>PVIH01000652.1:0-164229 GCA_004025045.1 Sigmodon hispidus
TTTTCTACACACTTCCTTCCAGTTATGCCAACACCATTTGTTAAATATACTATCTTTTTTCCATTGAATGTTTTGGGCCTCTTTGTCAAAAATCAGGTGTTCATAGGTTTTTGGGTTAATGTCTGGATCCTCAATTCTATTCCATTGGTCCACAAGTCTGTTTTTATGCCAGTACCAGGCTGTTTTTATCACTGTAGCTCTATAGTATAGCTTGAAGTCAGGGATGGTGATACCTCCTGAGGTTCTTTTGTTGAGTAAAATTGTTTTGGCAATCCTGGCTTTCCTGTTATTCCAAATGAAATTGAGTATTGTTCTGTCAAGGTCCAAAAAAATACTATGTTGGGATTTTGATGGGCAGTGCATTGAAATGCAGATTGCCTTTGGTAGAATTGCCATTTTTACTAAGTTGATCCTACCAATCCAGGAACATGGGAGAGCTTTCCATGTTCTGATATCCTCTTCAATTTCTTTCTTCAGTGTTTTAAAATTCTTGTCAAATAGGTCTGTTACTTCTTTGGTTATAGTTACTCCAAGGTGTTTAATACTATTTGCAGCTATTATGAAGGGTAATGTTTCCCTTATTTCTTTTTCAGCTCTCCTATCTTTAGTGTATAGAAGGGCTACTGATTTCTTTGAATTAATCTTGTATCCTGCTACATTGCTGAAGGTGTTTATCAGCTGTAGCAGTTCCTTGGAAGAATTTTGTGGGTCACTTTGTATACAATCATATCATCTGCAAATAGAGATAGCTTCACTTCTTCTTTTCCAATTTGTATGCCCTTAATCTCTTTTCGTTCCCTTATTGCTTTAGCTAAAACTTTGAGAACAATATTGAATAGATAAGGGGAGAGAGGATATCCTTGTCTAGTTCCTGGCTTTAGTGGGATTGCTTTGAGTTTTTCTCCATTAAGTTTGATACTGGCTGTCGGCTTCTTCAAAATTGTTTTTATTATATTTAGGTATTCTCCCTGTATTCCTGATCTCTCCAGGGCTTTAATCATAAAGGAGTGCTGGATTTTGTCAAAGGCTTTTTCTGCATCTAAGGATATGATCATGTGGTTTTGTTCCTTTAGTTTGTTTA
Organism: Sigmodon hispidus; assembly: GCA_004025045.1. Lineage (NCBI taxonomy): Eukaryota > Metazoa > Chordata > Mammalia > Rodentia > Cricetidae > Sigmodon > Sigmodon hispidus. The sequence continues at coordinate 1,082 of PVIH01000652.1, forward strand.
TATGGTGGATAACATTTACAGTTTTTCGTATGTTAAACCAGCCCTGCATTTCTGGGATGAAGCCTACTTGGTCATGGTGGGTGATATCTTTTATACATTGTTGTATATGGTTTGCCAAGATTTTGTTGAGAATTTTTGCATCAATATTCATGAGGGAAATTGGTCTGTAATTCTCCTTCTTTGTTGTGTCTTTGAGTGACTTGGGTATTAGGGTGATTGTGGCATCATTGAAGGAATTTGACATTATTCCTTCAGTTTCTACTGTGTGAAATAATTTGAGGAGTAACAGTAGTAATTTTTCTTTGAATGTCTGATAGAATTCAGCACTGAAACCATCTGGGTAAGGGCTTTTATTTTTGGGGAGGTTTTTATGACAACTTCAATTTCCTTAAGGGTTATAGGCCTGCTTAGGAAATTAATCTGATCTTTATTTAATTTTGGTAGATGGTACCTGTCCAGAAAGCTGTCCGGCATAGACCCTCAACTGTGCCATTTATCTTAGTCAATTTGACAGGTGTCAGGTGGTATCTCAAAGTTCTTTTGATTTTTATTTCTCTGATGGCTAAAGATGTTGAGCAATTTTTCAAGTGCCTTTCAGCAATTTGAAATTCTTATGCTTAGAATTCCCTTTTTAGTTCTCAACCCCATTTTTTGATTGGGTTATTCAAGGTTTTGGGTACCAGATTATTGAGTTTTTTTTATATATTTTAGAGATCAATCCTGTTACTGTTAGGGTGGGTGAAAATCTTTTCCCATTCTGTAGACTGTCGTTTTATCCTATTGACAGTGTCCTTGGCTTTACAGAAGCTTCTCAGTTTCAGGAGGTCCCACTTATTGATTGTTGGTCTTAGTGTCTGTGCCACAGATGTTATATTTAGGAAGTGGTTGCCTGGGCTAATTCATAAAAGGGCATTTCCCACTTTTTTTCTATCAAGTTCAGAGTAGCTGGGTTTATGTTGAGGTCTTTGATCCACTTAGATTTGAGTTTTGTGCAGGGTGACAGGTTGGATCTATTTGAATTTTTCTACACACTCCTAACCAGCTATGCCAACATCATTTTTTAAAGTAATTTTTTTTTTCATTGAGTATTTTGGGCCTCTCCTTCAAAGATCAGGTGTTCATAGGTTTTGGGGTAAATGCCTGAATCCTCAATTCTATTCCATTGATCCACACGTGTATTCTTATGCCAGCACCAGGCTGTTTTTGTTACTGTATCTCTGTTGTATAACCTTAAGTCACGGATGGTGATGCCTCCTGAGGTTATTTTATTCAGCAAAATTGTTTTGGCAATCCTGGCTTTACTGTTATTCCAACTGAAATTGAGTATTAATCTTTCACGGTCCATAAAATATTGTGTTGGGATTTTTTCAGCATCTAAATATATGATCATGTGGCTTTTTCTTTTAGTTTGTTTATATGATGGATGACATTTACTGTTTTTTTGTATGTTGATCCACCTCTGCATTTATGGGATGAAGCCTACTTGGTCATGGTGGATGAGATTTTTTTATATATTGCTGTATACAGTTTTCCAGAAATTTCTTGAGAATGTTAGCATCAATATTTATGAGGGAAATTGGTCAGTAATTCCCCTTCTTTGTTATGTTTTTGAGTTGCTTGGGTATTAGGGTAATTTTGGCCTCTTAAAAGGAATTTGGCAGTATTCTTTCAGTTTCTAATGTGTGAAATTGTTTGAGGAGTAATGTCAGTAACTCTTCTTTAAATGTGTGGTAGACTTCTGCACTGTAACCAACTGGACCTTGGAATTTATTTTCTTGGGAGGCTTTTAATGACAGCTTCAATTTCCTTAAGGGTTATAGGCCTGTTTAGGTAATTAATTTGTTTTTAATTTAGTTTTGATAAATGGTACCTGTCCAAAAAGCTGACCATTTCTTTCAGGTTTTCCATTTTTGTGGAATACAGATTTTCAAAGTATGATCTGATAATTCTCTGGATTTCCTGGGAGTCTGTTGTTATTTATATCCCTCTTTTCATTTCTGATTTTGTTGATTTGGACACTCTCTCTCTGCTTTATGATTAGTTTGACAACGAGCTTATCTATCTTGTTGACTTTCTCAATGAACCAAATCTTTGATCCATTGATTCTTTGTATTGTTCTTTTTGTTTTAATTGTATTGATTTCAGCTCTAAGTTGATTATTTTCTGCCATCTACTGCTTCTAGGTAAGTTCGCTTCTAATTGTTCTAAGGCTTTCAGCAGTTCTGTTAGTTCTCTAGTGTGGGAATTTTTTAGGTTTTTTCATACAGGCATCTAATACTATGAATTTTCCTCTTTAGACTGCTATCTTTGTGTCCCACAAGTTTGGGTACATTATGGATACATTTTAATTAAATCTAGGAATACTTTAATTTCTTTCTTAATTTCTTCCTTGACCCAGAGGTGGTTCAGGTGATTGATTTTTAGTTTCATGAGTTAGTATGCTTACTGTGATTTTCTGATGTTTAGACCCTGGTGGTCCGATATGATACCTGGAATTATTTTCATTTTTTTTGTATCTATTGGTATTTGCTTTATGACCAATAATGTGATTAATTTTAGAGAAAGTTTCATGAGGAGCTGAGAAATATGTATATTCCTTTGCATTTGGGTGGAAGTTTCTGTAAATATCTGTTAAATTCATTTGCATCATAACCTTTGTTTGATTTCTTATTTCTCTGTTGAATCTCTGTCTGGTTGACCTCCCCAGGGGTGAAAGTGGGGTATTGCAGTCTCCCACTATTAGGGTGTAAGAATTGATGAGGGATTTGAGCTTTAGCAGTGTTTCTTTTACATAAGTAGGTGCCCTTATATTAGGGGCATAAATATTCAAGATTGAAATCTCCTCTTGACTAATTTTTTTGTGATGAATAAGTAATGACCCTGTTGGTCCCTTTTAATTGCTTTTAGCTTAAAGTCTACTTTGTTAGATATTAGGATGGCAATGTCAGCTTGTTTCTTAGGACCATTTGATTGGAAAATTTTTTCCTAACCCTTTACTCTGAGCCTGTGTCTGTCTTTGTGGTTGAGGTGTGTTTCTTGTGTGCCGCAGAAGGATGGCTTCTGTTGTTGTATCCATCTTGTTAGTGTGTGACGTTTTATAGGAGAGTTGAGACAATTGATATTAAGGGATATTAATGACCACTGATTGATATTTCCTGCCATTTTTCATGGTAACTTGTTTGTATTTCCTTTCTCTGGAGTATTCTTCTGTGGAATTACTGATTGTGGTTTCATGGGTGCATTTGGGTCCTTATGTTGGAGTTTTCCCTCTAAATCTTTCTGGAGGACAGGATTGGCAGATAAGTATTATTTCAGTCTGACTTTGTCATGAAATATCTTGTTTACTCCATCTATGGTGATTGATAATTTTGCTGGGTATAGTAATCTCAGTTGGCAGCCATGCTCTTTTAGTGACTGTATAACTTCTGATCAAGCCCTTCTAACTTTCATGGTTTCCATTGAATAAACAGGTATTATACTGATGGGTCTGACTTTGTAAGTAAGTTGGCCATTTTCTTTTGTACCTCTAAAAATTTTTTCTTTGTTCTTTATGTTTTGTGGCTTGATTATTATGTGGTGAGCACACATTTTTGTTGGTCATATCTATTTGGTGTTCTGTAAGCCTCTTGTATCTTTATTGGCATTTCCTTCTTTAAGTTAGGAAAGCTTTCTTCTATGATTTTATTGAATACATTATCTGTGCCTTTGAGAGTTTCTCTTCTTCTTCTTCTTCTGCTTCTTCTTCTTCTTCTTCTTCTTCTTCTTCTTCTTCTTCTTCTTCTTCTTCTTCTTCTTCTTCTTCTTCTTCTGTTGCTGCTGCTGCTTCTTCTGCTTCTTCTTTTTCTTCTATTCCTATTATTCTCAAGTTAGGCCTTTTCATGGTGTCCTAGATTTCCTGAACATTTTATGTTATGGCTTTTTTGGTTTTAGTATTTTTTTTTTGACTGACATAGCTATTTAAGCTACTGAGTCTTCCACTTCAGAGATTCTCTCTTCCACCACTTGGATTCTGGTGGTTATTCTTGTATCTGTAATTCAGCTCTTTTCTTCACATTTTCTATTTCCATTTTTGCCTCATTTTTCATCTTTTTATTGCTTCTGTTTCAGTTTTTAGTTCCTGGAATGTTTCTTTCACTTTTTAGTTTACTTTTTCTTGGTTTTCCTTCAAGGATTTGTACATCTCTTCCAATTATTGTTTGTACTTTCTTCTGTTTCTGTAATGAAATTTTTATATCCTCTTTAAAGGTTTGAATAATCTTCATAAATGTGTTATTGTTTTGGTATTCTTTTGTTCCCTTTTCATTTCTCTGATAGAGATTATTCTGGATGTCTGTGAATTCAAGTCCTAACTGACAAACAGTGGTAGCTCACACCTATAATTCTTTTATCTATTTATTTGTTATAATCTATTACTATTTAAAAGACACATTTGTAGTGACATTAAAAAAAACTTTGAGAAGATCTTAAAGGGACAAAATTGATAAACACAGCTTCAAAATTAACAACAGTTGTAATTTGTTTGTTCCTATGTAGTCATATTAAATAATGAAAATATCTGTTCTCTACGTCTCTTTTCTAAAAATACATGGAACATACAAAACGAAATCAAAGGTACCTCATACCAGGTTATGTTAAGCTATAGATAAAGAAAGAACACAAGGTCACAGCTAAATTTCACAGGTGCACTATGGCCACCACATATTCTTGCTAAGCAAAACTTCTACACTCAAAAAGCAAGATTGTTTTGTTTTTTGTTTTGTTTTGTTTTGTATGTGTGTGTGCTTTCAGTCACTTTATTCACTCATCATCTTTCAATAAAATAAGAATGCTTTTGCTTAAAGTCCACTAATGAGTAAGTACATCCCCTGCTTATCCTTCAGGGTTTGTGATACTTCACTCAGGAGGATATTCTCCAAATCCATCCATTTGCCTGCAAATTTTAGGATATCATTTTTTCTTACTGCTGAGTAGTACTCCATTGTATATATGTACCACCGTTTGTTAATCCATTCCTCATTTGAAGGGCATCTAGGTTGTCCCCAGGTTCCTGCTATTATGAATGATGCTGCTATGAACATAGTTGAACTAATGCTTTTATGTGTGAATGTGCATCTGTAGGGTATATGCCCAATAGTGATATTCCTGAATCTTTGGTGGATTGATTCTCAGTTTTCTGAGAAACTTCCATACTGCATTCCAGAATGGCTGAACAAGTTTACATTCCCACCAACAATGGAGAAGTGTTCTCCTTGCATTACATTTTCTCCAGCATAGGCTGTCATTTGTATTTTTAATCTTAGCTAGTCTGACAAGTGTAAGGTTTTATCTCAAAGTTGTTTTGATTATCATTCCTCTGATGGATAAAGATTTTGAGCACATTTTCATGTGCCTTTTAGCCATTTGTAATTCTTCTGCTATGAATAATCTCTTTAGTTCTGAATGCCATTTATTTTAATTGAGTTATTTAGGGATTTGAACTCTAGCTTCTTTAGTTCTCTATATATTTTAAAAATCAGTCTTCTGCCACTTGTATTGTTGGGGAAAGTCTTTTTTCATTCTGTAGGCTGTTTTGTCATATTGACTGTGTTTTTGGCCTTACAGAAGCTTCTTAGTTTCAGCAGTTTCATTCTTACTTGTTCTTAATGTCTATGCTAATTTTGTTATATTTAGGAAGTGTTCACATAAGTGGCAATGCATTGGAGTGTGTTTCACAGTTCTTTTTTATCAAGTTCAGTGTAGCTGGGTTTATGTTGAGGTCTTTGATTCACTTGGAGTTGAGTTTTATGCAGGGTTATAGGTTTGGATCTATTTGCTTTTCTCCACACCATCCAGTTATGCCAACATCAATTGCTGAAGATACTATCTGTTTTTCCATTGAATATTTTTAGCTTCTTTGTCAAAAATCAAGTGTTTATAGTTGTGTGGGTTAAGGTTAGTGACTTCAATTTGATTACATTGATCCATAAAATCTGCTTTCATGTCTGTACTAGACTGGTTTAGTATTGCTTATTGACCAAAAGGAAGTATAAGCTGGGAGAGTGGACTAGAAAGATTCTGAGACACAGAACAGTAGAGCAGAGGTGCCAACAGATACAGAAGAAAAATATGAAAACGTAGCTGTGGTAAAAGAAAAATGGACCAAGCCATGTGGCTAACATGCATCATGGGTTAGTTTAAGAGTAAGAGTTGACAAATAACATTCCTGAGACATATGCCAAACAGCTTGTAATAAATATAAATTTCTGTGTGAGTTTTTCGACTATGAGACTGTGGGTCTGGACCTTGGGCTTATGATGGCTTAAAGACTTCTAATTACACTGTCATGACATTTGTATTCTTTTGCATAGAGGTAAGAGTTCTATACTGTTCAATACATTAATATTTACCCAAAAGACATATTTAAAAAAACTACTTATTTATTTAAAGAAATTATGAGTAAGGATGACTCAAATGAGAGTTTACCTTTCATCAAAAAGTCTAAAATATATATTAAGTCAATCTTTCCTGATAGATTTAAAATATATTGTTTTTTCTTTTACTCATGAGTATAAGGGAATAAATCTTTTCCATAATTAAAACTAATGTACAATCATTCAAATTTCTTACATAATAATGTAATGCATAAAAATTCTTTATAGGTAAAGAACAAATCATAGAAACATTAAGTAATCTCCCCATTAAGTTTGATTAAGATATTGCATTTATCAAACTTAAAACCTAAAATAACTTTTTTTGTAAGCTAAACAAAGTAAATGGTACCATATAGAATCAAACTGGATAAATATAGAGCTAACTATGAGACAAATTAGTAGAATTTACAGTAAATTTTAAAATCTTCTAACTCCCCCTAGAGGAAAACCTGACTCAGTCTTGAGGTTGTGGGGAGAATACTGGATCTGACAGGAGTGGAGGCTGAACTAAGCAATATTGGGACAGCAGGACCTTGGGACTGCCTGCTGCCTGCCCAGAGAGGGGATGGAGAGTTGTGGAGAAGAGAAAATGACCTGATGTGGTAGGAGGGGGAAGGGACTTTGAATAAGGATATACAAGGATAGAAAGTTTGACTTCTTTGTTCATAATAATAATATAAAAAACAAAAAGAAAAAGAAATAAAATAAAATCTTCTACCTGATGGAATTCCTAAAATATTTAAAAAACACATTTACCAGTGTATAAATGATAATGACAAAAGCAACATATGAATGGCAAAACAATAACAGAGAATAAAATGACCTCTCCTTTTCAGTATACCTGAAAGATGGAGTATAGTTGAAAGAGCAACATAGAATCCTGCTGTGTGAAAGCAGGATAGTAAAAATTCTATCATGTCCTTCGTTTCACCTCCCAATTGACTAAGTATAAAATTTAAGAATTATGCTTACTTCACAAATGCTTTGTATTATGGACTTTATCATGACTATTTGTGATAGTCAATACAGAAAAGCATAATTTCTTTACACTAAATACTTTAGTGTTGAAAGAGAAATCTAAAATGTTAGAAAATATCTGAAATTATAGATTTTACTTGAGAAATAAGTCAGAGAGAAATTCAATAGTACATTTAAAATTATAAGAAAATAGTAGATTATATAATATGCTAAATTTAGTAAGTGTTAGTCTTAATTTTTATTTATTGAAAGTAAAATATATCAGCTAACACATTAAAATATATGCCTTGCAGAATATTTAAACTTTTATTTTCTAATATACTTTATTGTTTTCTTGAAAAAAATATAATTAATGGCCTGAGTAATATAAAAATTTAGTAATACTTCAATGTTAACTCTTGAGGAAAATGAGTAATTGTTGTAAAATTAAAATAGTAAAATTCTAAACACTAATTTATGTTTTACGGTTAAATTTTAGGATGCATAGTTTATTGCAGAAATATTTACTTGCAATATATCATATAAAAGATTGATATTTGTTGAGGGCTATATAAACACTCAAGATAAAAATTGAACCTTCAGACTCTTCTTTGCAAGTGGAGCTTTCCTACATCATGCTATTGATGTGCTTGCTCCCTGAACACAAGGAAGGTCAGTCTTCTGAGTCTCAATTGGATCTGGTCACACCCCATGGGGGTTCTGATTTCAGAAGCTATGACTCTAAGCTTTGCTAAATAACACCTGAATCTCACTACAATATTCTGATATTACATATTTACATATTCTGCATCAGGAAAGAGAAATGTCTTGTAAAGAGAATAATCACTCCAGTCATATAAAAACAAACTGGTAAAAGTAAGATGAGGACAAAATATCTACAAACCACTGTGAATGTTTTATGAATTATTGATTATAGTTTCATGTTTAACATAAGTGAATGCAACTGCTTATCGTAGAGAGCTGCCTGCAGCCGTGCCTTAAAGATGGAGCTGGCTTCTGCCCTCCACCTTCCACATGGTGAGTGCTCTCAGTGACAAACTATCCCATAATTGACTAGGCTGAGGATCTGGCTTGCTTCCGAGTACCTGGACCTATAGGTAGTGCCCACATGGCATACTGGGATTGGCTGCCCAGAGGCTATTTAAGCTGCGGGTGGGTTTTCCCCGGGGAGAGAAGATGTAGTAAGTCAGTCAGTCCCCTTCGTAAGTAAGTCAGAAGTCAGAATTCAAGGTTCCTGAATAAAACTGCTGAAAGAAGAGCCAGGTGTCACGTCTTCCTTGCTGGATGAGTTTGTGCGTGACAGCTTATTGATTTTTTGTTGTTGTTGTTGTTGTTGAATTAAACAACATATTTTAAACATAAAAGAAAACAATTACCGGCACCTTGGAGCTCCATTTCCTTCAGAGGAACACCTAATCCAGTCTTGATGTTGGGATGAAGAAATCAAACTTGCCTAGAGTGGATGCTGAATTAAGCCACCTTGGGACCTTGGGACCTCCTGCCCTTGCTGGGGAGGAGATAAGGAGATGGGGAGAAGAAACAGTCATTCTTTGTAAAGGTTTCATCAGTTTCACAAAACTTGTATGACCATAATTTAGCATTAAAATATGTAGATGTAAAACACACTGTCATATTTTTAATGTGTTATCATAAAATATGCAAATCTATTAGACAAGTATAAAAATCTATGATATTCAACAAAATGTCCATGTAAAGAACAATTTTTAATAAGAACAAAACTCTACCATGGTATATTTAATTATAAATTTACAAAATTTTCTCTATTACTCCCCTAACAAAATAATTTTGTAGCTACTTTGCTTTTTCTATAATCTTATCTCATTTAATTGGAGTGGCCTCATGATGTTAAACATATTCACTAGAAAAGGTTTTTTGTTGTTGTTGTTGTTGCTTATGGCTCTACAAAAACATATACCATATTTTTGTGTGTGTTTGTCACCAATTAAAGTGAGCATAATAAACATTATTTTTATAATGTTTTGTTAAAGTCATTTGTAAGACTGAATGTGTAGTGGTATAACGTAAGTTTGTGGGAATAAGAAAATATATAAAAAGAAATCAAAATAGTAAATGTGCCTAGAGACACTGAGTTTTCCATCAGCTATATCTGACTTTACTATCACAACTTCATAATAGCCACAGCTGTTAGATACAGACCCAATCCTCACATCCATGAGCATCAAGGCCAAGACCCAGATGCTACCTACTATTATTCCAACTTGCTACCATGGCAGCCAACATCAACAATGTAAACAGAAAGCAGCCAAGTAAGTTATGACTTTGGTGGCCTTGCAATGGCCAGAAGACTATTGCAATGAATGTATGAATAACATAATTTTACTGAAAGATAAAGTTTTGTTACACTAACAAAATTTGCAGCAAGGATCAACTCCAGGGAGTACTTACAAGGTGTAGAGGATGGAGCAATTACAGAGTCTTGTATTGAGAAAAGAGAAAAGGCAGCAAATGTTAAATGCTTTGATGTAGTTGCCGCAGTATGAAGTAAATATGCCAAACATATTTCAAATGCTCCTCATAATAGAAGTATTTTTCACACCAACTACTCACAATTCTACCCAATTAACCATAGAATTAACAGAATGGAAACAGTAGGTTACAAAATGAGAGACTGACTACTTTGATTCCCAGACTAATGTACACTGGCCTTACTCTATGAATATATTCTCAAATTATCACATGTGGAAAGCCTGTGGGCCTTGAAAACAGTTCTCTTACTCTGCCTGGCACTGAAATAAATTGAAAGGTATTTATCTCAAAATTCACGGTTAATAAGGTAGGCAAACGTAACAATACATATCTAGAGTTACAGACAATGTTTCCATGCCAGTTTCCCCAATGACCAATCTGCAGAAAACAACAAAGAAAGAGAGAGAGGAATTAGAAGGGAAGCTGCAAATTATCAGATTGCTTATTCATTTCAACATGATATTAACTAATGACTCCAAAACCCGAAAAATACAAACCATACCATGACAGTGAATTAAAAGCAGCTGGTCTACAAACTAAGACAAGCTACTTCACAGTTTGAAAAGGACTACTAAACATCCATGAGATAATCATCTGTACCAGCTCAAGTTTTTCCATGAACAAAAATAATTTTTAAACCACAGCAGTGATTAATGAACCAAAGTCTGAAGTGATGAGATAAAATATTTATCAGCTGTCATATGGGCACTGGGTATTGAATCTGGATCCTTCAGAAAAAAGTCATTGTTATTAACATCCTGAACCTTCTCTTTAGTCCTAGACAAACATTATTTAAAAGTTATATATTAATCATTAATTACATAAGAGCTATATTATATAATCATGGGGATAAATACTAAACGATAGAGTAATTTAGAAGTAATTTTTTCAAAAATAAAAATATAAGTAAACAATATATTTTTCTCAAGTAAAAAGCATATATTCAACTCACGTGGTATTAATCTTTGTTATTAAATATGGCCAAGTAAAATTGATGTATGATTCAGCTTCACAGAAAACAGAAGTTTAAAAAGTAAATGCATATTTCTACCCGTGATAAGCCATGCTTATGATTCTTATCCTCTGTATAGTTATTGTTAACTCTTCTGCATTTTAAAAAAAAAATGAGAATGTGATACAATGCAAAAAAAATAAAAAATAAAAAATAAATAAATAAATGCATATCTTTTAATAACTGGTTATTCAACATTAAGTCAGACTACATTATAGAAATAATTAGGAGATAAATTATGACCCTTATATACAATCAGATTTTTAAAATTCTTCTTCTTGGATTTGCTCATTAACTTCTTATATTCCTTTCATTTTCTAAGGCAAATGCTATAAATAACAGAGAACATGGTCCACTGAATCAGCTAAACAGGGCTCATATGGACTCACATATACAAAAACATCCATCTCAGAGTATTCAAGGGTCTGCATCAAGTCTTCAGCTTACGTGTTATAGTTGTTAGCATGGTATTTTTTAGAGCTCAAATGGGTGTGTCTCTAACTCTTGCATACTCTTTCCTCCTATATGGTTGCTTGTGGAGACTCAGTATGAAAGCTTTTGCCTTATCTTTCTGAATCTTGTACTGTAGTGTCTTGCTTTCATTTCTTGAAGGACTGATCTTTTCTGAAATGGAAAAATGATAGAGACTTTATCTAGAGAAGAATTTTGAAGGGGAGCTGGGAAAAAACTGAGAGATTGAACAATATGATCAGAATGCATTTTATAAGATAAAAATCTATTTTCAATAAAAATTTAAAAATTAAAAATATGAAAGATTCCTTAAAATATGCATATATTTTTAAGTAAATTACTTTCAAATTTTTAAAAATTTTATAGCATCTAAAAATTGAGTTAACTTCAAAATATTAGGAATTAGGATAACAACTGAGTTTTGACAAAGTAATTATTTTACCAAGAAATAAGATGTGGACTTTCAAAATTTACTAGCTTACTCTTGTAAGTATCTACTGTATAGGTCCTGAATTAGAGGAATTAACATATCTTAGTGATTTTCAAGGTCCTAATTTCAAGATAGATGATGTAAGAATAGAAAAGTAACTGACATCATAGTATGTCTCACTGGAATTTCAGTGTCAGCATGAATGAGGAAAGGCACCTTTACAACATGTAAGTGAAGTGAAACCAGCATAATGGTGAATAGGCTTTTACTTTTCTTTTGTAAATAATAATATTCTCTTTCCCTCTTCATCTATACATGAGGCTTCAGTTCTTTTAAATGGAGAACAATATGGTCACTAGTAAGAGATTCTCCAAGAGTTCTTTCTAAAAGGAAATAAACACTTTCACTTGCTATTTAAATGAACTATTGAAATACTACACCAAAAATAAAGGCTTTTATGGAGCACATATTGCATTAGGCTGAAGCATCAATATAATTTTATCATATATCCTAGGCTTGAAAATGTATCATAATTGGCCATCTCCCAAATATGTTTGACTCATACATAATGTTTTACAAATGATAAGCTAATCAGCCACTAATCTATGAGTCACCTCTATTTTATGCATGAAAATATGCAAGTACATGTACAATAATTTACTTTGAGGTTACCTGAAAAATAGAGCTCTAAGATGAATTCTGGTGCTTCACCACAATTTTCATTAAACAATGAAATGTCCTTTTAATAGCATTTTCTCTAAGAAAAAATTAATGAGGGAAAAGTGCATATTGATGTACCAATAAAATGTACTTAGATATATTTGTTTATATGTGGTATCCAAAAGCCACATTGGCTTTTATTTCAGGAAAATTTGATGCTGATTTCTATGGGCTGAGTATTCACAGTGTGCCATGCTGCATCTCATGGAAATGATCCCTGCCTTTAGGGTTTACAGCTTGAACATTTGGAGCTATTGGAGCAGTACAAGTCAGACATATGCAGCTTAGCAAGCTGACTGGTGAAAAACTGGCAGTGAACTTTTGTTACTTCCTGCATAAGCATCAAGTGTACAGGCTCAGGAAGATGATCTATTGTGTTTGTCACATAGCACTGAATTTGTAATAATAGACAATACACAGATTTCCATGATGATTTTGAATATTAGACATGAGAATGATGGACAAATAAAGAATAACAACACATGCATCTGTACTCTTGTTGAATACTTAACATAGAATAAAAAGCATTTCTAGTTCATTAAAAATAACATTTTATGGTTGCTGAATATGCTGATGATATCCTTTTAGTTCTCACTTATATTGACATTGTAATTTGACTATTTTTTTAAAAAAATGCAAAAGTGAGTACTGCAGAGCTGACAGTATGTTAAGTAAGAGTAAAAAAATTATGTCTTGAACGGATTAATCAAGGAGTAGACTTACCATTTAAGAAAACTGAAAGGCTTTTGACACTGCATCTCTATAATCTCTATCTATCTATCTATCTGTCTATCTATCTATCTATCATCTATCATCTATATGTCTATTGATTTATCTGTTTATCTAATCCATCTTTTTGTGTATTGTTTCTTTCTTTGTGTGTGTTTTTTCTCTATGTATACTTCCCATTCTCACTTTAGATAGAAAGAATGATGAATGTAAAGAAGTAAAAATAATATCAAAATCTTTACTTTCTGCTTTACTTTCTCATTCTGTGATAAAAAAATTTCCCTCAAAAGTTATAGATATGGGATTTATCTTAGTTTACACATCCAAATTATAGTTTGTCTGAATAGTCAGGGATGTGTTTTTACTTTCCTTTGGGACTGCCAGTTTCCCAATAATGACAAAGAGATATTAATTATGAAAGAATATCCTTAGATTAGACTTGTCCCACTAGCTCTTATAACTTACGTAACCTGATTCTATTAAAGTTTCTTCTGCCTTGTGCCCTTTACCTCTCTTTTATTTTGTATGTCTGACTCCATCTGTGATTTCCTGGCTTCTCCTGAGAAACATGATTCATCTCTCAAGTTACTTTTTTTCTCCAGAATCCTGCCTATTCTTTCTCACCTAGCTATTGACCACTCATCTCTTTATTAAACCAATCAGAATAAAACAGTGACACATTTTCATGGTGTACAAATAGATTATCCAATCACAGGAAAGTCAAGGCAAAGGAATTTAAAAACAGCTCTTTACTTAATATCCAAGATTGAGTCTAAGAGAACTGAATGCATACTTATTTATTTGCCAACACACCCATTAACTTAAGACCACCTCCCACTTACTTGCACATAATATAAACCAAAGTTCAAATGATTCATTGAGATCTTCTTCCCATTTTTTTCACACTTTCATTGAATGGATGACTGAAACTATACTTAGCATACTAGTCAAATAAAGCTAGTAAACAGGCTTCCATTTATAAATTCTACACAAAAGAAACATCTTTTCAAAAAGATATCTTTAAATTTATGCCCCAAAATTCTATGTTTATAGTTCTACTTTATGGCAAATACTTAAAGTACAATTTTGAATAAACACATATGCTTTATAATATATTTAAATTAATGTATGTCTTATTTACAATAAAAAGTATAAGACTAATTGTCTGTATCTCCTTATTTAGAATTGTAATATATTGTATATACTTATTTACAAAGAAGATTAAAGATATGCAAAAGTTAATTTCATGTAGTATGTATAAAAGGTTAAAATAATATAACAATTTAGCCAAAATTATGTTGTTATGTTATGGATAAAAATTTATGGTTTTGTGTTTTAAAAGATTTATTGAAAATATAGTTTATTTGAAAATATTAAGCTTGTGGAAAAATAGTATTTCTATTTTTATAGGATAAACTGAAATACTAGTGAAAGTTAATAAAAACAAATTCATCTGAAAGTTAAAATGATTTTCTAGAAACATGAAATATTTATTAATATAGCTCAGTAGTGCAATTTGAAATCAGGATGGTAATACCTCCAACAAGTCTTTTACTCTTCAGAAATGTCTTATCAAGCTTGTGTTTTTTGTTTTTGCATCTGGAGTTGAGAATTGTCCTATAAAGTTGAGATTTTAATGGGCCTTTTAGTTAATCTGCAGATACACCTATTCTTTAGGAAGTAGCAATTGTAGTTGAGCAAAAACCAGCACAGAGAAAAAATAAACAATACAGGGATGCTCAAAGAAAAGCCCCAAAACTTAATTCCTCCTTAATCTCACACACAAATATATATCATTGTAGATTAAAATAGATACTCCAGGTTTAGAACATGCAGTATTAATCTACTAACAATGAAAAACAATTCAGTCTTGTCAACTACTCTGTTTAAAGTCAAGTTAGGCCCTTTCTGGGTGCTTTCTATAATATTTTCTTATGTACAGACTTATTCAGTACTTTGTATACAAACTAAATTTGTTTTGTCTGCCATCAGCAGATTTAAATAACAAAATACAAGTATCTCATTCAATAATAAAACATTTGCCAGATGTATAGTTAATAGATGACTCATAAAGATTAAATTAACTAATTAATGAAAAAATCTATGAATAAATTAAGAGTTGTTATAAGAACAGTTTATAATTATTTCAAAACTCATAATTTAATTAATTTGAAATTCATAGGTGTTGGGTGAGGAAAGTAGATCTGCTAGGAGTGAATGCTGAACTAATTCACATTTGGACCTTGGGACCTCCTGCCCTTGCTGGGGAGGAGATAAAATGATGTGGAGATAGAGAGTGCCTGGAAGGGGTGGGTGGGGGAAGGGAGCCTGAACAAGGATATACACAGATTAAAAATATGACTTTATTCATAATTTAAAAATTATAGGTGTTTCTTATTTGTGCTGCATATTTTCTTCATGTCTTTTACACAAATTCTAAATATCAAAATTTAAGAACTTGGACTCTGTGGTGACTAGTGAATACATTAGCAGGAGTTTAGTACATCATACTTGCTGTAAAGCAGGAGCCTTAACTAATCATTCACTACATTTTACAAATGTAGATGAATATTATAAAACATGTCTTATACTAGCCAGTATGTCCAAAGTTCTCTCATATAATTTCACTTTTTATTTTCTGAACAATATTTGATGTTTTGAAAAACTATTTTTTCATTTGTCACTAGTAATAATTATAAATCTTATTCATGATGAAAGAATAACACCAAATAATATTTTTGCACAGTTTTAAATAGATATATAGTAATGGAAATTAAATTATTCACTTTAACATTGACTGCTTATATTTCCCTGAATCTTGAAAGTTTTTTCTTAGTGTGTGCCTGTGTGTGTGTGTGTGTGATGTGCATATGCATGTGTGTATATATATGAATGAATATATAATGTGTGTTTTCAAGTGTGTGCATGTGTATGTGTGTAAATGTGTGCAGCAAATAAATATTGAGGCCAGGGGACAACCTTGAATGTTTTCCCAAGTACCTGCTGCCATCTTCCTTTTTGTTGAGATAGTGGCTTTAGCTTGCCTGCATTTGCCAAGTAGGGTAGGTTGTCTGGCAGGTAACTCCTAGAAACTGAACTTGTAATCATAGATAATAGAAGTCTATGATTCTTACTTAGGGTTAGGTTATGACCCTAACCCTAACCCCAAAAATTACATGAGATGAACTTTATATTTCATATACTCTTACAGTAATATTTGGAAAATATTTGAATTTTCTTAATTCTCAAACACTAGAGAAGTATACACATTAAAAACTAGATGGGGATCAATTTATCAGCTAGATTTCTCACAAAACCTTATATGCAAAATCTGCTTTTTGATTGAAACAAGAGCTTGCTTCTTCTACACGAATTTCCTTCTTACATTTGCTCATTGGCTACCTCATTTTCTACTGTAGACATACCTAAACATAAAATCAGCATTAATATTATGTGGAAGAAGATACAGAAGTATACCTTTCTCCAGGTCAACTGACATGGCACAAAATGAGTGAGAAATGACTAAAGTTCAGAAAGTAATGCCATTTCCTCAAAGTAAGAGGGTTCTGGGTGCATTTATTTATTTATTTATTTATTTATTTATTTATTTAATGTGTAGGCGTTTAGCCTATATGTATATGCATATAAATATCTGTGGTGTGTGTGTGTGTGTGTGTGTGTGTGTGTGTGTGTGAGAGAGAGAGAGAGAGAGAGAGAGAGAGAGAGGGAGACAGAGAGACAGAGAGACAGAGAGGAGAGAAAGAGAGAGGTGTATCAAGTGTATACCTAGTGCACACAGAAGTCAAGGGGTTTCAGAATCTTTTAAGTTCTAATTAGAGAAGACTCTGAGCCATTGTGTGGGTGCTGAAAATTGAACCTAGGTTCTCTGTAAGAGAAACAACTACTCTAAATCACTGATTCCTCTTTAAATTCATATCTGAACGTTTGTAAGAAATCCCCCTTCATCTTTGAATTAAGATATACACTGATATTATTATATGTGGCCTTTATAAATACTCCTGCAAAGAATCTAGAAAAAAAACAAAACAAAACAATGAGACTGTGTAATGTCAGTTGTGTGACTGAATGAGGATGCCTCTATAAGATTCTCAGCCACCATGAGTCACATTGGTAGAAGCCATTGCTTATTGGACTTTCATAGTGAATGTCAGCATCCTCTTAGTTATCTAGCCTGCAGCAGGATCAGATTTGCAGAAGCAAGTCATTTGATTTCTGTGACTCTTTCTGAGTTTTTTTCTACTCCTGAGAGAACAAGAGCTATGCTCTGGTATAGAGCTATTCAGACTGATACTGCTGGGATCGGTGTTTTTCTAACAAAAGTAATACACAAAGCCTTTGTGAATTCTTCATGTTGAGATAAGAAAGTCAGTACTTTCTATCTGTATTCACTTTGTTATTCAAATAGTGTTTGGGACATATTGTCCCTCTCTCCTGCAGTTCAAGCCTCTCCAGTTAAAATGAAGAACAAACTAAAGCTTTGCTGTGGCACCTGAAGTGTTCAATGGAAGTAAGACAGGCCCTCTGGAATCATGAACACTGGCTTCTAAAATAATACTCATCATGCTGTTCTGTCTCTTTTTGCAATGCCTATTTTATTTTTCCAGACCAAAACTTAGCAATACATATAAAGTTTAAATTATACCTAATGTTTTTAAAGGAGTAGAATAAATTATGTTTATTATTTGTCATCTTAATTGAGAAACAT
This sequence comes from Sigmodon hispidus, assembly GCA_004025045.1. NCBI lineage: Eukaryota > Metazoa > Chordata > Mammalia > Rodentia > Cricetidae > Sigmodon > Sigmodon hispidus. Next base: position 19,066 of record PVIH01000652.1, read on the forward strand.
TCATAAAAGATATTTTTCAAGAGATGTGCAAAAATCTGTGTGGGAGACATTTCTGCAACTACTTTCCAGGATGACAATGAGGTCCCTGGTAATCTCTATTTGTATGGAAGATTAGAGAGCTGACTTCTATGTCTTTGCTATTTCACTAACCAAAAAAAAATATCCTGCAATTCAAAAGTTACATTATAGTTTATAGCATGACATGAGTTTGATTGTTCTTTATGATAAAAGTACTACAACTATAACTTCCAATTTTAGTACAAATCACCAAAAAGTGATATTTTAATTTCCATCTATTGAGAGCAATCAGGCTGTTATATTCTTATCTCTCTGTTTTTAAAAAAGCGAATACAAGGCTACAGTGTAGCAAGTAATATATAATATGCTATGACTTAAACATGAACAAAATTAAAATATGTAATATTTCCTCTTAGTTCAATCTTAACAGGACATGTGGTAAGCTCAGTTATACATTTATCTGTTAATTATTAGGTTTGATCCATTATCATCACTCCATATTACTTTTATGCTACATGCATTAAATTGAACCCAACAACCCATGCAAAATTATCATTGAATCTTTGGTTTTCCATGCCTATCTTAAGGGACTTATGTTTCCATACTATACTTTTCTGTTGTAGTGTTGTTCTTGTTTGATATGTATGAAAATGTGTGGAGAAAGAATGTAATGAATCTGTTATGTCATTGCAGATAAAATAGCAAATAATATTTATCACTACTGTTAATAATTGAAAAGAAATGAATGTGGTAATTTAAATTAGTATGTACATGAAGATGTGATAATCCAAACAAGAAAAAAATTAAAAGTAATAGTAATTTGAAGTTTTAAACAGAATTTGGGTACTTTTACAGGATGTGTCTTATTTCTTAAAAGAATTCACTGATCAGTAAAAAGGATGTTTTACAAAAAGCTGGTGAAGTAAAGGGGCTAATTAAAGAACAAAAGAAAACATTTAACACTGTGGGCACTTTGGATACAACTAAATAAAAGTGTCTGTTAATGAAGAGTCTCAATGATGAAAAGGAAACTCTGCAAGAGAAGAGACGAGGAGAAACCAAATTAATGAGATTGGAACTAACAAACAAAACTAACTTCTGATATATTTTTCAGGCAATGAGTTGGCTTTTAAAAAATAAACCTTACATTGTTAACTGCCATGTTATTTTTTCCCTTTGGTCCAATATGTAGGGAGAGTTTGTTTGTTTGGACTCAAATGTAAATGCTGTTTGTATAAATATGATTTTCTGCTTTAGTGTTTGCTGTCACTAAATCATGCTTCAATCATTCTATTTCAGCAGGATTTTTGCTCAGAAGATATACTAATGTGTATGTTCAAAATTAACAATAAAAATTTTTATTAAAAGTTACAAAATGGTTGAAACATCACTTTCCACCTTTTAAAGATTTCACTTTTACAGATTCACATGGTGAAAGTTTTAGGAGATACTAAGAATGGCATTGTCCTGAACCTGTTAATTTACTTTTTCCTTCTTCCAAGGAGAAAGTTGACTAAATCTTGTCCTAGAGGTAGAATTAAATTTCTTTTGTTGAATACAGTCTTAGAATTTAAAGGGAAATATTTTTCATAGTACAAAAGAAGCTCTAAGCTTTGGAGAGGAAAGGTATAATCAGTTCCATCAGCATATGTACCTCAAAATGTTTCCCATCAGTCAAGAAAGCAAAAATTCTTGGATTTAACATCTCAAAGAAGCTAGAAGCCCTATCTGTAGTCAAAAAGCAAGAGAAAGACAGAAACTCCAAAGCAAGCAGACTTAGTCTTTTTACAAAATGAGGAGTGAATCTGGTCTCAGAGAAAAATGTCATCTCCAAAAGCTGACCTGTGATTAAAACACAGATTCAATTTGATTTATTAAATGAAGGACAATTTCAACAGAGTCATCTGTAACAGAAAAGGGCTTAATGATTCCACTAATTAGCTGAAGTGATGCCTTAAAGAAGACACATCGCAGTATTAACTTTTATATCAATGATCACACATTATAGTGTATCTTAATTCATGAGATTTTATTGAAACTTGGTATTGTGAAGTCAGAGTTCCCAAAGGGCATTAGAGGATATAATATTGTTAATTGTTATTAGATTCATATTGCAACTCAATTCATACTATGTCCTCTGCCTCAGACCCTTCTCTCTCTCTCTCTCTCTCTCTCTCTCTCTCTCTCTCTCTCTCTCTCTCTCTCCTCTCTCTTTCTCTGTCTCTCCTCACGGGTACCCACTGCCTCATTTCCTTTGTATTCCTTTCATGATTAATGATAGTCCTAATGAATGAGGCTGTTTTCAAATTTGACTTAAATCTTGTTTGGCACTCCATAACATTTTGCAACTCTCCACTCATTTTTGAATTGTATATGCTATTCTGAAAGATATGGGTCATGAAATAAAAAGAAAAATCTTCTTAAAATTTTTAGAAATATCCTCCTGAGCGAGGTATCACAAACCCAGAAAGATAAGCCTGGGATATACTCACCCATTAGTGGACTCTAAACAAACAAACAAGGAAAAAGCAAAGCACACCCAAGCTGCAAACCACAACCACTGAACAGCTTAGGATCAGAAACACCTTGGACTGACTCCTTGGATCCCACTCCCCCTAGAGTAACACCTGACTCACTCTTGAGGTTGGAGGGAGAAAACTGGGTCTGCCAGTAGTGGAGGCTGATCTAAGCAATATTGGGACAGTGGGACCATGGGACTGCCCAGGGAGGGGATGAGGAGTTGTGGAGAAAGGAGAATGTCCTGATGTGTTGGGAGGGGGAAGGGACCTTGAATAAGGATATACAGGATAGAAAGTGTGACTTCTTTGTTCATAATAATAAAAAAAGAAATATTTTTTAGGTAAATATGAGACATTTAGGGAAGAGAAGTAGCAACAGCACAGGCAGGGAAAAGTTTTACACAGAATTGCCTGTTTGAAGTCACTAATACTACATTATATAATAACATAATACATTTTTAGTTTGTGACTGGAAAAAGTACTTCAGATTTTATGGAAAGCAGTAATGGATGGCTCACTTTCTCACTATTTTATGCTTCCAAATATTTGTTGGTAAAAATAATTGAGAAGCACATCTAAAAACTCCCCCCTAACTGTTGACATAAATGTGACCCAGGTAAAGAAACACTGCAGGGACATAATGATGGTGACCATACCAAATTCATAACTTGTGACATTTTTATTTGATCCCTTCTACTGAAAATGTTTCCTATTTTTCAATTTTTAAAAGGTAGAAATCTTTTTATCTCTTCCCATATTTAAGGGAAAATAGAAAAACTCAATGGTATACACGAGTAATTCAATAAATACATTCATTTTTATATTTTTATACTTTTATATTAAAGGTTATTGTATTCATACATTTTTCAGTACTTTTGAATATTATTTTAATTAGGTCACTACTTAGCCATAAATTGTTCAAACTAACAAGTGTTGGACAAAATGGCTTGGAAAATAGTTACTTATATTTATATATCATTTCAAAAAAATATCACTGGCTAATGGCTTATTTTATCTTAACTTTTATTAAAGCCTTTCAGAAGATTTGATTAATGTGTTTGTTCTGCGTTAATTTAGACATCCTGTAGGTCTATAATATAAACTCAGATCACATACCCTTAAAGTCATGCTGATTAGAAACTTAATTCTCTATAAACAATGCATTTCTAATTGATAGAAATAACAATACTCATTGTAGTTTCTATACTATGTAAGAAAAATGCATAATAACTTAAGAAATGGTTCTTATGAAAAATTATAAATTCTAGGACTTTCCTTTATCTGAAGTTTAGGATACTCAGCCTCCTAGGACCAAAACATGAAAGATTCTTAAAGAAGCATGTAGGAGTGTGCTCATGTGCATCTATTTGTACTAGGACATCAGATATGATATAGAAAATCTATACTGAGATGTCCAGGAAGAATTGTTAAATAACCTCTACCATTCTAGAGTAAAAGAGAAAAGTATTTGTCATAAATTTAGCCTGCACAAGCCACCTAAGGAAATTAAGTCATAAAGAAAATGAGAGAAGTAAAGTACTCTGTGAAAGCTACAAAGGAAACTTTTAAGAGAGACTGAAAATCACACATGAATTTAGAGAGCCTTTAGCTCTCTAAAGCATCCTTTTAGAGAGCCAGGAGAAAACACGGAGCATTAGAGCTTCTGTAAACTCTTCTTATCACCTTATCTCATCTCATTGTGCATAACTTCAGTGACTTCAAAAGCTCTGAAAAGTGGAAAAGAATAAGAAAAAGTAAGTGCAAATTAAGGGATATAAAAGGCAATATTTTTATATTATGTACTTTCTTAGTACATATACACATTAGCCTACTGAATCATTATAAACTAACAAAATAAATTTTTATTGTATTTGAACATTAAAGTAGCAATTCATATAAAAACTTGGACACCTGAAAAATGTACATAATCTAAGTGACTCCTTGGATCCCACTCCCCCTAGAGGAACACCCAACTCACTCTTGAGGGAGGGGGGAGAAAACTGCATCTGCCAGGGGTGGAAACTGATCTAAGCAATATTGGGGCATTGGGACCATGGGACTCCCTGCTGCCTGCCCAGGGATGGGATGGGGATGTGTGGAGAAGAAAGAATGACCTGATGTGGTAGGAGGGGGAAGGGACCTTGAATAAGGATATACAAGGTTAGTAAGTGTGACTTCTTTATTCATAATAATAATAATAACAATAATAATAATAAAAAGAATAGAAAAAAATCATCTCAGAGCAGTATGGGTTTCAGACAGCAAAGACAGGTAGCAAACTTAGCAAAAGGTAAGTTTATGACGTACCTCCTCTGTATGTGTTCACCTTAATGAGCAACAGGCCATGAAAGGCATGTGCAGCTGTTTCTACCATTTATTATTTCCACATAAGGTGAGCTCCAAACAAAGAAAAGCATAGTTACCCTTGTGTAATGATAATCTTTTCTTACTTCACATTATGCTCGTCTCTTGGAAAGGACTGATCTGCCATGTCTAGGAAGTGAGTGAAGAAGAGAAAGTGCTGGCATAAAAAAATTAAAAAATTCATAAGAGAAAAAAATATTTTTAAATAAATTTAAGCTAAAAATATGTTAAATTTACCTTATGTAACTTATGCTTTTGAGTAAAAATGATGATTTTTTTTGTATCTCTCTGGAATTATACAAATTATTAAATACAAAATTTAATTGAAAGGAGAAAGAATTTTATTAACTCCTTTAAATGAACAAGTGATGAATTATCCTCAGACATCTGAGTCCTGATGATCAACACCAGTTACATCCATGTGCTTTTCCTCTCACTGTCAATGAAAAAGAGAGATATCATGATCATATTCATGGTAAAATTCATTTATCAAATAGTGATTGCTCACCTATGAGAAAAATGTCATGTGAACTGAAAAATAGAACAGTTAAAATGATAATTACTATATTCTCTGCAGTACCATATTGAAAATATTTGTATATATCTTAGTTGATACCTACATCATTTATATTGAAATGTGTGTGAATATACATAGGTACCTCCTCTAGCAAGAAATCATAATAACTGAATACTGTTTATGATGCATGTATGCAATTTTCTTTCTCTTTCTAGTAGTATTATTCAAAATATGGATCTGATTAAGAGAAACAAATGAACAAGTAAAGATATTTGTTTATATAATTACTTTAAGAAATTTTTAATTAGGGATGGAAAGATGGATAATTGGTTAAGATTATTCACAGCTCTTGCACAAAATCCAAGTTCAATTCCCAGAATCCATAAAGGATGACTCACAACTTCACATATCTCCAATTCTAGAGGAAACTCACAACTCTGAGCTCCATATGATCCTACACACACACACACACACACACACACACACACACACACACACACACACTGAGAGCACACAAAAATTTAAATAATTGAATTATTTCATATATATACACATATATTATGTGTATGATTGTTTTTAAGAAAAAAAGCATCCCAAGAGAAATTCTCAGTCTAGGCCATCTCTTTTAAAATAAGATTTCATCTTCCTAGGATAAATCTTTCAAAGTTTTAGGTATTGCCCTTGAGGTACCTTTTATGTAGCCCTAGAACTACTTGAAACCACATTGTATTTTATGATGCTAATCTCTTTAACAATTACAGATAACTTTCTCCTAGAGTTCCTTGTGTGAAACATTAAATATATTCACATAACTTTCTTCACTACATTTTAATTTTTTTATTATCTTTCAATTCCACATTTTGCCCTTTCCCATAGTACACCTTGAAGAGGCCTTTGAGCAGGAATACTGGAAGCATAAAGCTAGCTTTGCTGAAATTTTCTCTAACAAAGAACTTAGTTCATTTGCTCTACCCTCAAAATCATTCCAGTTCCCAGGAGACAGACAGAATGCAACTAGACTTTTGGTTAGAGTATCCCACAAATACCATATAATTCAGTTCCTAATATGATTATTTTTGTGATATTTTGTTTGTGTTCTAATAAATAAAGCTTGCCTAGAGATCAGAGAATAGAGCTAGCCACTAGTTAATCATAGAGGCCAAGAAGTGGTGTCACACACCTTTAATCCCTTCACTTTGAAGGAGGAAGCAGAAAGATAGGAGTTTAAACAGAAACAGAGTCAGTGGTAATAGTGATGGAAGATTTATTCCCAGCATCAGGGAGATGGAGACAGAAATACAAGGCTAATGGAGAATTTCTGCCCTGACATTCAGTCTGAGGATTTGAAGAGCTAAGAAGTCTCAAATGTCTAGCTGAGTAGCTTCTCAGATTTTTGAACTTTTGCATTCAATATCTGACTCCTAGTTTTTATTGATTAAGACTATTTAGGAATGCACTTCAATCCTGGTCAACTTCAGAATCCTTAGGAACCATATCTTCAGGGTTTGCATTCATCTAAGAATATAGTCTCCTATGTTTCTATCTGAATATCCCATTCTGTACTCATGAAAACATGCATGTCTTTTCTAGCTATGACTTGAAACTCTTTTACAACCCTCTCATAAGGTTTTTCACAGCACCAAATGTACAATTTTCTTTAAAAGTACATTGGCTTATTGCAAAGATAAAATGCCTCACATAACAACCTAAAGCAAGAAGAGCTTGCTTGGGCATACAGCTCAAGAAAATACAGCCCAACATAAGAAGGAAAGTGAGACAACAGGAGCTGGAGGGGGCTAGTCACATTGTTTTCATAGTTAGGAAGCCTAGAGGGATGATGCATGCCCCTGCTCAGCTTGTTTTTACCATTGTATCCACTCAAGAACTCCAATTGAAGAAGGGGTGGCAGCCACAATTAAGTCCTGCTTTCTCTGTACAATTAGCATAATTAAAGTAATCCTTTCCAGACATTCTAGGTGAGTTTCTAAATGGTGACTTTTAATCCCCTCAAGTGAACAATCAATATTATCCATCACAGAAACTAGCAGAATAAAATTGTTGTACCATTTTATTCAGAGAAGGCTTAAAAAAACCCAAGAAAACATTAGATTTCTTATATGAAAAGTACTAATTGAGGAACATATATCATTTTCTTCATTTTACAAAGTTGTATTATATTTGTTACCTTTACTTCTGTATAATTTCAAAGTGCATTAGTTATAGATTAAAATTTTATCAACTGTTATTTTGCTAAAATAGTACTATATGTGTGTGTATGTGTGTGTGTGCGTACTTAAAATCTGTGTACATTATCAGGCCATCATTACTCTCTTGTTGTGAAGATAGATTATATCTGTGAATACACAGCAATTCATAGTAAACTGTACAACTTTTTTAATTTTTACAATTTAATTATAAAAATAAATTACTCAATGAATTGTGTAATTAGTGCTACTATATACATTTATTTTAAGATCTTATTTGACCAGAGATATAATGTGAAAACAGAAACACTGATATAAAACTGCAGTAAAAATTTTATGTATATACTTACATATCTCTTGAAATAAACTTTAAGAGATTATGAATGCCCTTACTGTTTATAACCTGATATATGACCAGTGGCATCAACACAGCTTAGGAGCTTGTTAGAAAGGTGGAAACCAAGGCCTGTTCTTGCCCTAATGCCTCACATCCCATACTTTAATGAGATCCCTAGGTAATCCAAATATAATTTGAAATTCCACAGGTAGTGACTAAGACCATATAAAACTGATAGCTGTAATTGTCTTTAATATAAAAATATTGGTGTGGATTAAATAATTATGATCAATGCTACTTCATGGTGATGAAGGTATATAAAGTTTTGCCCATTGTTAAAAATATTTATTTGAATTTCCCCTCAATTTTGAACTATATTATCAGATCTTTGTGTGGTTATCGTGCCAGTATTTCAAGCACATGAAAATGTGTATTTTATTAATTTTTTCAGGGTGTATTAAAATTTAATACAGATAGAGATAAAAAACTATTTTAAGTGTATAAATGAGAAATTGAATAATATTTAAATGTGTATTCAAATAAAATTAATTTTTGAGTATAAAAATTACTTTGAAAAAATAAATAGGTTATTTTAATGCTATACTTGTATGTTATATATATTATGTACACATGAAAAAAATGAGCTTAATATCTTTTCAAATGAACTTACATACTAACTTATCACAAACTGATTAATGTAGAAAGCAGAGTTGCTTCATCTCACATTATTTCCATAAGCCAATCCTGTGCATCCAACACAGGAATGCTCAACTAAATTTTTTTTTAGCCTGGAATCAGCAACCTCCAGGGCAGCAATCACCACTCTGATTCAGGGTCTTGATCTCAGATTTGCCAGGGTCTCTTATTTTTGCTAAACTGGAACACCTATTTTCACTTCCCATTGCATGGCGGTTTTGGGCTGCTCTGCATGATTAGCAAATTTTGTCATTCCCTGACATATGGTTCTTGCAACAGCATGGCAGTTTCTTAGAAGAGAAGAAAGCATCTCTGTAGCATGTCATGTACAATGTGTTATCACTGTTCAACCTTTCCCTAACATTTCTCCTACAGTACAATTTGAACAAAGAAGAATAAAACAGTGGGAATAAAAGGCCCTTGCTGGTTTGAAAAAGAATGACCCAGAACAGGTTCTTTGGTTTGAAGATTTGGTCACCACTGAGTGGCACTGTTTAAAAGGATTAGCAAGGCTGTCCCCTCCCCCCTTATCTATTCAACATAGTTCTCCAAGTTTTAGCTAAAGCAATAAGAGAATGAAAGGAGATTAAGGGGATACAAATTGGAAGGAAGAAGTGAAACTTATCTCTATTTGCAGATGATATGATTGTACACATAAATGACCCACAAAATTGTATACATAAGTGACCCAAAGAATTCTACCAGGAAATGTCTACAGCTGGTAAACACCTTCAGCAATGTAGTGGGATACAAGATTAACTCAAAGAAATCAGTAGCCCTTCTATACACTAAAGATAAAAGGGCTGAAAAGAAATAAGGAAAACATCACCCTTTAGAATAGTTGCGAACAGCATTTGATAACTTGGAGTAACTATAACCTAGGAAGTAACAGATCTATTTCACAAAAACTTTAAATCACTGGAGAAAGATATTGAAGAGGATATCAGAAAATGGAAAGCTCTCCCAAAATCCAGGATAGATAGGATCAACATAGTGAAAATGACAATCCTACCGAAATCAATCTACAGATTCAATACACTTTCCATCAAAATCCCAACACAATTTTTTGCAGACCATGAAAGAACAATACTTAATTTCATTTGGAATAACAGGAAAGCCAGAATTGCCAAAACAGTTTTGCTCAACAAAAGAACTCAGGAGGCTTTACTATCTCTGACTTCAAATTATGCTATAGAGCCACAGTAATAAAAACTGCCTGGTACTGGCATAAAAACAGACTGATGGATCAATGGAATCGAATTGAAAATTCTGACATTTTAATTCATCCTCCCTGCATTACAAAGATTTCCTCATAGACTTGTCTCTCCTCTGCATTAAGAACTCATGAGATTCAGCTTGTGAGTCATGTCAGTGTCTCTAGTATGCTGATAAGAATCACTAGTGTCTAAAATGTATGCACTTGCTCAGTGAATAAAGAAATTCAATAGTAAAAACAAGAAACAACAAAAAAAAACCTAGGAACACCTGATCTTTGACAAAGAGGTCCAAAATATTCAATGGAAAAAAAGGTTGTATCTTTAACACATGGTATTGGTATAGCTGGATGGCAGTGTGTAGAACAATGCAAATAGATCCAAGCTTATCATCCTGTACAAAATTCAAATGCAAGTGGATCAAAGACCCCAACAAAAACACAGCCACACTGAACTTGATAGAAAAGAAAGTGAAAAATACCCTTCAACGAATTGGCACAGGTGAACACTTCCTAAATATAACACCAGTAGCACAGACACTTAGAACAACAATCAATAAGTAGGACCTCCTGAAACTGAGAAGCTTCTGTAAAGCCAAGGAGACAGTCAATAAGACAAAATGACAGGTTACAGAATGGGAAAAGTTTTCCACCAACCCTACAAGCGACAGAGGACTGATTTCTAAAATATATAGAGAGAACTCAAGAAACTAGAGCTCAATGCCCTAAATAGCCCAAATAAAAAATCAAGTTCAGAACTAAAAAGAGAATTCTCAGCAGGAGAATTACAAATGGCTGAAAGACACTTGAAAAAATGCTCAACATCTTTAGCCATCCGAGAAATGCAATCAAAACAACATTGAGATACAACCTTACATCTGTCAGATTGGCTAAGATAAAAGACACAGATGACAGTCTATGCTGAAGAAGTTACAGAGCAAGGGGAACACTCCTCCATTTTTGGTGGGAGAGTAAGCTTGTTCAGCCATTCTGGAATGCAGTATGGCAGTTTCTCAGAAAATTGGGAATCCATCTCTCCAAGGATCCACTCTTAGGCATACAATCTAAAGTTGCACATTTGCACTCCAAAGGCATTAGCTCAACTGTATTCATAGCAGCATTACTTGTAATAGCAAGAACGTGGAAACAGTCTTGATGTCCCTTACCTGAACAATGGATTAAGAAGCTATGGTACATTTACTCAATGGAGTACTACTCAGCAGTGAGAAAAAAAAAAAGATATCCTAAAATTTGCAAGCAAAAGGATGGATTCAGAGAATATCCTCCTTACTGAGGTATCACAAACCCAGAAAGATAAGCAGGAATGTACTCACTCATTAGTGGACTTTAAACACACAAAAATGCTCAGCCATTTGTCTCTGCCTCCACCTTTATCCATTGATGGAGGTAGGTTCTGTGAAGACATCTAGGGTCATCACAGTTCATTTGATTATAGGGGAAAACCTGTCTAGGCACCCCTTCCACTATGAGTTGGAAACCTACTCAGGGACATCCTGTGAGTTCTTGGAGGATGTTGGAGTAGCACCTAGTCTCTTTCAAACCCCACAGTGGCTTCCTTTATTAAAATCTCTATGTCTTTCTTTTCGCCTTGTTTGTTGCTCTTCTCAATCATCTCCTTCTCTCACTATTTGTTCTCACCTTTTCTTGGTTGCAACCCCTTATGCTTCCAATTAGCTGCACAGATCTCTATTTTCTCTTCCTAGGTAAATCCCTGGATGTCTCTATTAAGATCCTCACAAAAGTACTTACATATGTAAAAGAGGCACTACTATAGCTTAAACCTCATATCAAACCCCACAATACCTCTTCAATACTCTGTTTTTACTCTTGAGTCACTCAACACAGAAATAAGGGATCTAACAGAAGTTATGACCCAAAAGACTTGATAGATATATACAGAACCTTCCACCCAAGCATAAAGATATATACATATTTCTTAGCACTTCATGAAACTTTCTCCAAAATTGACCATATACTCAGTTATAAAGCAAATACCAAAAGGAACATTTTCTAAAATTAACTACATATTATGCCACAAAGCTTTTCTCAACAGATACAATAAATTGTAAGTAACCCTTTATATCTTATCAGATCATCATTGATTAAAACTATATTTAAGAACAGAAAAAAAAGCCTATATACTCATTTAAATTGAACAAATTTTTACTGAATGAATACTCAGTCAATGACATAATAACAAGTGAAATTAAAGATGTCATAAAATTTAATGAACATAAATGTACAGCACATCGAAACTCATGTGGCTCAATGAGATCAGAATAAAGAGGCTCATAAGACTAAGTGCCTTCATATAGCAATTGGAGATAACTTATACTAGCAACTTCATGCATAACTAAAGCTCAAGAAAGAAAAGAAGCAAATAACCTAAAAGGAGAACATAACTGGAAATAATCAAACTGAGGAATAGTATCAATAAAATAGAAATAAAGAAAAGAATACAATGCTTCAATAAATCAAAGTTGGTTCTTTGAATAAGATAAACCACTATCCAAACTAACTAAAAAAGCAGAAATAGAATATACAAAATAATAATATCTTAAATAAAAGGGGCTATTAAAAACTGGTACTAAGAAAATCAAAATAATCAATAAATCATAATTCATAATAATGTACTTCACAAAATTTATCAGGAATGTACAATCATTTTAAAAGATACAATTTACCAAAATTAAATCAGGATTAAATAAACAATTCAAACTTACCTTAACACCAAATAAATTAGAAGCAGTCATTAAAATTTTTTCAACCTACAAAAGCCAAGGACCATAAAAATTTCAAGCAGAATTTTACCAAATTTTCAAAGAAATGCTAATCCCAATTATCCTTAAATGATTCCACAAAATGAAACAGTAAGAACGTCACCAAGTACCTTTTATGAGGCAAAAGTTTTCATGACTTATAAAGTAGCACAAAATTTATGCAAAAGTAATTTCAAAAATAAGTGTCTTTTCATATTTCTCATGTATTTTTCAATTTTATTTTTTAAATTAATATTCTACTAATAATAGATAGGTTTATTTCTACATGAACACCTAGCTAACATTTGTAGAAAATAAGAGTTTGCAATTTTTTCTGTTTTAAAATGGGAAATGTTTTCATAGATTTAAATAATTGTTTTAATGTGCCAATGACATTATTAAGATAAAATAGTCATGTTGTTCTTGAAATAAAAGTTAAAGTTCAAACACCATTCAGCACCTGTAATCAGATTCAGAATAAATTGTATGTAAAAGTGAAAGTGCTGCAACTGAATGCTGTAAAGTATGTGCTTGACAATTTTTTTTAAGAATTACATTAAACCTGCTCTTATATGTAAAAAAAGAGGTAATTTCATAATAAAAAATATTAAAGAAATCACAATCCTAAAATTTTATACATGAAAAACAGCTCTACTTTAAATCTTTAGAGTGCTGTTTTTATGACAGTACTAGGCTGTTTTTATTACTGTAGCTCTATAGTATAACTTGAAGTCGGGGACGGTGATGCCTACTGAAGTTCTTTTGTTGAGCAAAACTGTTGTGGCAATCCTGAATTTCCTGTTATTCCAAATGAAATTGAGTATTGTTCTTTCAAGGTCTGTAAAAAAAAAAAAAAAAAAAAAAAAAAAAATGTGTTGGGATTTTGACGGGAAGTGCATTCAATCTGTAGATTGCTTTTGGTAGAATTACCATTTTTTAATATGTTTATCCTACCTATCCAGGAACACAGGAGATCTTTACATTTTCTGATATCCTCTTCAATATCTTTCTTCAGTGATTTAAAATTTTTGTCAAATAGATCTGTTATTTCTTTGGGTATAATCACTCCAAGGTATTTAATGCTATTTGCAGCTATTATAAAGGGTAATGTTTCACTTATTTCTTTTTCAGTCCTTTTATCTTTAGTGTATAGAAGGGCTACTGATTTCCTTGAGTTAATCTTGTATCAAAGATCCTCACATTAACCCAAAAAACCTATGAACACCTGATCTTTGACAAAGAGGCCCAAAGTATTCAATGGTAAAAAGACTGTATTTTTAACAAATGGTGTTGGCATAGCTGGATGGTAGTGTGAAGAAAAATGCAAATAGATCCAAGCCTGTAACCCTGCACAAAACTCAAATCCAAGTGGATCTAAGACCTCAACATAAACACAGCCACACTGAAACTTGATAGAAAAGAAAGTGGGAAATACACTCCAATGCATTAGCACAAGTGACCACTTCCTAAATATAACCCCAGTAGCACAGACACTAAAAACAACAATCAACAAGTGGGGCCTCCTGAAACTACGAAGCTTCTGTAAAGCCAAAGACACAGTCAATAAGACAAAACAACAGCTTACATTATGGGAAAAGATTTTATCCAACCCTACAAGTGACAGAGGACTGATCTCTAAAATATATAGAGAACTCAAGAAATGGGGTTCAGAACTAAAAAGGGAATTCTGAGAGGACGAATTATGTAAGGCTAAAAGGCACTTGAAAAAGTGCTCAATATCGTTAGCCATCACAGACCCAAAGCCAGACATTATAGGGAGAGTCCTCAGAACATTAATCTCTAAATGAATGTCTTCTTAAAGCTCCTCTGCTCATAATTTAAGGAACCCAGAGAAAGAGGAAGCAAAAAGAATGTAAGAACCAGTATAGATGAATGACACCAGCACAAAGTCCTCTACATCAACTGAACAAGGCTCCTATGATTTGAAATATAACTAAAGTAGTGTGCACAACACTGACATGTCTAGACAAAGCTCTCTGAATATACAGCAGTTTTTAGCTTCAAAAGTTTGGTTTTTTTTTTTTTTTTTGAAAATTCTATATGTAAAACAAGTGGGTTCCTGATTATGTGCCTGCTTGTGGAGTTTATTGCTTGGTTGTTTTTTTTTGGGGGGGGGGGCTGTTTGCATTGTCCAGCCTTAATGTCATGGTTTTTGCTATACCTTGTTAAATTTTATGTTGTCCTACTTGATTGTTATTTCTTAGAAGCCTGTTCTTCTCTAATGAGACATAAAGAAACTGGATAGAGAGGGAAGGTAGGATGGGGAGGAATGTGTATGTGTGTAAGCAAGTGTGCACACAGATTGTGCATATGCATTAATGTGCCTTTGAAGATAAAAAAGAGAGATCAAAAGTATTTAATTTTCTGGAGTTGGAGTTACTCCTGGCTGTAAGCCATCCAATATGGTTACTATGATCTGAATACAGGACCTTGTGAAAGTCTGCAAATTGCTCTAAATACTTGAGCCACCTCTCCAATGCACTATAATGTTGTTTTATCAGTTTTAAAACTGAAAGCAAATATTGTGATTCTTTATTTTATATCTTCATCTTATTTAATTTTTTACTACATTATACCTTAAATAAAATTATATCTAATTTTTACCTTAAAAAGCATTTTTGCAATTTAAATTATATGAATGATTTGTTACTTCTAGTAATGCTCATCACTATACTATTATGATTATAGTTAGTTACATATTAGTTAATATACTTGCAAGTATGGATAAGAGATGAGCCAGAGCAGGGACTTTAATGACTTTCAATTATCTTACAAAAACAGCTTTTGTATATATCACTTGTTGATAAACAATCATTGAAGATGTAATTATCTTAATATACTTTATAGTCTGAAGAAAACAGAAATCAGTGTAGCAATTTAATATGCTTCAGTAGAAATGTTTGTGTTGAAAAAGAAAAAGGCAATAGAAATCTGATTTTTAAAAAGAATAATATCACTTTACTTTTCCATGTATAACTTTGAAGAAAAAAATTATAAAAAAATCCATAGCATTAACATAATTGTGATTCATAAACTAACATTGGTTTTAATTTGAAAACTTTTGTTTAGCAACAACACTATTATACAGAGTAAACATAAAGTCTCTAAATGTGCAAAATGTAAAGAAAACCCACATTTTATTGTATTTGCTGTAGCTGTTTAGTCATATTGGAACATCTGTGGTAGTTGATGGATTAGCAATATACAGTTATCACTTACTGAGTGTTTATACAATCTCAGATATTTGCTAGTTTCCCATATGTTGCATAATTTAATTGTTATAGCTGTACATTTTATAGTAGTGATTTTTCTTTTGCCAAGCATGGTACTTTTTCATGAGAAATATTTTGTTAACACTTATATAACAACTTTTTTTTTGTACATGTTACTATGATGGACATCCTTTGTTTATCCAGGTTAAGACTCAAATATGTCTCTCTCACAGAGTTTTTGCTGATTCTTCAAGTCCTACAACAATCTCAGTGCTATTTGTCCAAGGATTTTATTTCATATTTCTTTACAAGGCATATTTTTATTTTACAACATAAAATTATAGCAGAAACTCCTACTAGCCAGTAATCAAAAAGCAAGTGATTGTCCATCAATATAAATTGACTGATTACACTGAATTAGTTGAAGACTATGGAAGTCTTCTATCCATGAAATTACCTCAAGCTATTTATTGCTTAGTTTACTAGAATTAAAATATAGTCCAAGATTTGTTACACTTAAGAAAGTACTTACCTTTTTCATAGTTGTGATGAAAGCATGAGGTTCAACAAATACAGGGAAGATGGAGACAAAAGATATGGTGTGATAAAAAGACCAGGTATTTAGCAGGCTCACCTTTAATACCAACATACATTGACTGGAACTAATAAGGTCTTTGACAAACTACATTAGTACATCTGTGGAATATCATGATCTAGATATCATTGTAATATCTCAATAACTCAACATTATTATCATATAGACAAAACTATCCAGATCATTAACCAATGGATACATATATACACCATCACCTTATTTTTAGCTCTTATTATTTTTGATGAAGATCCATCAAAACAAACCAAACATAGCCTTTGTTATGACTCTTCATTCTATTTTAGCTATCAACACAGTTCCTTCAAAGTCAATTTTTCCCCATAATGCATTAAATATGAGAAAAAGTATCAATTTCAAATATAAATTGTAGCATTTAAAAAAATGCCTATCTTTGATTACCTACGAGATATATTGTCAGGCTTTTTGTACAGGTCACCTTTATTTTTCTCTGTAGTATTTTTTTTCTGGCTTAGACTTTCAGACTCGTCCTGAGATCCACAGATCCAAAAGACCACAGATCCAAAGACCTGCAAACCTACTTATAATAGACCCACATAGACACTTATAATAGCTTTACACTAGTTGACCTAGGGCCCAGACATATTGCTAGCTAACTATTTACTCTTAAATTAACCCATCTTTTTTAGCCATGTGGCGTGGTACCTTTTCTTAGAGCAGCATTTCAACTTCATTCCTCTGCAGCTGTCTGTGGCACATCTCTTCTCTGCTCTGAGATGTTCCCAGAGTTTTCTTTGTCTGGTAGCCCCACCTACACTCTCTGTCTGCTTTTGGCTAATGAGCATTTTTATTACACCAGTAGGCAGGGCAATTATTTACAATGTAACATAATTTCACTACATTACTTTGTTTTTTCTTTTTAAAACAAAAAGAAGTCCAAATCTAATATTATTTTCTCCCATTATCTATAACAACATATAACCAACACTGTAAACAAATATTCAGTTTTTCAGAATGTTGCCATAGTTTTCTAGGCTACTCCTTGCTGAATGAAGATGCTGACAATCCCATTGGGAACCCAGAAAAAATTATGATTACGGACACGTCTTTAGTGGCATAGTCCATAAGGCAGGGTCATCTCAGCCTTGAATTTGTTTTGGATGAAGAGCTGAGGGGAAACTTCAACAGAAGTGCTCTGAAATGCTGAATCATCTGGAAAACTCATTTTCATTAGAGACTGTTAGGGGATCTTTCTCAATCAAACTTTATTTTTTTTTTAACTGGGAATAAATCCACAGCTTCTCATTTTCCATAGAAATAAAAGAAAAACCTCTTTTTCAAGGTACCATATCTTTTTATTTCAATTTTAATGTCAACTCATTTATAAAATATATAGGTTAGATTAATTCAGGAACATTTATAATCAAATGTCTTTTAGCAGCTTTTTACTACTTCATTCAGCCGAAAACTTAAAGACAAGATAATAACAGTATTGACCCATTCTTTATAATTTCCATCTTTACATGACTTATTATTACTATTATTACTCTATTTCTTTTTATAGAACTTTTTCTATTCTTTTTCTTTTTTTCTCTATGAAGCCTACATATTTTTTTAACATACTCTAAACCATTTATACATTTTTTAAAATCTGTTTCTATTGCATATCTCTCATCTTCTTCTGTTTCTGACCACATATTTGCTTGGCTAGAGTGGGTGACCCACCCATCTCTTTCCCTTTATTTCTGTTTTTGATCACACCTCTAATCTCCAGACTAAGGTTTAAGGGCTTAACCACAATGGCTGACTCTAACCACTCCCTTTATTTCTTCCTGTTTCTGATAATACACTTAATCTGCCAAAGTGTGACTAACAAATAAAAGCTTGCTAGGAGGGATGTTTGGTTCTACCCAGTTCCTAGTCTAGTTTTATAGAATTTAGCTTTTTAGCTGAAGTACTGGTAGGACCCACAATTACCACCCTGGGGAATTTTAGGGTCAATATAATCACCAAGTAAAGCACTGCCATCTGCTGTTCATGAACTCTAATTAAGTATTTGGCAGCAGGGCCTCTTAAAAGATGCATAAGTATTTTGCCTCTAAGGCTGAATCAAGGATGTTTCTGTTTAAAAAGCTACACCTCTGCTTGCCTCTAGCAAATAGAGCTTACCTAAGAAAACACTGCTGTTTCAAAGGAGCAGTCATTGATTCTGTTTCATTTTTTTGTCTTTATAAACATATGCAAGTTGTTGCTTATACTGTGTCTTCTGTGAGACTTCAAAAACCAGCCTTGGTGCAGCCTAAACAGTCAGTTGTAATTCAAGCCTGTACACCACAGCATCTCTGTACCATGACCGCATCAAAGACACATCTCAAAAGCTGCTTTTGACTCAGGTTATTTATTTTTCTCTTCTCATAGCATATAGAGTATCTTACAGTATTCACAACTCTAGTCAGTAGGAGTGAAAGATATTGTTAGACATCAGATTGATTTTGTGTGTTCAATAAAATTTATATATACTGTCATCAACAATAGGACATTACCATCAGTGTTGGGAGAGCACTTACTAGACTTGCAAATACTGTGTGTTTCTTGGGAGTTTCTGTAGATACTCTATGGTCAACAACAATTAAGTGTAACTCATTCCTTTAAAGAGTGGTGGCAAGAGGTATCTAATAATAATGCTCACTCTCTATTATTTTTTATTGCATTTACATATTTTATGTATATTATATATAAATATATGTATATCATTTATTTAAATATGTTATATATATCTTTTTAATATATTTTTCCTGGTTGTACTCTCTCCTTACCCCCATCTTTGCCTACTGTTCTAGCCATCTTCCCCTATTTCTTCACAAGTACATGTGCTATTTTATGAGAAATTTTTCTTTCCTTATCATTTCAGTGTCTTAGTTTATACCTAATATCTGTGGCTATAAAAATTGTAATGATTATTTAAGCCTTAAAAATCTAACTTTTATATGTATATATATTTGAATATATTTATACATATATGTTTGAATATATTCAAAATATGTCATTTTACATGTGGATTATTCCAGTCCAATCTTTTTTCATTTAACTGTAAGCTTCTAAATACATAGTAAGATGAAAGAAAACATTCTAGAGCATGAAAAATATTAAAACTTTAAATCTATGAGAATGTAGCACATATATAAAAAAATTCACTGTATGAGTGGAAATATATAAGGAATCTTAAAACAGTACTGAATATGAACAACTAATAATTTAATAAGACAGAACTTGTATTATTAACACTATTCAGTCAATATAATGTGTAGTGAATAAACATGGTGAATTCAAGTTGAAACCATATGGGCCACTTAATATCCCAGTATATTGGCATATCCCAGTAAGTATTATTTCTAGCACTGAAGAAGTAAAGACAGAATATCTCTGGGTCTAGCAGGCAAATCATTGTAGCTGAACTGGTAAGCTTCAGTGATAGAACTTATTTCAAAAAATAAGGTGGAAAGTAATTGATAAATGATAACGAAAGTTAATAAAATTAACCTATAAAATCCACTAACACACACACACACACACAAAGAGCATAAAGTCAAGGTTTTGTACTCAGAGATTATCACTAAGAAAACTAGGAGTATTAAACACTCAACAATATCTATCTGCTCAATGAAGTTAATAACATACGTACTTTGTACTTAGAAAGCTGTTAGTAGCTACTGCTACTAGTAAAGCCAGACATTACCCAAGTACTCTAGGATGTTTATCTGTACTCTCCCTACCTACATCTTGATGTTTATTTCCCAAATAATAGAATCCATGCTTAGAAGAGTTGACACATAAACTTTATAGCCTGTTGATTTTTATTTTATTTTAATCAGAGGCCACACTGGATCCTAGGCTCTTAAGAGCCCAACTTCATGATTTAATGTACTTTGCAAAGGAGTTTTCATGTAATCATGCCTTAACATTCATTATGCACCTGGAATTGGAATTACTGTTTCCTGTAAAGTTTTATTCAAATTGTACCATTTTTTAATATGCTGTAATAAGCTGCCTGGCATCAGACTCTAGATATTAATCCAGCCTAAAATGAGAGAAACAAAGACGGGGAAAACAAGGAAATGGAGATCTTAATAGTGGAAGCCGATGTAGGGTTGGAAAGAGATCGGATGCTAGGGAAATCTTCAATAATTCACAAGTTGTTCCTGGCTAGGTCTCCAACCACTAGGGGAGGGTGTACCTAGACAGGAATTCCCCTATAATCAAATGAATAACCATCATAAGTGTCATCACAGAACCTATATCCAGCATTGAATAGAGGTGGAGGCAGAGATACATGGTTGAGCACTGGCCTGAGCTCCAGATCCAGCTCAAGGGAGGAGAGTGTATGAGCAAGGGGATAGGGTTTACGAGGAAAACTCCCATTGTGAGGGCTGGCTGGAGCTCTGGGCAGCTCACTGGATCAAGAACAGCTACTGGAAAACCATTAGGGAAAGGAGCTAGGCCCTCCAAGGATGGGTTGTCAATTGGCATGGGCAATGTATAGAGCCTCAACAGGTGGGATCAGCCTGTGTTTCTGTGCAGGGGCTGGCAACTCGGAGCCCATTTTCATCATAGGAACAACTAACCCCGTCTTGGTATTAGGATGAGAAAATCGAACTTGTATGGAATAAATATGTCATGCTGAGCTGATCTACCTTGGGATTTAGAGGATGGAGGATGGGGAGGGGGAAGGCTGAAGGATGAATGGGAGGGATTTGGAGGAGGGAAGAGAGGGAGAGCAAGGGAATACATTAATAAAAAAGACTTTATTTTATAAATAAAAAAATTAAATTAGAACCAAGTAACAAATGCTAGTAAAGATACAGGTAAAGAAACAATTTATACACTCTTGATGGGAGTATAAATTAGTCTCTTTACTATGGAAATCAGTATGGAGTACAAGATAATACTAAACACAAACTGTGCATATAAGCCACACGTTTGACTCTTGAGAATGTATCCAAATGTTACAAATCAACATATTTTGGAGGCCTTTGCAAATCTACATCTAGTGTAGAACTATTAACAGTTGCCAATTTAAAAAATCAATTTAGATGTCTATCAACAAATGAGATAATGAAAAACTTCAATACATACACAGTTGATTTCATTTATAATAAAAATACTAGAACTCATGTTTTGACAGGGAAGCAGATACAACTGAAGATTGCTATACCAAATGAAATAAGCAGATTCCAAAACACAGTTACCCCATGATTTGTTGACTATGTCTATACTTCATTTTACACAGAAATATGAAATAATATAGAAAGCCAAACAAAGTTCTAAGTTGAAAGTCACAAGGTAAACTAAAAGAAAGAAACATTTTATAATGATATCCTCAAGTTTAAAATTTAGTATGTATACCAACAAGCAATAGTGCACACTTATAGCTGCCTTCAGAAAGCTGAGATAAGGAAACCTTGTATGTGTGGGTTCTAGAATACCAAGTCAAAACAGGGTAGACTCTTTTTGAAAGAAAGGAAACGAAAAATTAATATAAATAGAATTTATTTTAATTTTTTATAATTCTGTTTAAGCTATAGTTACAAAATATCATTAATGATGCCATTTATAATTACTGAAATCTACTTTTCAGTTTGTCAGCTGGAAGTATAAGAATCATGTCAGATCACAGTATGAAAAATAATACCATTCACACTGTCTGAAGTTCAAGCTACCGTCTTATAAGACAGAAACATAAAATAACTGTAATCATGGGAAGTTTATCTTTGAGAGCAGAAGACCATAATTATATCTTTCCTAATGTCCTCACTTTTCTTTTGAAGATTTCAAAACACATGCACTGAGAAAACAAAGACCAACAGACCATGATGTATGAAATTCACACTCATTGAATTGCTGAAATAAATGTCAATCAAATACAATAAAACTTAAATGTGTTAAATCCACTAAATATTAATGAGAGTGGTTTATTAACAATGTCAAAAAGATAAATACAATAAAATGCATTTAATTAAGACCATGCATTTATTTAAATTTTTTCTTAAAAATTACTTCAATATAAGTCCTATTTAATTAGTAAGTAAATTAAAACTACAAGCTGCTAAACTATAGATTAAAGTAAACAATAAAAATTAAATCTTATTCACTTTCACATGTCCACCTTTAAATAAGAGTGCACTATGTAATATACAGTTTTTATCAAAAAATGCTTCCATATGTATTAGCAAAATAATTAAAAGTAATCTATTGAAACAGAATGAAAATCAAAATAATGGTTATGAGATTCAATACTAAGAGTACAATGTTTGAAATACCAAAAAAAGAATACTTTGCTCCTGGTCCACAGTCTGCACTCAACACAGCTGATGTCCTAGCAGCAGGGGAGCTGCAGAGTCCTGGGTGCACCGCTGAGAGGTGAGAGGTGAAGCAGTGTCCTCTGCTCCCAGAACACAGTTCACCCAGACTACAGCTGACATGGTGGCTGCATGAGAAAAGTCAAGTTCCTGGGTGCACAGCTGAGAGGTGAGGGGTAAAGGGGTGAATTCCACTCCTGGAGCACAGTCTCCCTGGACCATGGCACTACTACCTCAAGATAACAGCTGGCTCCCTGAAAACACAGATGATTAAGAGCCCTCAGACCAACAACCCTGAGGAAACAATGGGGGAGATTTCAGGGCAAGAATACACACAACAGCACAAAGATCAATAATACACCACAAGAAGAGCAAGTAATTCTAGAGCTTCAAGACCTGAACATAACAATGAAGAGGAAACAGGAGGAAATGACCTTAAAAACAGCTTTATGAAACTAATTGAAGTCTTAAAAGAGGATATAAAAATCTCCCTCTAAGAAATAGAAGAACATAAAGAAAATTAGAAGAGACAAACAAATTCCTGAAAGAAAACCAAGAAATAGAAAACAAGCAGGTGAAAGAAACTTTATTGGCATTAAAATTTGAAATAGAATCAATAAAGAAGACATGAACCAAACCAAAGCTGGAAATATAAAATCAGTAAAAAAGACCTATGTTGGAGAAGATGCAGAGCAAGGGGAACACTACTCCATTGTTGGTGGGAGTGTAAGCTTGTTCAGCCACTTTGGAATGCAGTATGGTGGTTTCTCAGAAAACTGAGAATCAATCTCCCTAAGGACCCAGCAATACCACTTCTGGGTGTATACTCTAAAGAGGCACATTCACACTCCAAAGGTATTAGCTCGACTATGTTCATAGCAGCATTATTTGTAATAGCAAGAACCTGGAAACAACCTAGATGTCCCTCAACTGAAGAATGGATTAACAAACTGTGGTACATCTACACAATGAAATACTATTCAGCAGTAAGAAAAAATGATATCCTAAAACGCAGGCAAATGGATGGATTTGGAGAATATCTTCCTGAGCGAGGTATCACAGACTCAGAAAGATAAGCAGGGGATGTCCTCATTCATTAGAAGTCTCTAAACAAACAAACAAGAAAAAAGTCAAGCATGCCCTAGCTGCGAAGCACAACCACTAAACAGCTTGGGATGAGAAACACCCTGGACTGACCCTTCGGATCCCACTCCACCTAGAAGAACAACCTGACTCACTCTTAAGTGAGTGGGGACAAAACTGGATTTGCCAGGAGTGGAGACTGAACTAAGCATTATTGGGTCAGTGGGACCATGGGACTGTATGATGCCTGTCCAGGGAAAGGATGGGGAGTTGTGGAGAAGAAAAAATGACCTGATGTGGCAGGAGGGGGAAGGGACCTTGAATAAGGATATACAGGGATAGAAAAAAAAATTCAGAGGGAAAGCTGAACACAAAGTAACTTTATGTGTAGCAAACTTATTTGCATTATCACCCTTGATAAGTCATGCTTATGATTTTTATTTTCTTTATAGTTATTGTTAACTTATCAGCATTTTAAATTCATTTTACTGGTTTTTTTTTGATAAATGCAAAATAAATAAAGAGAGAGAAAAAAAAAAAAAAAAAAGAAGACCTGGAACCTGAGATACAAGCATACCCAGCAGAATTCTGAGATGAAAGAGAGAATCTCTGGATTGGAAGACTCAATACTGGTAACAGATACATCAGTTAAAGAAATCACTAAAACCAAAAAAAGTTATAACACAAAATGTCCAGGAAATTTGGGACACAGTCAAAAGGCCAAACCTGAGAATAATTGGAATTGAAGAAGGAAGAAACACCAGTTAAAAGGCACATAAAATATATTCAACAAAGTCATAGAAGAATACTTCTCCAACCTAAAGAAGAAAATGGTTATAAAGATATAGGAAGCCTACAGAACAACAAATAGACTAGACACACAAAAAAGTCTCCTCACCATACAATAATCAAGCCACTAAAACTACAGAACAAAGAAAAAATACTAAAAGCTGCAAAGGACAAAGGACAAATCACCTATGAAGGAAGACTCACCAGAATAGCACCCAAATATTCAGTGAAAACCATGAAAGCAAGAAGATCTTGGTCAGAGTAAAGGGTTGGGAAAAAGACTTTCCAATCAAGTGGCCCTAGAAAATAAGCTGGCATAGACATTCTAATATCTAACAGAATAGACTTTAAACAGAAATCAATAATAAGAGACCAGGATGGACACTACTTACTCATATCATCTCAGGAAAAATTCACCAAGACAAAATTTCAATGCTGAATATCTATGCCCCTAGCAAAAGGTCACCTACATATGTAAAAGAAACAGTAGTAAAACTTAAACCTCATATCAAATCTGACACAGTAATAGTGGGAGACTTCAATACCACACTTTCGCCCTTGGATATGTCAACCAGACAAAAACTCAACAGAGAAATAAGGGATCAAGCAGAAGATATTAGTTGGTATATACCAAACCCTCCATCCAAATAGAAAAGATTATACATATTTCTTAGCACCCCATAGAAATTTGTCTAAAACTGACCAACTGGATCATAAAGCAAATATCAACAGGAACAAAAAATGGGTATAATTCCTTATACTACATCAGCTCATCATGGTCTAAAGTTAGAGTTCAACAACACCAAAAGTCACAGAAAGTCTACCAACACATGGAAACTAAACATCACTCAACTGAACCATCTCTGGGTCAAAGAAGAAATTAAGAAAGAAATCAAATACTTCCTATAATTTAACAAAAAAGAATTTATGACATACCCAAACATATGGGACATAATAAAGGCAGTCTTAAGAGGAAAATTCACAGCACTAGATGCCTATATTAGAAGCCTAGAAAAATCTCACACTAGAGAACTAACAGCACAGCTGAAAGCCTTAGAATAATTAGAAGCATACTCACCTACAAGGAATAGACAGCAGGAAATAATCAAACACAGCTGAAATCAATACAATTGAAACAAAAAGAACAATACAAAGAATCAACATATCAAAAAGTTGGTTCTTTGAGAAAGTCTACAAGATAGATAAGCCCTTATCCCAACTAATCAAAAAGCATAGAGGGAGTAATCAAATCAACAAAATCAGAAATGAGAAGGAGGACATAACAGACCCCCCAGGAAATCCAAAGAATTATCAGATCATACTTTGAAAATCTATACTCCACAAAAATGGAGAATCTAGAAGAAATGGACAGATTTCTGGACAGGTTCCATCTACCAAATGAAGACCAGATTAAAGACCTTAACAATCCTATAACACCAAAGGTAATTGAAGCTGTCATTAAAAATCTCCCAGGTAAAAAAAGCCCAGGCCCAGATGATTTCAGTGCAGAGTTCTACCAGACATTCAAAGAAGAGCTAATACCAGTACTCCTCAAACTTTTCCATACAGTAGAAATTGAAGAAATATTGCCAAACTCTTTTTATAAAGCAATAATAACTCTGATACACAAGCCACTCAAAGATGCAACAAAGAAAGAGAATTACAGACCAATTTCCCTCATAAACACTGATGCAAAAATTCTCAACAGAATTCTGGCATGCTGATTATAATAACATGTAAAAAAAATGTCATTCACCAGGATCAAGTAGGATTTATCCCTGAAATGTATGGACAGTCTAACATATGAAAAACTGTAAATGTCATCTATGTTATAAAAAAATTGAAGGGAAAAAAAACACATGATAATCTCCTTTGTTGTGGAAAGCACCTCTGACAAAAATCCAACAGCCCTTTATGACAAAAGTCATGGAGAGATCAGAAATACAGGAAAAATTCCTAAAGATAAAAAAGGCAATTTACAAAAAGCCTACAGTCAACATCAAGCTTAATGGGGAAAAACTCAAAGCAATCCCACTAAAATCAGGAACTAGATAAGGGTGTCTCCTCTCCCCTTATCTATTCAACATAGTTCTTGAAGTGTTAGCTAAAGCAATAAGAGAATGAAAGGAGATTAAGGTGATACAAATTGGAAAAGAAGAAGTGAAACTATCTCTATTTGCAGATGATATGTTTGTATACATAAGTGATCCACAAAATTCTACCGGGAAACTTCTACAGCTGATAAACACCTTCAGCAGTTATCAAGATATAAGATTAACTCAAAGAAATCAGTAGCCCTTCTATACACTAAAGATAAAAAGGCTGAAAAGAAATAAAGGAAACATCACCCTTTATAATAGCTGCAAAGAGCATTAAATACCTTGGTGTAACAATAATCAAAGAAGTAGCAGATATTTTTGATAAAAATTTTAAATCACTGAAGAAAGAAATTAAAAGATCAGAAAATGGAAAGATCTTTCATGTTCTTGAATAGGTAGGATCAACATAGTAAAAATGCCAGTCTTACCAAAGGCAATCTACAGATTCAATTCATTTTCCATCAAAATCTCAACTCAATATTTTTTGGACCTTGAAAGAACAATACTCAATTTCATTTGGCATAACTGGAAAGCCAGGATTGCCAAAACAATTTTGCTTAACAAAAGAACCTCAGGAGAAATTACCATCACTGACTTCAAATTATTCTATAGAGCTAGAGTAATAAAACATCTTGACACTGGAATAAAACAGACTTGTGGATCAATGGAATTGAAGACCCCAACATTAGTCCACACACCCATGAACACGTGATTTGAAAAATAGGTCAAAAATATTAAAGGGAGAAAGGATGGTATCTTCAACAAATTGTGTTGTCATAACTGGATGATAGTGTGTAGAAAAATGCAAATAGATCCAAACCTATCACCCTGCATAAAACTCAAATCCAAGTGGATCAAGTACCTCAGTATAAACCCAGGTACTCTGAACTTGATAGAAAACAAAATGGGAAATACCCTCCAAGGCATTGCCACAGGTGACCACTTCGTAAATATAACACCAGTAGCACAGACACTAAGAACAACAATCAATAAGTGGGACCTCCTGAAACTAAGAAGCTTCTATAAGGCCAAGAACACTGTTTTTTTTTTTTTTGTTTTTTTTTTTAAAAAAACTTTATTTATTTATTATTTATTTATTTATTTTGCCTTGTTGTTTGCCTGGAACTGGAACTACAGACAGTTGTTAGCTGCCATGTGGGTGCTGGGAATCGAACCCGGGTCCTCTGGAAGAGCAGACGGTGCTCTCAACCGCTGAGCCATCTCTCCAGCCCCAAGAACACTGTTAATAAGACAAAACAACAGCCTAAAGAATGGAAAAAGATTTTTTACCAATCCTACATGTGACAGAGGATTGATCTCTAAAATATATAGAGAACTCAAGAAACTAAGGCCCCAGACCTAAATATTCCAATTAAAAAAAAAAAAAAAAACAGAACTAAAAAGGAAATTCTCAGCAGAGGAATTACAAATGTCTGAAAGGCACATGAAAAAGGGCTCAACATCTTTATCCATGAGAGAAATGCAAATCAAAACACCTTTGAGATAACTCCTTATGCCTGTCAAAATGGCTAAGATTGAAAACATAGCCAACAGCTTATCTATGGTGGAGAGGATGCTGAGAAAGTGGAACATCCTCCATTGTTGGTGGGAGTGTAAACTTGTTCAGTAACTCTAGAATGCAGTATGGCAGTTTCTCAGAAAACTGGGAATCCATCTCCCCCAAAATTCAGCAATACCTCTTTTAGGCATATACCATAAAGATGCATATTTACACCCCAAAAGCATTAGCTCAACTATTTTCATAGCAGCATTATTTGTAGTAGCAAGAACCTGAAAACAACCTGGATGGCACTCAACTGAAGAATGGATTAACAAACTGTGGTACATTCCTACAGTGGAGTACTACACAGCAGTAAGAAAAAATGATATACTAAAATGGATGGCAATCCACAGGCATATGGATGACTTTGGAGAATTTCCTCCTGAGTGAGGTATAACAAATTCAGAAAGATAAGCAGGGGATTTACTCACTCATTAGTGGACTTAAAAAAAAGTTATCATTGTACACAAGAACTCAAGGCCAGAACACAGCTAACAGACTTCTAAAGTAATAGTGCTTTACTTCTACATTGATGGCCTCTGGCAGGGGTGAGGGTAGGGACGTTCTCATTTTGCTTAAGGGGCTGGCCACAGGGTTTTTAATTATGCTTCAGTAAATAAATGAGCAAAATGAACGAGCTTTCTTGTAAATGGGGAGATCATAAGAGTGGGTATGAAATTGAGAGAACTGATAACTGAGTTTGGTGAGTTGCAGGATATGAAATCACAAATAATAATATTAAAAAACTTCATATTTGTTAGTTAATACAAATATCTTAATAATACGTAGCGTTTTTAAATTTTTGCAGTTATTATTAACCCTTAGGTATATATGAAGATATTGAAATACTTTCAGTGTAACTAAGTATACTATTTTATCTCTAATACATTAATGCCCCTATTGCATTATTAAACAAATTTTGGAGGTCTGACAATGATTGCAATTCATAGAATTTACATTGCGATAATACTTGGATATTTATTTCTCATCCAGTATCCTGCTGATCAATTTTCATCACTATGAGATCTAGATACCATAAAGGAAGAATTAAGACAAAGACCAGTATGATTTCTCCACGTTCTGTTCTAAAAGTCAGCAATAGGCTCTTCTCCACAATCACAGCAACAAGTGCAGACAGAAAGATTCCGCATTGTATTGATGCTCTCATCAACAAGTTGAAATGCCTAACACTGGAAATTTTGTTTGGTAGTCAATATTCTATGATAAATATATTTCTGCATGTATATATTTTAAATTATTTAATTTATTATTTTAAAATTATGTATTATTTGTATGGCTATGGAATTATACATACATATGTGCTCAGCTGAATATAGAGTTCAGAAAAAGAAGGACTTGAATCTGGAGCCAAAGGCATTTGTAAGATACTCAATGTCAGAACTGGAAACCATTAGTTCCTCTTTAAAGTCAGTACAGGTTCTTAACCACCTAGCCATCACTGCAGGCTTTTATGGCTCGGTCAATATGGCTTTCAAATACAATGAAAAGTGATCTATATTTTGATTATAACCAAGAAAGCCTAAATGATCTAGACAGGCTGTTCAATATCCATATGACAGACATTTAAGGTGCTATTATGAAGGTCCAAAAAATTATACAAATCTGATTTGTAATTTCCATGAGATAGAAACACAAGCATTAACTCTATGTTTAACATTACAACAGTATCTGTAAAAATTCGCCAAATTTTAAACATGGACACATAACAGGGGGGAATAGTTGGTAGAGACATTTTCTTTTTTTTTTCTTCTTTATTTTGTATTTATCAAAAAAAAAACAGTAAAAAGAATTTTTTTTAAAAAAAATGTTGAAGAGTTAACAATAACTATACAGAGGATAATAATCATAAGCATGGCTTATCAAGAGTGGAAATGCAAATAAGATTACTACACATATATTTTCTTTGTGTTCAGCTTTCCCTCTGAATTTTTTTTTCCATCCCTGTATATCCTTACTGAAGGTCTCTTCCCCCTCCCACCACATCTGATCATTTTTCTTCTCTGCAACTCCCCATCCCCTCCCTTGGCAGGGAGCTGACAGTCCTATGGTCACACTGACATTTTCAACTGGAGAATAAATAGCATTATATTGCTTCCAGTTAAATAACAAAGTATAGGCAATTTGGTAAGAAGTATGGAAACAAGAAATTAATTTTGAAAGTTTTAAATTGCATTGTTCTTAGTAATTACCATATAGAACTGAGCCCTCCTATTATTGAAATCTTGAGTTTTAAAACAGATAAAATGGTTGTCAGAATAATTATATTATAAAGTTCCTTGGAGGAAAAAGAGAAGGGTATAAATTGTCATGCAAGTCTATAAATTTGAAAGTGATCTGTTCTTATGAGATATTTCTCTCCCAAGAAATTCACTATTCTGGCAGTCAATTTACATTCTAACAATCTGGCATATTCTGAACTATTTGAAAATTAAATCAGAGTATGCCATGTTGGCATGCCTAAAAGTTTTTGGAAATAGCATCACAGCCTGAATATCTGGCTAGTCATAGGTTACTGGAAAAAATATAGCTAGAAAATATGCCCATCCTACATATTTGGAAATTAAATCAGAGCATAATAACTTGGCATATCAAAAATGATCTTGGAAAGTTACCACATTGGAGTGATTTGGAAAAGCTCTAAGTGTCTGGAACATTATCATTGTCCAAAATCCAGACCCATAATAATCTGCTCAAAATCTCAAGTTCTTAAATATGTTTAAGGATAACTTTTATAATATATAAGTATATATATAAATGTATGTCTAATGCTATATATGTATATATGTTTCTCTAATATGTGTCCATAGTAGAAACATACTGAAAGAAATAATAGTAACTAACTTAAACACAAAGGCAAAACCCAGACAGTATCAGTGTGTAATGTGTGAATCATTCAATTCCTTAATCCCAGTTATAATAGTGTAAAGTGTGGATGTGAATCATGGTTTCCAGTCTTGCTTGGTTCTCAGTAATAATTTACAAGATGGGATATAAAAATCTCACTTGTTTACATAATAAGATATATATTTATATCCATATATATATATATATATTAGTCAATCCAAGATGAGAAAGAACTTCTATTGGGGTTTTATGTTCACACATGTGAAAGAAGGAAATGTTTCCATCATCAGCTATTTTAGTAAAACAATAAGGTTTTCTTTAATTATGGATTATCTCCTTTCTTTTCTAAGATGTCTACCTTGCCCTTCACAGTGTCTATATTTGTGCCCTACATAGCTCATCATATATATTCATACATTTATATATAAATTTTAAATATAAGTTTGACATGAGAAAAATGCAATATTTGTCTTTCTGAATCTGGATTATTTAACTTTAATAAATGACTTTTAATTCTATTTATTTTCCTTGGAATGTTATGATTTCACCTTTTGTTTAATAGATGAGCAAAATTCCATTTTTCAAAAAATTAAGATTTTTCTATCTATTCAGGATTTGGCAGATGTGTGGACTGGCACTTTGGAGCCCACTCTCCACTGAGGACACCTAATCCAAACATGACATTAGAATGACAATATTGGACCTGTCTGGAGTGGATGCTGAGTTGATCCACCTTGGGACTTCTTGCCATTTTGGGGGAGGGGATAGTGAGAGGGGGAGGATGGTGTCTGTAGGCAAATAGGGAGGGGTTGGGTGGGGGAAAGGAGGGAGCAAGGAGATATATTTAAAAAGCACTTCATTTTTGATACATAAATAATAATATAAATAAAAGTAAGAAATCTATATCATTATTTTCTTAAATTTGCCTGGATATAAAAACGTAAGGCACCTGCTTATAAAGACATAGAAAGATAAAATGTGCAGAACATGTGTTCTTTAGTGTTTATCACCAACAGTGTGATAACTTTTATAAATAGGCTTTTTAACCAAAGAAAATGAAGAGAATATAGATAAAATATTCAGACTTAAATTACACCATAAGTAATTTCTCCTAATCAAGTATTTCGATTTAAATAATTCAGTAATGTTAAGAGATTTTTTTGAGCCTTATACAGTGCCTACTTATAATAATTCTCAGCCTGTAAAAGATATCAACTATGAGCATCTACCAGTTGTTTTGTTAAAAAGCCATTGCTGAACCAATCTAGGTTTATCTGTTGACCACTTTAAAGTAGGGATAATGAGGAAAAGTCCCACACAAATGGTTGTCTGGTCCTCTGGAGAGCTCACTGAATTAAAAACAGCCACTGGGAAACCATCAGGGAAAAGGAGCTAGGCACTGAAAGGTTAGGCAATTGTTGATTTTCATTGGTAGTGTGTGGAGTCCCATGGAGTAGGATCAGACTATGTTTCTCTGTATGGGCTGGCAACTTGGAACCCATTTCATGCAGAATAGCACCTAACCCAGTCTTGATATTGGGATGAAGAAATTGGACTTGCCTGGAATGGATATATCAGGCTGAGCTGACCCAACCTGGGACTTCTTGCCATTTTGGGGGAGGGAATCGGGGAACAGGTACAGGGGAGGACCAAGGCTGACTGGGAGGGATTGAGAAGAAGGAAAGCAAGGGAGCAGGGAGAATACATAAAAAATACAAATAATAAATTAATTAAAATATAAAATAAAATCTTTATATGCTATTTTAAAAAAAAGTTTACCAAAATATTCATCCTATGTTTTCTCCAGAAAATTTTGTTTTCTTTTCTATAAGGTTCTATCATACAGAGCAGCATATGTTTTTAGAATAAGCTTTACATTCTTTAATTTCTCTGGGAAGACCTTTTTTCCATGTCAGTGAGAAAAACTTTGAATGGGATTTGATATGTGGGCCTTCATGAGGCCCCTCAGTTTGTTTCCTGAAAGCAAAAAGTTACCTTACTTGTCTTTTGTTGACCTACACTTGTTGCCTGCCTTTGTCACACTTTCTTCATACTCAAGAAAAGAAGGGCATTATCTTGGCATTAAACTCAGCAAAAACTTTGTTTCTAGAAAAGCCTTGTTTATAGTTCCTATTTAGATGACTTGTTTTCCACATTTGTAACAGTTAATGTTTTTCTTTTTCTTTTTTTTTTTTTTTTAAATAGCAAAAAATTATTTATTCCTAAAAAAAAGATCTTGTTACAAGCCAAATATGGATAAGTCTCAAAGATATCATGGTAAATGAAACCAGCCAAACACAGAAAAAAAAGCACTGGCTGCATGATCTCTTACATATGGAATCTAAATTGGTTCTTTTTTTTTCTATTCTTTAAAAATTAGCCAATTGGCTCGGCATCATGCCTATAATGCCAGCACTCAGAAAACAGAGTCAAGTGCATCTCTGTGAGTCTGGGACCAGTTTGTTCTACTGGAGAGCTCCAGGACAGCCAGGACTACAAGGAGAGATGGTGTCTCAAAACTTAGTGAACAAACAAACAAAAACTAGCCAGCCTGTTATATTCAGATATAATAACAGAAAATGGGCTAAAAAAAAAAGAAAAATGAATTAAGT
Source organism: Sigmodon hispidus (assembly GCA_004025045.1). Classification (NCBI taxonomy): domain Eukaryota; kingdom Metazoa; phylum Chordata; class Mammalia; order Rodentia; family Cricetidae; genus Sigmodon; species Sigmodon hispidus. The sequence goes on from PVIH01000652.1 coordinate 52,883, forward strand.
TTTTTGAGGGAACTTCTTGTCAGATAAGAATATTTGTTAAATGAAAAACAACTGGATCTTATTCCTTGCCTAGAAGATGTAAAGGCTAGGTCAGTACTTTGTAAAAATTTACATTTAAAACGGTGAAATTTTGTACGTCATCGGTCTTGGGGTGTGTGCCCACTCACTAGTAAGGCAACTAGTGTGCATGCATCTTCAGCTTTGACAATTACTCTGACAGTGAGCTAGAGGACTCCCCTCCACTTGGTCTCCATTGGATTTTAGCTGGCCTCACCCATCCCCCTCTCACCCACCCTTTCTTCTCCCATCAAACCTTCCTCCTGCTTTCACGGCTTCTTTCTGTGTGTAACTAACCGAGTTTAATTAGGGCTCTTTGCATCATCATGACCCGGAAGTTATTTACTGGAGCATGGACAACTTGTCAGTGTCTACATCACTGAAGATAGTGATGTGCCCTCTCCCAGCAACCACCCATTGCCAGTAGTCCCTCGGGAGTAGTGTGGCCTCATGGGCCCATGAGAATGACTTTTTAATAAGATCTTTTGAGTAGTTTTTATTTTTCTTTAAGCCTCTAGAAATAATTTATTCTACCTAAGTATCACCATAATTTTGAGACTCCATATTAATAGTACTCTAAATTCAATAATACAATGCTTTAAGAATAAATTTTTCTTATGTATTGTGAGTTAGCATTTTCAAAAGCCAAAATTTTAAGTATTATTGGTTAGCTTCTGAAACTGGTTCCATTTTATTTACTTGTAAAGTCAATCTTTGTAAAAAAAAAAAAAAATCTCCATAAGTTTGTTTTGGCCTTTGTATCACTTTGTAAAGGTCTTAAATATTTTCCTACTTATTCAATTCTATTCCAAGCATCTAATGCTGCAACTAGACATAAAGTGAGGCTGTGGCCATTATATAAAAACTGCCTTTCTACTTAAACATAACATCCTTCCCCAAAAACTTGGTCTTTCAAGATTTCAATACTTCTAGCCCTATTTCATTGTTCAGTGGTTTTACCAGCTATTTTATTGTAGCTGAGGACCAACCTCTAAAACTCCAGAAACTGTAACTGACCATAAATTTAATATTTGCATTACAAATGGTGAGTGCATGCAATGTGAGACTGTTTCTTCCTTGAATTTTCTTAATTCTAACATTTGAGCAAGAGTCCATTCAGTTATTATAATATCTATCATGTGACAAGTCCTATAAAGTTACTAGATATAGTAAAGTTGGCTGTTTGAAAGCCATAGGCTGAATCTCTGTAACCTTTTATTGCATCCTTGATATTGGTCCTCCTTTCAGTTAGTTTATCTGAGTGAAAATATTTATTACATATTTTTAAAAAATTTTCTAATATATATAACTTTGCACTGATACTAACCAATTTATCATTTAAATCAACCAAGTTGGCACTCATATAAACTCACTGTTATGGGCTAAAACAATAATGAGTAAACAAATACTATTTATAATAAGCATTACTGTTGCATAAAGTTTCTGACTTTGTATGGGCCAGAGATCTGACCTGCCTGTGATGGCTTTTATCCTTCCCCTAAAAGATGACTCAGATGCTTGTATTAATTTCATCTTGTTTCGTCTATGTCTCAGGCATATTGCTAGCTAGCTCTTTCATTTTAATTCAAGCCATTTTCATTAATCTGTCTGCCACACGGCCCATGGAGTGGCCCAGCTCATCTGGGTCCTATATGCTTCATCTTTGGTAGATGGATGGAGCCTGTCTGACGCCAAACTCCTACCTGTTTCTCCTCTGATTCCTCCACTCACTTCTATGGTGCTCCCCACAGGCCAAAACCGTTCCGTTATTTACAGCATACAGTTGAACATTCCCACCACACATTATATTAATCTTACCCATATTAACTATTCTCTTTTCTAATTTTCAAACCATCTAGAATATTATCAATAAAACATCCAATTTCTTCCATTTGAATGTTTGTCATTTTATTTTATTTTGGAAAAATCTATGTGTTTTAAACTAATTACTTACTCCCTTTAAGACTCAACAAATTTTCTGTTAAAGATAATTCAGATGTCTTTGAAGAGAAGCAGCAACCAAGTGTGGCAACAATCTGAGGAGGAGATAAAAAAAAAAAACAAGAGAGAGAGAGAGAGAAATACAACTCAGCAAGAGAGGAAAAAGTCATGTTTGAAAAACTCACCCAGGGGATTGTAGAGAAGAAACCTATGTAGTGGGAACAACATATTCCTTATGAAGTCTTATATTTAAAGCCTCTGAGTCTTCTGCAGAAAGGGAAATGATGTGAAGCTGATATCTTCTCTCCTTTTTTTTTAAGTCATATTATCTCATTGCCTTGTTCATCTTATCTATTGATAATATTACAAGTGTATAATTAACACTTGGCTCTGTTTGACATTGAACTCATGAAGATACACAGAATTTCTGCCTTTCAATTGCTAGAGTTCGAGAGATGAGTTACCACTCCATTTCCTTAATGTCATGGATCCGTGCATGGCTCTGTCCACTGATATTTTAGAAAATTTTAAGTCACTGAAGAAAGAAATTGAAGAGGATTATCAGAAAATGGAAAGCTCTCCCATGTTCCTGGATTGGTAGGATCAACATAGTAAAAATGGCAATTCTACCAAAGGCAATCTACAGATTCAATGCACTGTCCATCAAAACCCCAACACAATATTTCTTGGACCTTGAAAGAACAATACTCAATTCATTTGGAATAACAGGAAAGGCAGGATTGCCAAAACAATTTTACTCAACAAAAAAACCTCAGGAGGTATCACCATCCCTGACTTCAAGTTATACTGTAGAGTTACAGTAATAAAAACAGCCTGGTACTGGCATAAAAACAGACTTGTGGACCAATGGAATAGAATTGAGGATCCAGACATTAACCCAAAAACCTATGACCACCTGATCTTTGACAAAGAAGCCCAAAACATTCAATGGAAAAAAGATAGTATATTTAACAAATGGTGTTGGCATAGCTGGATGAAAGTGTGTAGAAAAATGTAAATAGATCCGAGCCTGTCACCCTGCACAAGACTCAAATACAAGTGGATCAGAGACCACAACATAAACCCAGCCACTTTAAACTTGATAGAAAAGAAAGTGGGAAATACACTTCTACGAATTGGCACAGGTGACCACTTCCTAAATATAACACCAGTGGCACAGACACTAAGAACAGCAATCAATAAGTGAGATGTCCTGAAGCTAGGAAGCTTCTGTAAAGCCAAGGACACTGTCAATAGGACAAAACGACAGCCTACAGAATGGGAAAAGATTTTCACCAAACCTACAAGTGATAGACGACTGATCTCTAAGTTATATAAAGAGCTCAAGAATGTAGGTCCCAAAACCTTGAATAACCCAATCAAAAAATGGGGTTCAGATCTAAAACGGGAATTCTCAGCAGAGGAATTAGGAATGGCTGAAAGGCACCTGAAAAAGTGCTCATCATCTTTAGCCATCAGAGAAATGCAAATCAAAACAACTTTGAGATTCCACCTAACACCTGTTAGATTGGCTAAGATAACAGGCACAGATGACAGCCTATGTTGGAGAGGATGCGGATCAAGGAGAACACTACTCCATTGTTGGTGGGAGTGTAAGCTTGTTCAGCCACTTTGGAACGCAGTATGGCGGTTTCTCAGAAAACTGAGAATCAATCTCCCCAAGGACCCAGCAATACCACTTCTGGGTGTATACCCTAAAGATGCACATTTGCACTCCAAAGGCATTAGCTCAACTATGTTCATAGCAATATTATTTGTAATAGCAAGAACCTGGAAACAACCTAGATGTACCTCAACTGATGAATGGATTAACAAACTGTGGTACATCTACACAATGGAGTACTACTCCGCAGTAAGGAAAAATGATATCCTAAAATTTGCAGGCAAATGGATGGACTTGGAGAACATCCTTCTTTGTGAAGTATCACAAACTCAGAAATATAAGCAAGGGATGCACTCACTCATGTGGTCTCTAAACAAACAAATAAGAAAAAAGCAAAGCATGCCCAATCTGCAAACCAGAACCACTGAACAGCTTGGGATCAGAAACATCCTGGACTGACTCTTCGGATCCCACTCCCCCTAGAGGAACACCTGACTCATTCTTGAGGGAGGGGCGACAAAACTGGATCTGCCAGGAGTGGAGACTGAACTAAGCAATATTGGGTCCGTGGGACCATGGGACTGTCTGCTGTGTGCCTTGGAAGGTGATGGGGAGGTGTGGAGAAGAAAGAATGTCCTGAATGTGGCGGGAGGGGGAAGGGACCTTCAATAAGGATATACAGGGATAGAAAGCGTGACTTCTTTGTTCATAAAAATAATAATAATAATAGTAATAATGAAAAGAATATTTTATTAAATACTTACTATATTATTATACTTAGTTTTTATGTTTATAAATTGAAACACTCTATAGTGTGTTATATAACAGATGTTTTCAAATTTATTTAGGGTTATGAACAATAGTAATAGTGATACATGAAAAAATCTTGAATAAGTAATTTCTGTGAGGTCTTCAGTTACATTTGTGCTATAAATATACAATTTAGAGTGAATATTAATTTTGTCAAATTTCTGCTGAAGTGACGTTTTGAAAATGGAATTAGTACAACTATTTTTTTAGAAATACTGCAAATAAAAACAATGTTTTATCATTAGCATCATATGTAAAGGTAGAATGTATAATTTGAACATCATTCATTGCAAGTAAGTCATGCTTGTGTAAGTTTGGCCATCAAAACAAGTAAAATAAATTACACAATGTTTTTATTACCTTTTTGAATGAAAAGAAAACAATATACAGTTCTGTTTATTTTTATAATATATAGAGACATTGCTGAAAAATTGAATAAAATATATAAAATGTTAGTTTATTTATTTAAAAATAAAAATTGAAAATGGCACATTTTTGTATAAGCTGCTAAGAGTATAAATGTCACAGATGGCCATATTGTGGAAATTTGAAAGTGAAATATTTTGTTCAGTATGGTTCTTAATAGGTAAACCTGCTATTACATTGTTGTTTTGTTTTATAATGTATGCTACTTGAAAATCATTCAATAGCCCTAGACTATATATTTAGATTTACTGATTCCAATGCTCTTATGCAAGACAATTTTCCAGTAATTGAAATTCCTATGACCAATGCATAATTTATTCTATAGATTCTTTTCTTTCTGTTCTTATTTTCTATTCCCTTATCTTATTTCCCATCATACTCTCTGAGATTAAAAGAATCTTTGTCATTGGTTAGACACCTGATATATAAATGATAGTATTATCTTAGGGCAAGAAAACTGTAGCAATTTTGTTATGTTTACCAGTTTATTATATTTTTAATTGTTCTGACTTTAGTCCATTTTAATATGAAATATATGAAACAAAATATATTTGAGAATTTAATTAATTTAAAATTGGACCACAATAGCCTTATTGATTCCAATGCTAACATTGATAAAGTGTTGAGCAATTTTCTAAGGACAAGTTCTAAACAGTAAAAACTGAACAAATATTAGTAGAGTATCTAGATGCTACAATAATATTTAGCTTAGAAACTCAAAATATTGTTTGAATTTGGCATATTCAAAATTACATAATTTAACGTTTTGACAATATATAATTTAGCATTTTTAAAGTTTAGTAATTATTTTTGAAAGTAAATAATTTTTTAGTGCATTCAATAAATTTTAAATATTTTGCAATCTGTGTTATAGGTTTATTCCTAAATATTTCAGAAACTAAATTTGAGTAAAATCTTCTACAAAAATGGTTTGTGTTGATTTTTTTTAATTTCAGAGTTATAACAAGTTAGCATAGTTTATATTCTATCTGGAAGCTTGAGAAACAGAATTTATGTAGAAGCAATGTTCATATAAGCAGTTCTGAAAAAAAATATAATTATATTTTAAAAGTTGAAGCTTGGAGACTATACAGAGAAGGACATTGAGAGAATACAAGGGAGAGACTGGAGAATGGAAATAGAAAGAAGAAAGTAAATTAATTATATTTTAATTCCAAAAAGGAAAGAATGCAGAAGGAAATCCAGAAATGCCTATCTAATTTTCAGAATAAAGAAATACTTTCCAATAATTTATTTTTTTATTGGTAAAGACCTTTTTACAGGATGTAATGTTTCTTACATTTCTGATTTCATTCATGTTTGAGTGTTCAGTGTTTTATACAAGTGCCATTCTTAAAATTCAGGCAAGCTTGAGGACAGGTACAATTAATTGGGTGAGAATATTTGCTTCATATTTCTCTGAACAGTAAATTTCAGAACGATGTTTGACATAGAATTGGTGGCAACTGAAAGACAGTTTTCTATTTCTGGACATGTCTGAGATGTCTTGAAGGTTAGTCTCCTCAAATGTAGCCATCTAATTGGCTTTTTTTTATTGGAATTTAGTGTAAGTTAATCGAGTTTTTATTTAAAAAAAAACGATATGCTAACAACTTCACAGTAATTCAACCTCATCATTTTATCTGGAACTAGATTGACAAGAATATGTGCTCTGAAGCTGTAAATGACAAGGTTATTATTATATGTTGTCCTAGGAGTATATTTTCACAGCATGCTTATAATTCACAGTTAAATCTCCTAGCATATTAAACAATGTTAATGTTAAAGAGAAGTTCCATAATCAAGTTATCACCATTCTTTTTCTTCCCTACTAAACAAAATTTTATGTTCCAAATGAATATTTTGCCAATTTATAGCCTGTGTAAACTAGAAAATATTATGCTCTTTTTCCAAATTTTCTTCTATTCTAAAAGCCATTCTGATCTGTCATAAAGAATTTCATTAGCATCAGGATGACCTTGTACACCATCAATATAATTACTGCAATCAACAAAAATTATAAAAGCTACATTTGTGAATAATGACATGGTCCATATTGCAAAATCATATTACTAGAGTCTATTTTAAAAGTGCAAGAACAAAAACTTCTGGTTACAGCTGTTTTAGTAATGGGACTCACAAAAAGTAAAAACTGATAAAAAATGTAAATGCCAATAGCTAATTTTGAGCTTAAAGAAATAATGCATACCTGGAGGAAAATTAAAAATAGACAGATATACTCAAAAAGAGAGAAATATTATTTTGAGGAAATCATGAATCCATATTTTATAGAAGCTTTATTCAAAATTATTATGATGTGTAAGCAAGCAAGGTATTCTTAAAAAATTGAATATGTAAACAAATTATTTGAATTAATAAGGTGAAATGTGGTTTAGGTCTTTTAAGAAATACTTTTTCAAACCAATAAAAGATGTGGAAAAATCAGAAATTCACATGATAAAATGAAAAAAATTTTGAAATGATAACTTGAGGGGAGGAGATAAAGTGATGTGGAGAAGAGAGAGTGACTGGAAGGGGTAGGAGGGGAAAGGGAGTTTGAACAAGGGTATACACAGATAAAAATTATGAATTTATTCCTAATAAAAAAGAAAAGATCACATATCATACAATTGTAATTTAATAATATTTTTAAACAAAATTTAAAGAAAAAATGGATAATCTCTAGAGATGAGCTAAAATGGATCATAGATTTAAAATTAATTAACAAAATTTATATGATATATTGATATCAATACAGTTAACATAAATTCTCCAAATGATAAATAAAGAATATTGAATTATTTCCAATCTTATTGACTCTTTCTTTGACCATTTTTCTGCCACATTTTATTTGAAATAGATTTTTATTTCATACAATATATCTTGATAAGTTTATCTTTTCTCATCTCTTTCCAGATTCCTCATCTTACCATCCCATTTAAAAAAATCCATGCCTTTTTTTGCTTTCTTTAGAAAACAAAAAAACTTCCTATAAATTTTGTATGTTCTTATTTGGTATTCTTAATTATTTTTTTAAAAAAATCCACTTATTCAATTTGTATGATTTTGAAACACACTAGTCCTTGAAATTTTACCAAAGTTAACTCCAATATTATTTTGTAAATATAAACCTAAGCTTATTCCTAAACCATTTAAAGGTACATAAGATGACTCACTCATATTTTTAAAAATTAATAATATGTATTTACAAATATTAAGTAAAGTCAAGAATATTCCACAAAAACCTATAGTAAAATTACATGTATAGGTCAAAACACAATATATAATATATAATATTTTAAAAAGAGAAAGCAATACATGTCAGAAAATAACATTTGTACTGATTTTAGTGATAGTAACTTGTTTATTACACTTAGTGAACCTGTGTGGTAGAATGTTCTCTGTATGTTGTAAATAAAATACTGTTTTGGCCTATGCACAGCACCATAGAAGTTGGTGGAAAATCAGAGTGCAGGCAGGTAGGAGAAGGGTGGAGTTAAGTCAGTCTCCATCTGACCCCCGAAGGAGGAACATGTACGGGGCTGAGCCACAGACTAAGCCACGTGGAGGGAAGATTAATAGAAATGGGTTGTTTTAAGATGAAAGAGCTAGCTAGTAATGTGTTTGAGACATGGGACAAACAGTATGAAGTAATGTAAGTGTCTGATTCATTTCTTTGGGGGACAAAAGCCACCACGGACCAGGTTACAAACCACCACCGTGCCCAAGGTACAAACCTCCAGACCCTAACGGGCCAGGAAACTTACTACAACAAACCTGTTGGTGTAAAATCATTATTTTTTTTATTATTATTTTATACACAAACCTCTATTTCCTCTTACTCTCTTTCTTCCACTTCCCTCCACCTCCCCAATCCCATCTCTATCTACTCTTCTTAGGTCATAATACCTCCCTCGGGTAATCAACACAGACTGGTATCTGAAGTTGGAGCAGAACCAAGCCCTTTCCCACTGCATGAAGCTGGAGTTACACATCCCTCCATAGAGAATGGGCTCTAAAAATCCAGTTCGTGTATCAGGAATAAGTCAGGGTCCCAGTGTCAGGAAACCCAGAAACAAATTAAGTCACCCAACTATTACCCATTACCCACATTCATAGTCTCCTACACCCTACCCAGCTTTCATTTCAAAGTCCATTAGCTCCCATTACTCCATTTCACTATCCTTGTGGTTTTTCCCATTATAATCTTGACCTTCTGCTTGCTCGCATATTTTATTCTCCTTTTTTTCAACTGAACTTCAGGAGTTGGACCAATTGTTTGGCTGCACATCCCTGTATCACTGGATATAGGTGCCATATATACACATATATATTAAATATGCATATTGTAGGTATATAATGTACCGATATATCCATACTACAGTGACAATTAGGGTAGTTACCAATCTAACTAAGTCCATGGAACATCTAGTTCAGGTACTTTCTACATCATTGATAGAAGTCTTAGCTGGAGATATCCTTGTGGATTTCTAGAGAATTCTTTCTTTTTTTATTATGAATAAAGTCTTACATTTTATCAATGTATCACCTTGTTCAAACTCCATTCACCCTCCTGCCCCTCCCAGTCACTCTTTCTTCTCCCCATCTCCTTATTGCCTCCAAAGCAAGGACAGGAGGTCCCAAGGTCCCAAGGTGGCTTAGTTCATCATCCACTCTAGGCAAATCCACTTTCATCAACCCAACATCAAGACAGAATCAGGTGTTCCTCTAGAGGGAGTGGACTTAAAGATGCCAGTCCAAGGTGTTTGAGATCCCAAGCTGTTTAGTGGTTGCAGTTTGCAGCTTTGGTGGATTTGCTTTTTTCTTTAATGTCCACTAATGAATGAATACATCCCCTGCTTATCTTTCTAGGCTCGTGATACCTCACGCAAGAGGATATTCTCCAAATCCATCCACTTGCCTGCAAATTTTAGGATATCATTTTTTTCTTACTGCTGAGTAGTACTCCATTGTGTTGATGTACCACAGTTTGTTAATCCATTCTTCAGTTAATGGGCGTCTAGCTTGTTTCCAGGGTCTTGCTATTACGAATAATGCTGCTATGAACACAGTTGAGCTAGTGCCTTTGGAGTGTGAATGTGCATCTTTAGGGTATATACCCAGAAGTGGTATTGCTGGATACTTGAGGAGATTGATTCTCAATTTTCTAAGAAACCGTCATACTGTATTCCAGAGTGGCTGAACAAGTTTGTATCAGATTTCTTTCTAACTCCATAATAACTCAGTCTATCAAGATATCGTTTATTGCTCTTCATCTCTATCCCTACCCCAGCTTCTCCATCTTGTACCCTCCCTCCAATCCTTCCCTTTACTCATTTTTTGAAATTTACTCAAGAGATTTTAACCTTTTCCTACTACTTAGAAGGTTTATGTTTATCCCTCTTAGGGTCCTCCTTTTTACTTAGTTTCTCAGGGGTTATGAATTGTAGCCTCTTTTTTCTTTGCTTTGTGTCTGATACCCACTTAGGAGTGAGAACATACTTTTTCTTTTTTGATCTGAGTTATCTTACTTGAGATGGTATTTTTAAGTTTCATATATTTGCCTGCAAATGTCATGTTTATAGCACGAATTCTACTGGGCATTAAAAAAATAAACAAGTCCTAGAGCTAGATTTTGGGGGAATGCTGAAATATAAAATAAAGAAAGATATAAACAATCCATAGACATTCCTCTTTTCATCTAATTACTCAGTCCTGTCTCCATAAATCTTTCAACTGAATCCCTTTGAGTATTCAACCAAAAGGGAAGGGGAATATAGGAGAAAAAGGATTGAATCATTGCCTCCTCCTACTTCGCCTTTTATTTGTCGATCTGATTTTGTTTGACCTTGAACTCATAAAGATCCAGAAGGATCTCTGTCTCTGCCTTCCAAATCCTGGGATAAAAGTTTTGGGTCACCACTCCCTGACCTGTCGTGATATACTACATATTTAATTTACCTGTAATATCAAGATATCAACAAACAGTCAAAATCTGGGCAGACATAGATCAGGGAGACAACTTTGATTACAAGACTAAACAACTGGGTTTCAATGGCACACACACAGCATGGGGAAAGCTGAGAGTGGTGATCTATGTCTTTAATTCCATAACTCCACAGACAGGGCTCTTTGTGGTTCTGTGAGTTCAAGGTGCCTACCAGAGTAGCTCACTTTTTTGTTCCCACTTATATTTAGATTTTTTTCTTTTTTCTTTTTTGAAAATCAATGTTAAACTTTATGTAAAAAAAAAGCAAAACATTCAGAATAGCTAAAAAGTACAGTTATGAAACTTCTCTGTTCTTTAAAATACATGAAACTTAACAAATAAAATCTAAAGTTCCTCAAGCCAGGTTAGATTCAGCTACAGATGGAGAAAGCACAGTAGCTGACAGCTAATGCCCATGGGTGCACTATGTGCACCACAAATTTCTCCTAAGCCATCCTTCTACAGTCAAACCAGAAATGTTATGTTGGTTTTGTGTTTCATTTTGATGTGTGTGTGTGTGTGTGTGTGTGTGTTTGTTTGTGTGTGTGTGTTTTAAATCACTTTATTCACCCATCATCTTTCAATGAAATAAAAATGTTTTTGCTTAAAGTCCACTAACGAGTGAATATATTCTAACCTGGATGGGATACAGCTAGGCAAGAAGGGTATGTAAGGTAGTTTTAGGAAAAGAGCAGCAATTAGAAGTGACCAGGAGAGAGGTTGAGGGAGCTGGAAGATAGCTGGGTGAGATTTGACTGTGGTGTTTCCTCTCTCTGATATTTTAGCCTTTCCTTGATATCTGGATCTAATTTTCATTTATTACAATCAGAATTTATGCAACACTTGGGTCACAACATGGAGATCAAACCCATGACCCTGAGAATAAGAGTCTCATGCTCTACCAACTGAGCTAGCTGAGAGACTGTGGATTTATCTCTGGTTAAAGAAAATAAAGTTTGATGGAGGACCACCCCTAAAATTTCTCAAATGGAAATGAATGGCACAGATGATTCAGCATTTTAGAGCACCTCTTTTGAAGTTTCCTCTAAGCTCTGCATCCAAAACTACTTCAAGGAGACTGGCTGAGATTGCTCAGCCTTAGACACTACTCTACCAAGTATTTGTCCATAATCCTAAAACTTTTGGATTCCCATGTGATTGGCAATGCTCCCACTCAGCAGGAAGTAGCCTAGAGGACTATGCCCACATTCCCAGAAAATGGATTATGAATGTTTGTGTTTGTTTATTGAGTTGATTATAAGTCATTATAGGTAATGAGAAAAGGTATTAGATTTTTGGTTTTCTTGTTTTAAAAAGAACAAACAAACAAACAAAAAAAAGGAAGTGTAGGGGGATTGTATTCTATTGTATTCTGATCCACTATACATAATTGTCCTGCCTACTGATTTAATAAAAATGCTGACTGGCCAAATACAGGTATGAAGTGTGGTCATGGATTCCAGACTAAGAAAACTCTGGGAACATCTCAGAGCACAGCAGAGACATGACAAGGAAGTGACAGAGGCAAGATGAAGAAAGGCAGCAGATGCAGAGAAAAAAGGCTGAAATACTGCTCATGAAAAGGTGTCAAGCTGCAGGGCTCATCAAAATAAAAAAAGATGAGTTAGTTTAAGGGTAAAGAGCAGGTTACATGCCGGGACCCTAGGCTAATCAGTGTAAAATTAATGTAAGTGTTTGTGTTTTTCTGTGGGACTGTAGATCTAAACCTTGAGGCTAGGCCCAAAAGACAGGGCCAGGAACTTAATACAACACTGACCTTCAAAGATAAATTTGTGGCTAAGTCTGTTCTCTGATTTTCAACCATACTTCATTAAACATATAATATATCACCATACATGTTATTTTTACAGGTAAGTAATACTACATTATATATATGTACAGTATTTTGTATTCATTTTTTTGATTGAAGGGAATCTAGATTTTTTGCAGTTTCTATCTCTCATGAATAATGCTGCTATGAACATAGTTTAGCAAATATCAGTGTGATGTGGTTGACCATCTTTTGGGTAGATACCTAAGGGTAATATTTCTGGGTATTATGTAGGTTGATTCTCAATTTTATGAGATACTGCCATACATATTTCCAAAGTTTTTGTATAAGTTAGTAATTCTACTTTCAGTAAACAAGTATTCCCCCTTTTCCAAATTCTTTTCAACATAAACTGTTACCAATGTTTTTAAAATTAGCCATTCTGGGGGCTGGAGAGATGGCTCAGCGGTTAAGAGCACCATCTGCTCTTCCAGAGGACCCGGGTTCGATTCCCAGCACCCACATGGCAGCTAACAACTGTCTGTAGTTCCAGTTCCAGGCAAATAAATAAATAAAGTTTTTAAAAAAAAAAAAAATTAGCCATTCTGACAGACATAAGATTATATCTCAGAGTCCTTATGATTTGCATTTTTCTAATGGCTAACAATTCTGAACACTTTCTTAATTGCCTTTTGACCATTTAAGTTTCTTTTATTGAGAATTTTTGGCTTAGATCTGTACCCAATTATTGTAAAGTGAATTATATTATTTTGACAAAGAAGCCAGAATGATACAATGAAAAAAATATTTAAAAAAAAATGATGCTGCCCAAAACTCAAATTCAAGTGGATTGAAGACCTCAACATAAACCCAGCTACACTGAACTTGACAGAAAAGAAAATGAGAAATACTACCCAACACATTGGCACAGGTGACCACTTTCTAAATATAATACCAATAGCACAGATGCTAAAAATGACAATCAATAAGTAGAACCTCCTGAAACTGAGAAGCTTCTATAAGGCCAAAAACACAGTCAATAATAAAAAAAAAAAATGACAGACTACAGAATAGAAAAAAATTTTCACCAACCCCCACCTAACAGAGGAATGATCTCTAAAATATATAGAGAACTCATGAAACCAGAGCCACTATTTCTATATAACCAAATTTAAAAATGAGGTTCAGAACTAAAAAGGGAATTCTCAGCAGAAGAATTACAAATGGCTGAAAAGTACTTGAAAAATTGTTTAACATCTTTAACCATCAAAGAAGTGCAAATCAAAACTACTTTGAGATACCACCTTACACCTGTCAAAATGGGTAAGATCAAAAACACAGATAACAGCCTATGCTGGAGAGGATTCAGAGTAAGGGAAACACTCCTCCATTGTTGATGGGAGTGTAAACTTCTTGAGCCCCTCAGACATGCTGTATGGTGGTTTCTCAGAAAACTGGGAATCATTCTCCCCAAGGATCCAGCAATACTACAACTGGGCATATACCCAAACAATGCACATTCACACCCCAAAGGCATTATCTCAACTGTGTTCATAGAAGCATTATTTGTAATAACAAGAATCTGGAATTAACCTAGAAGCCCCTCAACTAAAGAATGGATGAACAAACTGTGGTACATCTATACAACGGAGTACTAATTAGCAGTAAGAAAAAAAGATATCCTAAAATTTGCAGGCAAATGAATGGATTTGGAGAATATTCTCCTGAGCGAGCACTCACAAACCCAGAAGGATAAGCAGGGTATGTAATCACTCATTAGTGGACTTTAAAAAAAGGAAATAGTATTCAAGCTGCAAACCACAACCCCTGAATAGCTTGGGATCAGAAGGAACTTAAGGGAGACACCTAGGGAGTCCCCTAGGGGAAAAAAAATAAAGATCTCCTTAGCTAATTGGGAGCATAAGGGGTTGCAACCAAACAAGAGAGGGAACAAATTATGAGAGAAAAAGGTGATTGAATGAGAGGAACAACAAGGAGGGAGAAAAAAGAGATGGAGATCTGTAGCAGGAAATCATAGATTGTACAGGTGTGGGGGCTGCAGGGAAGCTCAGGGATGGGAGGGGCATGGTCTCTGAGACAACACCTGCAGAGACAGAAGCAGAGCACTGGGAGAGAGGTAGGGTTTCCGGTCCCTGGGGGCGAGAGGCTACGGGTCGGTATGGCGGCTTGGTGTGTTGCTAAAACCTCATTTTATAAGTGATTCTAACAAAATAAACCTTATTTAAAACATACCTCTTGGCGGCGGGTTTTTACCGTGATAATTGGCGCCCAATGTGGGGCTAATTCCACAAACCCGCCGGGTTCACGCCCACGGACGGAGCTGGTCTGACCGCCCTGCCGGATTCCGTGCCCGCGCACGCTTTGGCCCCCATCTGCGTGCACAAGTATTTGGTACAGCAGCCAGGAAGGAATCTGCCTGCGGAAGAACTCCTGAGACCCAGTTCTGATGGTGCACGCCAGGTAACATTTGTTAAAACATTTAACAGAGACCCTCTCAGCTGAATCACCACCCCGTTTCAAACACCATTGCTGCTACACTACGACACCTGCTGACCATAAGTCCTCATTACATCTGAGTAAGGCAATTTTTTTTTTCTTTTCTTCTAAAATATCCGATCAAATAAATGTTCACAATTTTACTCACTTTTTCACAATGATAATAAAAGATTATTTCCAAGATTACACATTTAAAAGTTATCTCCACCCAAGATTCCTTTTGTTTTTTTTTGTGATAATATATTTCTTACCTACTTATTTTAAAAAATCTTAACATAGAAAATACAAAGCTAAAATGTCTGACAGAGATAAACATATTAAGACATTCCAAAAACTCATTGTTTCCATAAAAAAGAAGTCTACTTTAATCACAAAAAAATTTAAAGCTCATATTAATAAAAATTTTAAAAAATTAAATAAAAAATTTTAAAAAATCCAATGTGGGGTTGGAAAAAGACTGGGTACTAAGGAAAGCTCCAAGAACTCACAGGATGTCCCTGGCTAGTTCTCCAACTTATAATGAAGGTGTTCCCTAGACAAAACTTCCCCTATTATCATACAAATAGCCACCCTGAGTGTCAGAACTATAACTGGAAACAATACCAGTGGAGAAGGGTTTATTCCTTTCATGTTCACCACCTTAGACAGAATATCTTCATTACCATATCTCAAAGGAGAAGGTCCTGAACTGTACTGAGTAGACAGAATTTTAAAATCCTTCTCAAGTATTGCAACATAGTCCTCCCATTTCAGAAGCCTAAATACCATTGTTTGTTTTTTTTTTTTTTTTTTTTTTCCCCTAGGGACTGACTGTCTTGGATAGACAATCTTTCTAATGATCTCATAGAATCAAAAATTTTTCTATTATCACCATTAATGTAATTAATAAGTTTTTATTCTTATAATTAACATAATGTCTGCATTTCTCTTGTTTGTTCTTAAAATTCATATCTGAAGAAATCCTATCTGAAAGTTTGTCATAACTAATTTCCGGGAAAGTAATTTTGTCTGCTAATTTATCAATGATAGTTTGCATGTTACCCACCTTAGCAATTGGGTTGGTTTTCTAGATTTCAAATCTACCATTATTATGCTTATCATCATCTCATATTTACCATGGGTATCAAGCTCAGTTATTTTTTGAAATATAAAATAGAGAATCAAGCCAAGAAGTAACAGAACTGAGTGATTGAAATCCTCAGGAATACAGTCATGCAAAAAATTCTCAATCATAGCTGTAAAGAAAGTCATAGAGTTTTGAGAAGATGAATTGTCAGACATTGTAAACAGAGAAATGCTGAGTATTGTTACCTTAACCAGATGTAATGGTGAGTTTCAGCCAAAAGGTATCACAGTTGCATTCAATGTCTCACTTTCAGGAGCACAGTGGAGTAGGTTGTGTGCCAGGCAGGTCCTGAATTGTATCTGTCTCTTCTATGTAATGGTCTTCTAATATGTACTACAATTTTTAATTAATTATTTTAAGAAACATATTCTTAAAATAATCTGATAAATTTTTTATCCTTAATAAAGTAGAAAACAAATGAAAAATATCAGAAGTACGTTTATGTTACGTTTGCAGAAAGTGAATCTCTTTCTAGAATTTAAATACGCAATATAGAAAAAGTATGTTTTTTACATGACCATAATAGCAGTGTATATAATATGGCTTTAGGATCAAATGTTCCAAGAAAATTAAAAGGACTTTCAGAAGGTTGCTAATAAAAACAGGTAGGAATTTGCCTAGAGAAGAAGTGGGAGCTAGAGAGCTTTGAGACTTGTCATAAGAACACTAAAGGAAAATAGGAAATGCTGTTAGAATATAAAAGAAAGGAGACCGGCATTATGTGGGAAAATGTCACTAAACTGTTACATTTGGTAACAATAAGAAAAAAAAAATGTGTTCAATAGCCTGAGGATCTTTAAAACAAAAGATTTTTGAAAGAAGGTTGAGAATACTATCCAAATGAATCTTATGAGAAAACAAACAGTGAGTGAGAGTTACCCTAAAGGATGAATCATTCTTTTGAGCTGAAGTGAAAATAGGGAGACATAGAAAAGGGTCTGCATAAGCTTTTAGACAAAAACAAATCTCCAAGTAGGAAACAATTGCAAAT
Organism: Sigmodon hispidus; assembly: GCA_004025045.1. Lineage (NCBI taxonomy): Eukaryota > Metazoa > Chordata > Mammalia > Rodentia > Cricetidae > Sigmodon > Sigmodon hispidus. The sequence continues at coordinate 70,135 of PVIH01000652.1, forward strand.
GAAAAGTTACAACCAAAGTGGGATGTTAAGTCCTCAGTTAAAGACTTTCAGAAAGATGGAAACAAGTGACTCAGACACACTCAAATAGATCAGTTTTTCAATGGGCCTAATCACAAACCTTTAACATCAAATTCTTTAAATATTAGAAACTAACAGTCTTTAAAAGAATTGGAGAATTTTTTTTTTCATGTAGCCATGTTTATTGTAATATTATGTCATAAAATATATATTTTTCAATTTTTAGTGTAATTTAATCATAACTTTTCTCCTTCTTATTCTCCCTCTAATTCTTTCTCCAAATCTATCCTCACTCTCCTTATATTTCTGATATCTTTTTCATTAAATTTCAGTGAACACATACATGTATTTCTATATTCACATACATTTTAAAGTAACCAATTGAGTTCATCTAATGATACTTGTGTGTATGTTTTAGGAATGACTGGCACCAGACTACATTTTGTATCATATTCTCTTGAGAAAATGACCTCTTTCACTCCCATACCAAACGTTAAGTAGTTGCCTGCAGTTTTTTATTTATCATTTGAAGATTGATTCTTTACTTTTTGTCTTCATAGAAGAATCTATCAACCATCAGTGATCATGTGATGGTCATGTAAAGTGTGAAGAATGAGAAAACTCCAAGGTATACAGAGTTTATTGTTATGTTCCAGAAAACAAAAGAGTCAAAGTTCCTGAGGATAGGAAAAAGAAGAAGAAGAAGAAGAAGAAGAAGAAGAAGAAGAAGAAGAAGAAGAAGAAGAAGAAGAAGAAGAATCTATAGTTTGGTTTTTAAGAGAACAATAATGAGTAGGAATTCTTTGAAACCTTAAACAATAAGGGATGGCCAGCAGTATAATAAAAATGTTAAAAAGCCAAAAATGTTAAGTAAATTTTGGAAAATATTGCTTAGATAATGAAAGATATATTCTATGTGAAATATTTATATTCATAAAAATGCAAATCTTAATTAAGAAAAAATGAAAAAGTCTAAGATTTTTCTAGATTTTAGATTAATACTGGGCTCTCACTATTGCATACTCCCATTTTTCACATTTTAATGATGTATAGAATAATTTGACTTTTGACTTTAACTTAGAAAAAAAGTGTTGTCCCTGATTGATATTATAAAAAATTCATCTAGCAGGTGATGGAGGCAGATGCAGAGATCCATAATGAAACACTGAGCTGAGATACTGGTTGAACTGAAGCAATGGACGAGAGATTACATGAGAGAAGTGGTCAGGATCATGGTAGAGAGACCCATGGAGTAGGCTGTCATGCTGGTGGGAGCTAGCAGACTCTGAAATGACAGCTGAGGAATCTTCATGAAATGAATCTGGACCCTCTTAATGTAGATAACAGTTGAATTGAAATTTGTGAGCCATTTGCAGTGGGACCAGAATCTATTCTGGGTGTGTGAACTATCTTTATGGAGCCCATGACTAGCAGGAAAACACCAATCTTAGCCTGATACTTGGAGGAATGACTTGGTCCTACCTGAGCTGGATATGCCAGACCAAATTGATTCATCTTGAAGTTCCCTGCCTTATTAGGAGAGTAAACTGGATGGGTGAGAAAGGGAGGGTGTGGGAAGAGAAGAGGAGGACTGGATGAAGGGTGGGAGACAAAGCAATAGGTGGTATGGGAAATTACAAAAACAAAAAAAGTGTTAGATTTTATACTTATAGCATAACAAGATGAATTTTTATGAGATATGAAAAAAAATTGCACATTGTAAGTAAGAAATTTTAAATTGTTAGATTAAAAGGTATTATAGAAAACATTACACTTATAGTAATTGAATACAAAAATATAGCTTGGCCCACAAAAGTTTTTAAAATTCCTTTTTCCAATGTCTCATCAATATGAAATTTAATTCCATTACATCTTGTTCTTTTGAGCGGCAGCTTGCAGCATCTCACTCAGAATCTTTCTATTTTATCTTTTATTTCTGCTTCGAATTCCTACTCACTTCCAAGCTGCCTTGCCATAGGACAAAACAAGTTTATTTATTATGCAATGGTAATTTACTGCATGCAGAAAGATTTTCCACATCACTTCTCCTTTTCTAATCAAAAATAGGTTTTAAATTTAACATTGCAAAATTACATAAAACAAAACAGCTCTGAAGCAAGATTTACAGTTACAATATTTGATCTATTTGTATTTCACAAAAATTAAAGAAAATATTTTATCATCTATCTTATCAATGGGAGTCCAAAGTTTTATGTTTAATTTGTCTTGTAATAAATAGTTTCTGGTTCTGACTAGTCCCAAGATGTGGACCAGCAGCCCCAACGTCCCAAAGAAACACACAAAAGTTTTCATTAATTTTATGCTGATTGGCCAGGTGGTAAAGCATGAGACTCTTAATTTCAGCGGCATGGGTTTGAGTCCCACATTGGATGCCAAAGAAAACACAAATTCTACTTGATATTTAATAAAAACTAAGAGCCAAATTTTAGGGAAAAAGCTAGAATATCAGAGAGAGAGGAAACAAATCACAGTCAATTCTTACACAGCCAACTTCTCAGGGTTTAAAAGCAATCTACAAGATTCCTCAGCCTGACTTCTACAGAATACTTCAATGCCTTCCTATACCTGCCTTAAATATCTTTTTTGCCCAGTTGTTTCACTTCTGGTTTAACTCTGCATCATAATTCTTAAGTTAGGATTAAACGTGTGAGCTACTACTGTTTGGTTGTTAGGTTTTGAACTCACAGAAACACAGAAAAACCTCTGTCTTCTGAGTTATGGGATTAAAGACATAGGTCACCACTCATTCATTTCTGTGCTTGGATTAATGGCATGATTTATCACTCTCTGACTCTGATGGCTTGACTGTGGGAGCATCTGTTCTCTTATATTTCAGACTGATTTTATTAAATATAAAATGTATCATCATATTACCTTTTATGATAATGATGGAAAACTATACTTCTAACTATGTAGTTTTTAACTCCATCAAACTCCACAAAGGAATATAATATTGTCTGAGTAAAGATGTTGTTGCAAGCAACTTCCAAATTCCGGAATTGATAGAGTCATTGACTACCTGGGCAGTCTTTCAAAGTATTTTTGTAATGTTGGGACATCCATCTTTAGTCTATATGCCTAGAGTCATACCTTTCAGTGAAGCAGGAAATTTTAAGGACTATTCCACCCATGCTGGCATCTCTTGCTTCTCCCTGTGTCCTACAGACTATCTGACAGTCTCTGTGAAGCAAAACTCTGAAGAAATATCTCAGCCTGTTCTAGAAAAGTTCAGAGATCACTTTCATATGGGTCTTGCATGTCCATGTTATACAGCATACTCTCAAAGCAGTCGAGGAAAGAACAGACTCTTGTACAATGAATGGATTTTGTCACAAAAAAAGTAAACTCTGCCTGGAGTTTTTACATTGCCTATTATCTTCTTAAAATAGATTGGTGCTGCTAGAAGACAAACATGGCTCACTGTCTAGATATGTCTAGTTCTTAAAATATTTTAAATGTTATATTTTGTATGTTTTTAAGTGTTTGAAGATTACTTATCTAATTGAAATATATCTTTGTATATCTAAAAAAAGTAATATGACTATAAATTTGATTATCATATATGATTATTAATCTGTTTTTATTAATTATACATTACAATTTTAAATTAGTTACATAAACGTAGCTTAAACAAGAGTAGAAATATACAAACAGTATAATAAAATTAAACTCAAATTTGTATGAATAAACCAACATCCATACCAATGTAAAATATTTTCAGATTAACAGCTGTTTTTAAGTTAGATTCAATAATACATGTTTTAAAATTATTTCTATGTTCTATTTCCCTTTTTCTAGAAAAAAATTGACTATAATTATAAACCATTTATAATTAAAAATTATAAACCATATTTTTGGAATTTGGGCATAGTTTTCCATGCTGCTTTCTGCTGGATGGGGATGCATGCGATTTTATGAAGATTCTGAGGCTGGATCATCTTAGTAGGCAGCCTTAAAGCTGAAGTTCCTTTTTCTTCCCATCATAGACTTCTCAGGAGATCTTTCTTGATCAAACTTGATTTTTCTTTGCCCAGAATGAATTAATAACCTCTCATTTTCTGTGAAAATAGCAAGACAACCTCTTCTCCAAAATAAGCTATTTTTAATTCAACATATGTTTTGAAGTTAAGGTATTTACAAAATATATAGGTTGGATTAATTCAGAAGTTTTTTAATCAAATGTTTCTTAGCAGCATTTGCTCTTTCCTCAATAGTCAAACAATTCAAAGACAACATATGTGCTATATATTTATATTAAAGGACTTTCTCTATTCTTTTTCCTTTTTATATTCTCTCCCAAGCCTATTTATATTTGTAAACACATTGTAAACCGAGGTGTGTGTGTGTGTGTGTGTGTGTGTGTGTGTGTGTGTCTGTGTTTAAATCTGTCTTTACTGTATCTCATCTTTTTTTCTTATTCTGACCACACTTTTAATCTGCCAAGGTATGTTTTAAGTACTGGCAGGAACTATGTTTACCAACATGACTTTGGGGGAATTTTCAGGTTCATACTGCCACCAATAGACCAAAACTGCCCACAACTCATAAACTCCATTTAAGTATTTGGCAGCAGGGCCTCTTAAAAGAGCCACACAGGTTTTTACCACTAAGGCTGAGTCAGAAAGCCTCACTTAGAGGAGCAGCTCCTTTGCTTACCATCAGCAAATACAGCCCTCCCACAAATTGCTGCTCCTAAGAAAATACCTTTGAGACAATGTTATCTGTCTTAAGTGGCTCTTGTTTTTACCAAGGCTTCTTTGAGAATGCAGGAACACATGTTGCAGCTTAAGTAGCATGCCACAAGCTGGACATTTTGTAGCTCAAGCCGTAATATCCACAGCCCCCTTGAGAGACTAAACTCAGAACCTTCTTTCTGTGCTCTATAACCCTTTTTCAGCTACCTCAGGGTTTATGTGGGTATACATGCCTCATATTAGAATGCCATTTGTGGCCAGAAGTTTCTGGCCCATCCAGTCCTCAGACTGGGCCTGTAGCCGCTGAGCTGCTTCGCTCAAAATAATCATACAAAAGCATATTTTAATAACAAATTGTTTAACTTATGGCTCACAGTCATTACTTGCTAGCATTTGCAACTTAACCTATTTTTCTTAATCTTTATTTTGCTGCATGGCTAACAGCGTTCCCTGTGTTCCATTATATCTTGTTCTTTTAAGTGGCAGCTTGCAGCTTCTCTCCTGACTCTGCCTTCCTTCATTTCTTATCTCTGCTTGGAATTTCCTGCTACTACCAAACTGCCATGCCATAGGCCAAAATAGTTCCTTTATTAGCCACAGGTAATTCACAGCATACAGAAAGACATGTCACATCATGTTATGTTTATTTGTTTTTTTTTTTTTTAAAAAAAAAAAAAACAGGGTACAATCTAGCTATTGATTTACATGTGTTAAATGACCTCTGAATCTCCAGGTTAAAGCCTACTTAATCAGAGCATATAACATTTTTATCTGTTGTTAGATTTGGTTTGCAAATATTTTATTGAGAATTTTTCTATTTTCCTAAAAAAAAGTATAATATCTTTTTCTTGTTTTATCTCTGTGTGGTTTGAATATCCAAAAAATGTGACTTAAAAAAACAAATTATGGAATGTTATTTCTGTTTTCATTTTGAAGAATAATATGGGAAGTATTACAATGAACACTTTTTGAACTTCTGTTGGAATAACTTTTGGCTTGGCTGTGATCTATCTTTTGGTATGAAGATTTCAATTTCCCTAGGGATTTCTATTATTTTCTCCAACTTTTTCTGCATTTCTTTGCTTGCTAGTGTAATGCCCACCTTTTCATTTCTGACTGTGTTAATTTGGATATTTTCTCTTTGCTCTTAGTTAATTTAAGTTTTGGTGGACCTTGTTGATTTTATCAAAGAATTAATACTTTTTATTTGTTCTTACTCTATATTTATTGTTGTTTCTTTCTTTTTAACTCCAGCAATGTAATTTGATTATTTCTTGTCTTCCACTTCTTGGGTCTGAATTATTCCTCTCATTCTGATGTTTTTAAGTGTATTGTTAAATTACTGGTATATAAATACTAAAATTTGTTTTTTTTCTTTTTTAGTAGACATTAATTATTTTGCATTTGCCTCTAGAAACAGCACTATTGTGTTCTAATAAGTTTGGGTATATTTTATATTTAATTTTACTTAATTTTAGGAAGTATTTTTTTCTAATTATGGCCTTGACTAATATTTTATTCAGTAGTGAGTAATGTCCTATTCATGTGTAAGGCTTCTGCTGTTTTATTATATAATTTTAGATGATGGTGGTCAACTTTGGAGAAACTTCCATGAGGTTCTGAGAAAATTTATTATTTTATGTTTGGGTAAAACATTATATAAATATCCTTATGTCACTTAATTTATAACATCAGTTAGCTCCAAGATCTTTCTGTTTGTTTTCTCTAGATAACCTGCCTATGGGAGATGTTTGTAATGGAGATGAAATAATAGACGAGTTAGATGCAGTCCACACGAGAGAAAAAAAAACCAGGATATTTCACTAGAATTTTCTTAGTTCCCCTGAAAGGTCACACAAAGAGTGAGGAGAAAACAGTTAAGATAATCTGCTGCTATGGGATGATTGATACTGGTGGACTGGGCATAGAGAAGAGAAAAGAGAATGAAAATCTGAAATTTGCCTACATGTTTCTTGGATTATTTTCCAGTAGTAGAAGGCTTATTCGAAAAGAATGTCTGCTAGATTTGAGGGATGAAATAACAAGATGAATGAGAATGAGTGCTGCAGAATGTCTATATGATCTGCTAGAGACAGTATCAGAGTGGAGGGTGAGGCTAACACAGGTGGTCTGCTCCAGAGATGGAGGCATTAGAATCAGAGGAGAGAAAGGAGAGATGAAGGTGCTCCCTTAGGTTAACTTCTTTTCTAGATGGAATTTGGCCAGCAAGTTTTCTCTGGAATGTCTGCTAACATTAGGTACTAGAATAATAGACAATGTACAGTTTTGGGGAATGTTACATGGAAAGAGCCCTTGGAACCATGAAGCAGAAAGGAAAGTAAGATCACTGCAGGTTGTTTGTTATTGACATGCAGATGAGAAACAGGGCTGCATCTGAAGAAGATGGGTGAGAGTACAAGATCTGCCAGTTGCACTCACCTGCTTCTTCATTTGCATGGCAGGTCTATTCCCCCCGTATGACTGACTGTAGTGAAGGTTGGGGTAATAATATGTATATTGCAAAGGTAGGTTAGAAGAAGTCTACTTAGTCTGTTAGAGATGGGAATCAGAGAAAAGAGGAAGATCTTAGAATGTGTTCTGCTACCAAACTGAGAATGAGACTAGAAGGTTAGATTTGGAGAATAAGGGAGATAGGTGAAAATATGCTCTTATCTTACCTGCTTCTGTTGTACATTGCTTCTCTGGGAAAGGAGATCATGACTGAGATAGAGCAATAAGTGGGGAAAGGAAGTTTAGATGGAAAGATCTGTGATTTAATGGAGTTGTGGGTATGAAGACCTAGACCTTACAAACTCCATCTTAGAAAAAGGCCACTATCCCACAGACTCTGGACCTGATGTTCTGACTGGTAGGTATGTTTTTCTGAGTGCTGTCTGTCTGAATGTTAAGTGTTTAGTTTCATTTCTGTGATTAGCCCGAGCTGGGAATTGTGATCAGAAATAGTTAAGTGGTTAAGAGTGAGTGCACTGGAGAACTGTGGTCAGGAGGGGCTAGAAGAAAATCCCAACCCTGGTAGTAGGGACAGAGTGCCCTACATCTACTTGCCTCAAATCTCGGTGGGGACAGAAAACCCTGCTTATGTTAGAATGAGGACAGAGAGCCTCAGATCTGGGTGAGTACAGAAAGCACCACATCAATCTGTCAGTCTCCTTTAGGCAAGCTTTTCTCTTTTGCCCTTGGACTTCTATAGTGCGCATGTTTCCCAGCATTTCTTTTTCTGACTGTGACACTATGGGACAGATGACTTTTTTCCCCTGGACTTACTCGTGACTCTTTACCAAGGTCTCCTTTCCTCCCCCAGAAGCCTGACAGACTCAAGATTTGGGATCTAGCCTACTGGATTCTCTCAGTATTGTCTGCTGTCTTCCTGTTTTTGTGCCTGCTTGCATTTCATGCACTCACTCGAAGTATCTCATTCTTCTGTTCTGGCTCTGTCTGCTCTCTCCATCATTTAACCTGTGAAAGTAGAACACCTGTGCTTGGCTACTCTGTTTTCCCAGTATTTTCCCTCTTGCATCCACCAATGCTGCCATGCTGCAGCTCAGGGGATTTCTTTTTCTCACTGTTTCTTAGGCTTCTCTACAGCACTGTTTCAAAGCTCTGGTGCATGACATGTAAAAGTCTCCTGAAAAAAGTTTTGTCAGCCTTTCTATTAAAAATTCTATTTTGTGTGTGCAGATGAAAATGTGTGAATGAGATTGCCATGTAACTGTGTTTCTGATTAATTTTATATGATTGAGATTAAATGTTCCCTTTGGCCTGGAAAAAAAATGTGAGCATATAGACAGGCACCATCGTGACTAAGGTTAAAGATGAGTCACATGACTTCACTGAAAAGTTTTGCTTATCTTGTTAAAAAGTTTTGTTTAGTTCTCCAGAAAGTTGTATATGCTTGTATTGTTGAAAAGTTTTGACTGAGTTTCTGATTTGTTTGTAAGTTTTGTTGCAAGTGTAGGGCTGAAACAAAAATGGTTTAAATATTTTTTGCTATCTCTGCTGTTGACATCAGCCAGTCACCACTCACAGCTGCTGTGGCTGCATTTACGGTCAGGGCTCAGAATTATTCCCTGAGCTCTAATCACTACATATGAGTTAGCAGGAGTTCAAATGTTCTTTTTGTTTCTTTGTTTTAAGAAGAATGATATTAAAACTATTTCATGCTGTTCTTCATTATTGAAAAGCTGCCTCTTTCTTCACTAGACATGGGTATGATTATTTAAAAGATGCCTGCTTCTATGTTGCTCTGTTAATCTGAGCTTTTATCACAGTGACAGAAAGAGAAAGAGAAACAAAACAACCAAAAAAATTAAACTGTGTTCTATGTGAATAATCTGTACCTTGACATTTATAAATTAATTTTGTTAAATTTGGCCAAAAATCTGTTAATATAAAAAATATTAAAATTAATAATATTGGTAACATAATTAAAAGTTTATGCATGGGTAATATATAAATGCTATTGTATGATTATATTTTATAATTTTTAGGACTGCCCATGAAACCTTGATCTGAGATTTGCCTATGATGTTTCCTCTCCAAGTCTTTATTTACTCTGACTCAGGAAATATCTATATTTAGCACCTACATTGATTAAATATATTTTCTCCAGTTTAGGTGATAGATTTATACAGTACTAAAATCCTCCTTCTTTCAAAATGATACTAATAAATCTAAAGCATAGCAATAAAGTTAAGTAATACTGTATAATTCCTAAACACTGAACATCTTGAAGCCCTTACAAAATGCTTCAATGCTTTCAAATTTTCTTGTAAAATAGAGAATGATTTAAAGGTACTCAAACACTGTATTTCTTTTAAATCAGCTTAAAATTGAATAAAAGTGCATTTGAGAATGTCTACATTACTGTACAAGTACTACATTAACAATGTAACATATGGTCTTGAAGCTGAAACAAATGATAAGTATGAACAAATGATTAACTACAAAAATGCATATTATAACTTACATATTATTCAAAAAAATAAGCTTAAAAATAATTATTGATAATATTTTTTACCTATAAAAATCAATGAAATTCTAATATGATTTTGTCTATTTTTTGTGCATAAAAAGATAATTTCTAGACAATATGGTAATGTAGGAGAAAGATTGCTTTACTTTTTTTTCTTCTTTAAGGGAATACTGAATTACTATTATATCATTATGAATAAATGGTGGCTGTTCTTTTGAAATTAACTTAAGATCAAAATACGACATTACTTACTTTTAAACACAAAAATTAATTCTTAATTATTCAACAATAAATACATTGTTTTCTGTTCTACAGAAGAATTGGAAACGTATTAGTTTTATTGAGTTATATAACATGTTGCACAAACTGAAATTTAGAAATTATCTCCTTCAACTAAACAAAATTGTTAGGGGTAAGTAAGCTTTTTACATTTAAGAAATTATTTAAGAAATATTTAAGAGATTTAATTACAATAATATTAAGTTATTGATTTTGCACTTTCTGTAGTGTTTTGTACAGTCCAGAGAGAATTTTCTTTTTTTGTATTTTTGAAATATTTTATTAATAATTAAAATAATTTCATCTGTAAATTGGTTTGACATTATAAATATGCAAAATTAACTATAAACTAAAAATATAAAAATTATTTTTAAATATATATTTTCAATTGCAAGTCTCTGCAGTGCTTCAGAAAATGTATCATAGATTTATTTGTCAACATTTAAATCAAGGAGAACTGCAGAGTAATGGAAAAAGCAAGTTGTTTATACTCAAGTATATAAAGCACATAATTTTCTTCTATTGACATGGGATAAAATATAAATATAATTATATTTGAGGCAATGTAATATTGAGGAACTATTCTATTTGGTGTTTTATAAGCTACTTGTATCTTTATAGCCATTTCCTTTTTTATTTTAAAAAGTTTTATTCCGCATTAAAAATTCAAGAAAATTACCTGCTTTGTGGTTCTCTTGTTATCTCTCATTTTTTTATTATGAATAGATTCATATTTTTTATCTGTGTATACCCTTGTTCAAACTCCCTTCCCCCTCCTGCCCCTTCCAATCATTTTCTCTTCTCCACATCACTTTATCTCCTCCCCAGCAAGGGCAGGAGGTCCCAAAGTTTCAAGCTGGCTTAGTTCAGCATCCACTCTTGGCAGATCCACTTTTCCTCACTCCAACATCAAGACTGGGTCAGGTGTTCCTCTGGAGGGAATGTGATCCAAGGTGTAGGTCCAACGTATTTCAGATCCCAACCTCTTCAGTGTTTGTGGTTTGCTGCTTGGACATGCTTTGCTTTTTGCTTTTTTGTTTAAAGTACTCTTCTTTGTGTCGAGCCGCTTCTCGCCTGCAGAACGACAAGTCACCACATGCACGATTCTTCTCGTGTCACACTTTATTGGAGTACAGCTCAGTTGTGAAATGGTGGAAAGAAGACCCCGAGCCTGAGATTCAGCCTGCTTATATAGGGAAGCCTGGCGCGTGATTGGTGCCCATCACAATGTCTCATTAACATATAGCTGGTGATTGGTTCAAAGTAGTACTCATTAGCATGTGGCTGGTGATAGGCCCAAAATAATGGCTCATTAACATATTTGAGGATCACATCGGATAGGTCCTTTCTCGATGCCTAATTAGTATAAGCACATCGGATTGGTCACTACTGGATGCCTAATTAGCATAAGCGGCTATAGAATGTTCTGGCGGGTTGTGCAAAGGCAAACCGTGCCCTACACTTCTTTAAATTAGAAAAGATTTCTGCTATGATTTTTGTTGAATATAGTTTTCTATGTCATTTACCTGATGTTCTTCTCCCTCTTCTATTTTTATTATTCTTTGTTTTAGTGTTTTCACAGTGTCTGAGATTTTCTGAATATTTTGTGCTATTTTTTATAATTATCTTCCAATTATTGTACAAACACATATAAATTACTTTGTTGATTAAACCTTTAAATGAAAATATATATTTTCCTGTTTTAATTTTCTAATTTTAAATTTACTTCTAAATCTATGTATTGTAAGAGTTGACAATCACATTATTTAGTATTTTAAATTGTTATTAAGACATGTTTCATATTTAGTAGTCTTTTAAAAAGCAATACATTGATTCCTTTAATTGCTTTAATGACACAAGGAAGCTTCAAATATTAATTTTTGTTGAGTTAATTTTATGACATGCTTAAAATTATCTAAGAAATTGTGATGAGAATGAAATTGTGATTACAACTATTGACCAATTATTCATTTTATATTTCTTTGGGGACAGAAATACTCTAAAACTATCTAATTTTGCAATGCCAAAGCAGAATACTATGAAACAAGAAGTAGCTTTTATATAATGATAAAAACATTAAAGCTTCTTCCTTAATTGTGATAATTTGGAACAAATTAGGGAGTCTTGCAGTGAGCAATAGTCTTGTCTCATACCCGTAAGTGTTTTTAATCAATGTGCAAGGCCACAAGCTGTGCAGTACTTTGAAAATCAAGAGCTTTTAGAAAAGACAAGGTCAGTATAAAAAGGCAAGATTTTATTTTATTACCATTTTTTAATACTTTGGGATGAGTATTTTTTATATGCTACAATATAATAGGACTATCAAACTATGAGTTATGTTATTACAGTATATTTTTGCTTGTATTTTTCTAATTCTTTCCACAGAACTTAGCTTTATAATAAATTTTTTATGTTTGTGTAAATGAATATATTGTGTTAATTTTAAGATGTGTTGTTGGTTTTCTGTATAGCTGTGGCTGGCTTCTCCTACAGCTTAGGTGTAGCATTAATGTAGAGTACTGCTATTCGGAGTTCTTTGATTCATATTCTGTTTGGTTACATTGAACTACAGGCATTTGATGCTGTTACTCGATAGAGTTCAACAAAGGCTCAGAGAAGGAAGTGTAAAAATTGTAGTTGGTATTGTGAATATAGGTCAAACAGGAGAAAATTACTTAAAGAAAATGTTCTTCTCTGAGACACATCATTCATTAAAGTAAGTATTTCCAAAGAGGTAGTTTTATAAAGGCATATACCTATAAAACCATAGAAGAAAAACAAAAAAACATAAGCAAAAATTTAAACAAAAGAAATGACAAACAAATCTTGCCCCTGAACAGAAAACGTACCCATTCTCAGGGTTCTATTTAGCTAATTAAATTTATTTTCAGACAATTTCAAATAAAAATTTACATAATACCTTGGACACATGTGCATGTAAAAAATGATAGGTGGACTCATCAAATCATATATTCATGTGTGCATATATAAGCAGCAATAATAATTAAAAAAGAGACCATGAATTTGAGAGGGGAGACATTTGAGGGAGGTAAAGGAGTGAAATATAGTGTTCATACATGAGGTTCTCGAGAAAACACCCAGATATCTTTTTTCATTTATGATTACATGTATTTTTATTTAAAAATTAAAAAATCAAATAAAAAAATTTACATAATACATTGTGATTACTCTGACACCTATCTTGTGTTTTGATCTCCATTGAACATCAAAACATCCTATATGTATATGAAAGGAATAACTCTTTTATATATCTATATTGCTCTTGTTTTCTTTTGTGATCCCCTGAATTTAAAGTGAGAAATGTTCATTATCAGGGTCGTGGAATTATACATTGGAGTATAATGGCATTTCTGGTTAACTATGTGTTCAAGTCAGGAGACAATAACTCTTCCTTCCCAAGAATCCACACATAGTCACTCAAGAAGTTGGAGGTTGAATAAATCTCTCTTTCTTTCATAAGTAACTGTTGATAGGTTTTGTCTTGTTCACGTCCACTGCAGTCAACTCAGTTCATGATGGCAACAGCTGTCACATATAGAAATATTATTTTTCATCTCTCTATCATTAAGCTCTTACACTGTTTCTGCCCCTAACTTTGAAATTTTCCATAAACTGCAGAGGTGGGTGTATACATGTTCTCCTTAGGGCTGAACACATAACAAAAATAGTTTCCCATTTATGGGCTACACCTTAGAATATAGCTCAGAACTTCACTGATGCTGGGAAAGCTCTCTACTCACTAAGCCTCTTTGACTGATTATTTTATGTTGCATACATTGAAAAGATTATAACATGTTTGATAAATATATGTATAAATTCTAAAAACAAAACCAATAAATAGTTACCAGAACTGAAAAAAAAAAAAAAAAACCAAAATTTAAATCTACCTGAGGTAAATCCCACAAAAACAAGCTGTACAATTATATCATATATGAAGAAGACCTTTTTATGCTGTTTCATTGTTATTTATGTAAAGTGAGATTTTTTTCCAGAAGGAAAACATAGGAGAACTAAATCTAAGGAAGCAGAGGTTGTCAGAAAGTAGAAGGGGTAGAGTGAAGGGAAGCAGTAGTTATGATGCAATGAATAAGAGAAGGGCACTAAAAATGAAAAGGGGACAAAGCATGTGAAATGGCGACTAGAAAAACTGGATCTGCCAGGAGTGGAGGCTGAACTGAGCAATATTGGAACAATAGGACATTGGGACCTTGGGACCTCCTGCCCATCCTGGGGAGGAGATGGGGAGATGTGGAGAGTGGAGAAGAGAGAGTGACCTGAGGGGGTGGGAGGGGGAAGGGACCATGAATAAGGTTATACACAGATAGAAAATGTGACTTTATTCAAAATAAATAAATAAAAATAATAAATAAATAAGTAAATAAATAAATAAAAAGAAATGTTTTCCTAAACATATCCATGACAGGATATTTTTTATATGAAATATTTTATCCAATACATAATTAACATGAGGTTTCTCCCTTGTGTGTGGTGGAATGTTTTTTATATCATATAAATAAATAATTGTTTGGACCCATGTAGGGCACCGTAGAAGTGGGTGGAGAATCAGAGGCAGCCAGGTAGGAAGAAGGGGTGGAGTTTACTAGTTGTCATTTGTCTTTTAAAAAAGCATATAAAAATTTAAGTGAGCCACGGGCTGCAAGCCACGTGGTGGGTAAATTCATAAAAATGAGTTGATTTAAAAAAAAAGAGCTAACTAATAATGTGTTTAAGATATGGGCCAAGCAGTATAAAATATATAAACGTATAATTCATTTCTTTTAAAAGACAAAAGCCACAAACACACAAACCAAGTTCCAAACCGCCGCGCCACACGTGCGCCAAGTCATAAATCTCCAGACCCAAACAGGCCAAAAAAACCATACTACAACACTTGTGTCCTCATAGATGTTTCCTATACCCACAATCATCCACTCCACACCGTTACATTTCCTCTTTCAAACACACACACACACACACACACACCACAAACAAACAAAAGAAAACAACCAGGAAAGATTTAAAAAAAGAAAGAAGGGAAGAAGAAAGGAAAGAAAAAGATTCCCAGAAGTGCATATTAGCAGATATACACATACACTCAGGCAATCCATTAAAACCTCAGAAATATGTTATATAAACAAAACAGGAAGATATAAAATGTCAAGTAATATGAGCCAAAACAAACAATCTCCAAAAATATCAAATGGCCAGTTTAACTTTGTTTTCTGTTGGTCATCTAGTGGTGGGCATGTTGCCTGCCCATAAGTGTGCTTGGCACACCCAGAAATACTCCATTGGTATAGTTTATTTTTCCTATTGTGAGGTTATCAATTAGTGACTTATCGTTTAGAAATGGGGTTTCTGTCCACTAACCCTGTTAGCAGAAGAACCTCATTTGTCCCAGACTCATGAACATACTACCATAGAGTCTGTGAATTCATGTGTGTGTCAGTCTAACTGTGTCTAGAAGTCAGCTTCCTTGATGTCCTCTATGCCCTTTGGCCCTTAAAATATTTCTACCTCTCCTTCTAGTTTTTATTGTTAAGTAAAGATAAATGTAAAGAAATATAGCATGTTTCACATTTCCTATGCTATTACTAACTAAAGAATAACTAATATACAGCCTTAAAAAAAGTACTCCTACAAATTTGAAAACAATTGTTATTTTCTCTCATTCACATTAGCATATAACATTTCATGAAATGTTAATGTAATAAAACATAAAAAAAACTGGCTAGTGACTCCTTCACTAATTGCAAATTTAACCGTCCTCAAAATTAGTTATTTCAGAACATTAATATTGACATACATTTTAAAGGGAAAATAATCAGAATTTGAGTACAATGAAATAGAATATTTTTTTTTTTTTTTTTTACTAAAAGTATCCAGATTTTCACTTGTAATGGTTCAAATTGCAATAATCAACATTAGGATAAATCAAAGCCAAAATGTATAATGAAGAAAGGTTCTACTTGTGTGGCATGGATTTTCCTTCCAGGAAGTAGAGAAGCAGAGAGAGAGAGAGAGAGAGAGAGAGAGAGAGAGAGAGAGAGAGAGAGAGAGAGAGCTCTTTATGGTGCAAAACTTGAAGCTGATTGTGGCCATGCCTTAAGGCTACAGCTTTGAAGTTCAGAGGTGAACTCCAAATCTACACTGCTTCAGAAGCCATACCTAAGGAAAGTGATGAATCTCTCTCTCTCTCTCTCTCTCTCTCTCTCTCTCTCTCTCTCTCTCTCTCTCTCTCTCTCTCTGTCTCTCTCTCTCTCCTCTCTCTCTCTCTCCTCTCTCTCTCTCTCTCTTTCTCTCTCTCTCTCTCTCTGACTTAATACAAGAGTTTTACACTTATTTGAAAGTAGAGGCAATGGCAAAAGCAGCCTAAAGCTATGAGAACGACAAACACAAAACACATATTAAATCTCTAGAATTTATATGTGTGGCAGGACACATAAAATACTTTAAAACTGTTTATCTTGAATAATATAAATCTAATATTTAAACATTCTTCTTTAAATTGCTTTTTACAAAATAAAGTCTCTTTATCCCTGTTTCTCCCTGATCCCCCTCCCTTCCCTTCTCTCTATTGCTCCCAGTCAGTGTTTAACACTCCCCCCTTGTCATCTCCCAGTCCCCTCCCATGAAGGGCAAGAAGTCCCAAGGTGGGTCAGCTCAGCCTGACATATCCACTCCAGGCACGTGCAATTTCCTCATCTTAGTATCAGGAATGGGTTAGTCACTCCTCTGAAGAAAATGGACTCCAAGGTGCCAGCCCACACACAGAAACACAGTTTGATCCCACCCCTTGAGGCTCCACATACTGCCCATATCAATCGACAATTGCCTATCCTTGAAGGGCCTAGTTCCTTTCCCTAATGGTTCCCCAGTGGCTGTTGTTGATTCAGTGAGCTCCCTATAGCTCCAGTCAGCCATTACTGTGGGAATTTTCCTCTTAATTCCTATCCCCTTGCTCATACCGACTCTCATCCCCTGCTCTCAGATGGATCATGAGCTCAGCCCTGTGCGCAGCCATGGATCTGTGCTTCCACCTCTATTCACTGTTGGATGTACAGTCTGTGATAACACATAGCGTGGTTATTGATTTGATTATAGGGGAAGTCTTGTGCAGGCACCCCTTCTACTATTGGTTGGAGGCCTAGCCAGGGATATTCTGTAAGTTTTTGGAGGTTTCCCTAGCACCCAGTGTCTTTCTAACCACATATTATAAGGTGAGATAGAAAATGGTTATGATTGAAGCTGTCTAATCTTTAACATCATTTAAGACTTAAGAAGAAAAGTATATTACTTGATTAAGGTAGAAGTATGAGTGAGTAACTTTCGAAGTTTAGTAGGAAAAGTGTCTATCACCTGCCAAGAGAGTTATTCAGTTTTTTTGTAAAGTTGGAACATCTAATTTTTTTGGCTATAGGCCTTGGATATTTGACACATTATTTTAAACGTAGAATACTTTGAAAAGCTGTTTTGTTTTGGGAAGTTTTTGCAGTCTTGTCTTTTGTCTTGGTTGTTTAGATTGGACGGCATGCTTAATTTTCAGCAGTCAATGCAAGGGCAGTTTTTCTCCCAACAGGATAAGGAAGACGTTGGTTTTATTTTTTTCTTTTCCCCTCATTTCTGACCTCCCCCAACTCAACCTTCCCGTTTCCTTATTCCCTAGTGTTCTTTGCCACCTTCACTTATCTCCTTCTCTCTATGCTCCCAATTTACTCAGGAAATCTTAATTTCCATTTCCAGAAGGATCCATAGATGTCTCTTCTAGACTTCTCCTTTTTACCTAGCCTTTCTAGGGTTCTGGACTGTAGCCTGGTTCTCCTTTGATTTACATCTAATATCTACTATGAGTGAGTACATATTGGATTTATCTTTCTTAGTCTGGGCTACCTCCTTACACAGGATGTTAACAATTAACTTTTAAACTAAATCTAAAAGAAAAAAACACAAAAAACAAAAACCTCTGGTACAGAGAAAGTTATTTTTTTGTAAAGAACTGTGAAGGACTTTGTATTGCTGAGATTTTTATTAATGATATATGACAGGTTTTACCAATATTACAAAGATTTTGAAGAGATTTTCTTTGAGGTTAAGAATACTATGAGTTCACCTTAGTATTCACCCTTTAAATTGTATGATGATAGGTGCAGAATACAGCTTTTATGGACTTTGCATAAATCATCAGTTTGTATGAACCAAATTTCATGAAAGATGATCTTATATCTTATATTGGCCAGTATTTATTGTACAAGAATCATGAAACAGAAGAAATCCTCAAGGTCATTTATATTTTTCTTTTTTCTTTTTTTTTAATTTTTTTATTAAGAAGTCATATTTTCTATCCTTGTCCAGGCTCTCTTCCTTCTCCCACCCCTTCCAGTCATTCTCTCTTCTCCACTTCTTTTTATCTCCTCCTCAGCAAGAACAGGAAGTCCCATGGTCCCAATAAGGCTTAGTTCAGCATGCACTCCTGGCAGATCCACTTTCCTCATCCCAACATCAACACTGGGTCAGGTGTTTCTCTGGAGGGAGTGGAATCCAAATTGCTGATCCAAGGTCTTTCAGATCCCAAGCTGTTCAGTGTTTGTGGTTTTCAGCTTGGACTCATTGAATAATAAATTCAGAATAAACTTGCCAGGGCTTCACATATAACATAAAATGAAAGAAGAAATCATTAATAATTCTATATAATAATAAAAGAAAGTAACTATACATAACAATAGGTCTATTTATTGCTTTAAAACTTTTAAATGTATTACAATTTAAAATTATTTTTAATTTAAACAAAAAAATCTAATAGTATATGCTCACTAGATAAGACAGTTAAAAGCTCAGAGTAATTAAAATATTATTTACAAAGGTACAGATTTTCACTTTAATATTAATTTGCTTGTGAATGTTTTTCAGTGCTCTCCTGTGGGTCCTGTTTGTCCTATGAGATTCTATCATTTCTTGGTTCCAGATATGACTAGAGTCTTTCTTGAGCCCTTTGGAAATCTGAAAAAAGGCACTGGAAAGCTGACCTAAAGATTAAAAACCATAATTTTACTTCCTTTGTTGTTTTTATTTTTATTAGTACACAAAAAATGAGTATCATGATCCACAATTTTTATACAATGATATAAAGTTTTCTTCATTTTTTAAAACTTGTTAAATAACGGTAATGAGTATGAAATGTGTAAAATTACAAATAAGTAAAATTTAAAATTTTTTCACTGTATTATACCCTAAGAATATTAACCTAAGTTCTATAAAAGTGTAAAATCTGATTGCACATTTGACCATAGAGAGAAAAATGATTAATTTCCCAAATGAAAATAACAAAAGAAAAGATGAAAATTACATTCTGTAAAGTTTAATGTAGATTCAGATGTTGTAGCATCATCTTTTACACTGTGAATATGTCCTTGACAACATGCCTTCTGATTGGTTTAATAAATGTGAAATGACAATTACCTATGCAGGAGGTATTGGTGGGACAACCAGACACAGAGAAGGCTAGGAAGGAGAAGAATACATGAGATGTAGAATGAACAATATGGGCAGTCCATAGTTGAGGTATATGAGCATTAGGGTAGTACAAAATTCAATGAAAATAGGTTAAGTTACAAAGGAAGCCTAAAATCTATCATAAGCTTGGAGCTGATCTTTCATAATTAATAACATGTCTCCATGTGGCTATTTGGGAACTGGTAGGTGGGACAGAAAATTCTGACAATATTTAGATATTAAAAGTTGTGTGATTTTAATATTCTAATGAACTAATGATTACAACACTGTTCTAGACCCAATGCTATAACATCATAATACACTTTGTAAGACAACCAGAGCACAAAAAATTCATTTTTAAATATTTAAATAATTCAATAATAACTGAAAGAAAAATATAATTTTAAATATTTAAATGTATTGTACAGTGCATGGGATGATCTTCAGTATGTGTTTCAGCATAACTGTGTTTATAGATGATACAAGTTAGTGACTCATATTTTCTTCCATGAAGCTGCAGGCTTGTTAATGTCAAACATAAATGACCCTCCAATTTTGACACAGTGCCTGTTTTAAGAGTTGGTATTTAATTCTGTTCACATTGCCATTATCTAATAATGTGCTTGACTTGAGGCTTTTAAGAATTTTCTCATGGTATATTCATATTCTAAATATCCTTCACTTTTCTTTGAAGGAGCTGTTTCTAGAAATTATGTCTGCTCCTCTTCAATGTGATAATAGCTGAAAAATTCCTCACTTAGAATTTCAAATATATATATATAAAAACTTAACCAAGAAAATTAGACAAGAGAAAAATTTAGTTTCTTATTTTGTATAGAAACTCATACATTTTTGCAATTATCATATTAAAGAAGTATTTAAAACAGAATATTCACCTATGAACAACTGCAGGAATTCTTCGTGCAAACTATACAATATTAGTTATTATTTCTTGAAAATAAAATGAAGTCTTGACAGAACTGGATAATCTAGGTCATTTCAGGTAGATGAAAGATATCAACTCAGAATGGAATTTATTTATATCACTTTTTGGAATATTTATATAACGTTTTAAAGTGCAGCACATGCTTTTTCTTTGAATATAGTATTGTAGTAGTATTAATTGTATTATTCATGAACATTTCTGAAATGACAAATTTAGAAATAACACATCGCAACTCTTCAGTGTAGTCCTAAATTTAGCCCACTGCATTTTAGAAGCAGAGCAAAATCAAAGATAAATACAGTGTTGGGATCAAATGAAATTGTTAACAATGCCTGTAATGAAAGAGAAAATTACACTCAGGGTTTGGAGGGGGGGCTGGGAGTAGAAATGCAGAACTGAAAAACCTATATTTATAGGAGAAAGAAATTGACCCAGTAGAACTGAACTATAAATATATCCTTTCATTCACAATACAGAAATGTGCGGTTAGAGGAGCTCAACTGTCCTCTCTTAGAAAATCTCCACAGGAGAAAAATGAAAGAGTTGATTGCTTATAAAAATGATTTGAAGACAAAATTGTTAGCAGATTTTAGATGAACATTACTCATGTCAGTGGAACATTACATGGATGGGAATAAGGAATTAGTGTTCTCAATATCAAATTTTGGTTATTATTATTGTTGCTAGCAAGTGTCCAGTGTATAGTTTGTTTCAATTACTGGGTTGAGATTTATATAGCTTATTTCAAGAGTTTAGCAGACAGTACTTGAAGTGTGGCCCTTATTAGCCTGATCAAATAAAAGCCTGAGATCAGATATCAAGGTAAATTTTGAAAGATCCAAGAAGCAAAGAGAATCACAAATTATTTACTTATGTATTTATCTTTCTATCTATTTACTTACCTATCTACCTATTTATTTATTTATTAGTTTTACAGAATGAAATCTCATTTTTTTTATTCATGAATCCCCTTGTTCAAACTCCCTTCCCCCTCCTGACACCTACCAGTCACTCTCTCTTCTCCTCATCCCCTCATCTCCACCCCAGAAAGGGAAGGATGTCCCAAAGTGGCTTAGTTCAGCTTCCACTCCAGGTAAGTCCGCTTTCCTCACCCCAACATCAAGACTGGGTCAGGTGTTCCTCTGGAGGGAATGGGCTCCAAGATGGCACTATAAGGTGCTTCAGATCCCAGCTGTTCAGTGGTTGTGGTTTGTAGCTTGGGGTTTTTTTGCTTTTTGTTTAAAGACCACTAATATGCTTATCTTTCTGGGTTTGTGAGAGACCTCACTCAGGAAGATAGTCTACAAATCCAACCATTTGCCTGCGAATTTTAGGATATCATTTTTTCTTACTGCTGAGTAGTACTGCATTATGTAGATGTACCACAGTTTGTTAATCTATTCTTCAATTGAAGGGCATCTATGTTGTTTCCAGGTTCTTGCTATTTTAAATAATGCTGCTATGAACATAGTTGAGCTAAAGCTTTGTGGAATATGCCCAATAGTGGTATTGCTGGATCCTTGGGGAGATTGATTTTCAGTTTTCTGAGAAACTGCCATATTGTATTCCAGAGTGACTGAACAAGCTTACACTCTCACCAACAATGGAGAAGTGTTCCCCTTTCTCTATATCCTTCCCAACATATTTGTACCTCTACAAATCCTCAGGCAAAATGAGGGTGAAATCCTGTCTCCACCTTCTGAGTGATGGGAATAGGGTGTGTACCACCACTGCCTGGCTGTTTCTCTTTTAGACTGGTTGAATCTTATGTAGCCCATGTTGACTTTGAAACTCCTGATTTTCTTTTTTCCTCTTTTAAAGTTCTGGAATTAACAATGTGTGCCCCCACTGCCTGTCTGTTGTGGTTAACTAGTGGCTAGCTCTGCCCTCTGATTTTCATACAAGGTTTATTTGTCAGAATAAAAACAACATATCATACAATAATTATTATTATATTACTCAGATTTAGCAAGTTGTACTCAATTAAGGCTGTTTATTAAACATATAATTGCAAGATCTTTAATTTTGCATTTAAATTCTAGGAAAACTGATCACACGGTTTACCTTGACTTAGAGTTAGACTCAGACTGACATTTATCATTATATAATTTTGATCCTTTTTTGTCTTAAAGAATTTTAGTGATGGACAGATATAGCTCTGTTGATGTCATGGCTCTCCTGACCTTCTCAGTTGGCAAAAGGTGAGAAAAAGCCTCTTTCCCTCATCCATGCCATCACATGGCTGGTGAGGGAGGGTGAGGTCAGCTTTCTTGCTCTCATATTCTCTTGACTGGCTTTCCTGAACCCTAGGTCAAAGCACCAGCTTTACTGTGCTGCCTGATTGAGGTGCCTGGTTGAGGTGAAAATGTCAATCCTCACATTCTCATGAACCTGTGGGTAGGTCTCTCACATCAGCCAAAGCCTGGGATGGGGATGGAAGGGAGAAGTTATTTCCCTTTCCCCCTCCACCATATGGAAGATAAGAGAAGGCCAAATCTCTCCAAATTTCCCAGCTGTTCCCAAATCTTGGCTGAAGAGCACACTAGACTCTTTTAGGGGAGTGCGGATGAGGAGTGTGAGGACAAATGAGCTTGTCCTACAGATAGGACAGCAGGAGAACCTAAAGAAAATAATCTCATTCCTGCAACTCAAAAGAGGGGACACACAGCTAAAAGATTTAAGAAAGAGAGAGGAGGGGGGAAGGAGAGAGAGAACCAAAAACAGGAATCAACAAACACTGTTCATTGATATGTTTCAACATTAGTGGTCTCGCTTTTTTCTCTGCTCCCCTTCTCTCTCTCTCCTTTTTTTCTCATTCTTCAACCCCCACCCTTCCTAGATGTCCAGATTTCCCAATAAAACTCTTAAATGACAAAAATAAATACATGATCAAACAAAGAAACAAACATTACTGGTCTCAAATTCCAAATATAATAACACAACAAAAAAAAGTATAAAAATAGAATTCATTCTTCTCCTGAATTCTAGAACCATGACTTCCCATTAAGGATAAATATTATGTCTAAGGTAAAAGTACAGAAAATGATATTTCAATGAAATATGCCCCAAAAGTATCCTTTGGCTGCTATTTTAATATCTAGAAAAATGTACTTAAAACCAAAACTTAACAGAAACTAGAGAAGGATAGTACTTACTATTCAAAGAAAAGATTTACCACAGGACATTGCAATTCCTAACATCTATGCCCCAACCCTAGGGCACCCAAGCTTATTAAGGAAAAACTACCATAGCTTAAATCACACACAAACAGTTAAGGGGATGACATCTTTACTCCCACCAATAGAAAAATCATCTAAACAAAAATAAAACAGAGAAGTCCTGGAGCATTAAAACACAATCACATAACAGATATTTACAGAGCATTTTATACAAACACAAATGAGTATAGCTGTTTCTCAGCACACCAAGAAACTGTTTCCCAAATTGACCACATACTTAGACATAAAAGTCTCAACAGATTCAAGCAAATTAAAAGAAGTTGCTATATCCCCTTTGACATCTAGATTAAGGCAGAATATTAGAAACAACAAAAATGTAAAAGCACACGGAAACAGAGCTTACTACAGAATGAAAATTGGGTCAAGGGAGAAATTTCATACTAGAATTAAGTGAAAATGAATTTAGGACATACTCAAACATATGGGACTCAATAAAGACTATTTTTTATTATCTATATTTTTAAAATTTTGTTATTTAAAATGTTTTCCATAACCCCTACTTCTCCCTCACCTACCCCATCTCTCAGTCTTCCCCCAGCCTCTCCCTTCCTTCCTCACCTATCCCATTACCCCCCAGAGAAGGCAAGAAACCCAAGGTAAGTTATTTCAGTCTGGAAATATCCAGTAGAGGTAGGTAGGGCCAAGTGTTGTATTAGATTTCTGGCTGGGACTTTCTTGCCTATCTTGAATGTTTGACCTGCAGTCTGGCAGTCCCACAGAGACACATAGAGGCTTACATTAATCTATAATGATTGACCTAGGGCCTGACATATAACTTGTTAACTCTTTTATTTTAACTCAACCCATGATTCTAATCTTGTTCAGTCATGCAGCTTTGTAAGTTTTCTCAGCAGCATTTCTACTTCTTTTCTCTGCATCTCCTGCCATCTCTGCAGTGTCTCTACTTTGAGTTTCCTGTTCCCAAAGTTTTCTTAGTCTGGTAGCACATTCCCACACTTCTTGTCTGTCTCTGGCCAATCATCTTTTTATTAAACCAGTAGCCAGGACAATTATTTACAATGTAATAACATAATCTCACTACAACCAAGCTTCTCATCCAAGTATCAAGGCTGAGTAAGATGTTTTCCCACATCTGAAACACCTTGGACTGGCACCTTGGATCCCACTCCCTCTAGAGGAACACCTGACTCAGTCTTGATGTTGGAGTGAGGAAACTGGATCTGCCAGGAGTGGATGCTGAACTAAGCCATATTGGGACATTGGGACCTTGGTTCCTCCTGCCCATGCTGGGAAGGAGATAGGGAGATGTGAAGAAGAGAGAGTTACTGGAGGGGTGAGAGGGAGAAGAGACCTTGAACAAGGATATACATGGATATAAAATGTGACCTTATTCATAATAATAATAAAAAGAAGTCTTTTAATAAAAGATGTTTTCCCTCTAGACATGGCTCCAAGACTCCTGTTTATGGATCCAAGATAGATTCTGGTAGGATTGCAGGAAGCTCCAGAAAATGCCTATGCCTTTTGACTGTCATCTATATTCAGAGGGTCTGTATCTGTTTCATGTAGGGGCATCAGTTGTTATTTCAGTGTCCATGAGCTCCCAACAGCCTAGGACTGCCTACTCTGTGGGTCTCCAATCATGATCTCCTTATTCATGTAATTTCTCCTCCCTAACTGGATCAGTAGCTAACTCAACTTGGTGTTTAGCAAAAAATCTCTGCATGTGCCTCCATCAACTTACTGGATGAAGGATCTATAACAGCAATTCGAGTGGTTATTTAAATGATAATAGAGAAAGGCCAGTTTAGGCACCCTCTCCATTATTGCTTGGAGCTGGTTCATCCTGTGGGTTTTGGGTGTTTCCTAGTATCAGATTTCTCTCTAATTCCACAATAGCTCCTTTGATCATGATATCCACTTCTTTGCTCTTCATCTCTGTTGCTCCATGCACCACTTTGCCATCCTATTCTCTCATGTTCTCTTCTCATTTCCCCTTGCTCCCTCCCCCATATGACCGAAGTTTTCTTAGGAGAACTTCTCCATTTTACTTTCCTGAGGATATCTATGTATTTCCCACCTACTACTAAGATGCCTGCCATAGGCCAAGACAGTTTCTTTATTTATAATGACATTCACAGCATACAGATAGACATCCCACATCACTAGGCCAGACAGTTCCTTTATTTATAATAACTTTCACAACATATGCAAAAGCATCCCACATCATGGGAGATCTTTCCATTTTCTGATATTTTCTTCAGTTTCTTTCTTCAATTATTTAAAATTCTTTTCATAGAGATCTGTCACTTCTTTGGTTTGAGTTATTCCAAGACATTTAATGCAGCTATTATAAAGACATTTAATTGCAGCTATTATAAAGACATTTAATTGCAGCTATTATAAAGAGCATTATTTTTCTAATTTTGTTTTCAGCCCTTTTATTATTTTTGTATAAAAGGGCTATTGAATGTTTTTAGTTTATCTTGTATCCTGCTACATTGTTGAAGGTGTTTATCAGCTATTGAAGTTCTCTGGTAGAATTTTGGGGGTCACAAATATATACTATTATATCATCTACAAATAGTATAGTTTGATATCTTCCTTTTCAATTTGAATCCCATCGATCTCTTTTTGTTATTTTATTGCTTTAGCTAAGACTTCAAGGGCTATATAGAATAAATATAAAGAAAGTGAACAGCCTTGTCTTGTTCCTGATTTTAGTGGGTTGTGTTATGTTTCTCTCTATTTAGATGGTTATTGGCTGATAGTTTGCTGTATAATGCCTTTATTATGTTTAGGTATTTTCCCTGTATCTCTTATCTCTCTAGAACTTTTATCACAAAGGAGTGCTGGATTTTTTCAAAGGTTTGTTTCAGTATCTAATGAGATAATTATGTGTTTATATTTTTCTTTCAGGATGTTTATGTGATGGATGATATTAATTGTTTTTCATATGCTGAACTGTTCCTACATCTCTGGGAGGAATCCTACTTGATCATGGTAAATATTTTTTTATATGATCTTGAATTTGGTTGCCAGTATTTTACTGAATATTTTTGCATCAATGTTCATGAGGGAGATTGATCTGTAATTTTATATTTTTGTTTTATCTTTGTATGGCTTGGGTATCATGTAACTGTAGCCTAATACAAACAAATTGTCCATGTTCCTTTTATTTCCCTTGTATGGAACAATTTGAAAAGTATTGGTATTAGTTTTTCTTGTTTTGTTTTTATTTTTAAATCTGGTAAAACTCTGGGCTGAAACTTCTAGCACTGGGAGTGGCTAGCAAACTTGGTTTTACAGGAAGTTCTGCCCTACAAGTTTTTTTCAGATGGCATGGATTTAGGGGAGAAGTGAGTTAATAAGCACACCAGAAATCTCTATCAGTAAGATTGACAATCCCTTAAAAGTTAAGAAAAATGGAAAGTGATAATTTGCAAACACGAAAAAAAGAAATTGTAATGGAAACAAAATGATAGACATCAAAGAGATCCAAAGAATCATAAGGACATACTTTATATTTTTTTATTCAATAAAATTGAAAAAAATCTAAAAGAATAAATGATATCTTAACAGATACCACTTACCAAAGGTGAAACATGATCAAATAAAAATTTAAATAGACATATAATTAGTGAAATATAAGTATACACTAAAAGTATCTCAATAAAATAAAATCGAAAAAGAGATCACATGTATTTTGCACAGCATTCTACCAGACCTTCAAATAGTCAATGCAAATACTATTCTAATTATTTCATAACATAGAAACAAAGTAAATATTGACTAATTTGTATTATGAGGCCATAGTTGCCCTACTAGTCAAGCCAAATAAAGACTCACCAAAAAATGAGATAACAGATGAGCTTTCTCATGAATGTAGGTTTAAGATTTATTAATAATTTACAAAAATATTTAAGAACAGTTCAAAACAATCATTCACCATGATGAAGTAGGCTTCATTCCAGATATTCAAAGATAATTCTACATATTTAAATCAACAAATCTAATCCACTATATAAATAAACTGAAACATAAAAAACACATGACCTCATTTGATGAAGAAAAGACCTTGGACAAAATTCAGCACTTGTTTATGATCAAATTTATAGAGATATTAAGGATACAAGGAACATACCTCAACATGATAGTCAGTTTACTGAAAGTATGTAGCCAACATCAAATTAAATGGAGAGAAAAATCAAAGCAGTTTTGGTAATGCCAGGGAAAAGACAAGATCATTCACTCTTTTCATCCTATTCAAAAAGTACTTGAATTTTCAGATAGTTCAATAAAACAAAGTAAATCAAGAGACAAAACGTGAAAAAGTATTCAAAGTATCTTCATTTGTGAAGGATATGATAGTATACAAAAATAACCCAAAATATTCCACTGAAAAACTCTTACAATTGATAAACCCTTTCAGATAAACAGCTTGATACAAAATTAACTTCCCTCAGAAGTCAATTAGTATTTAATGGGTTCACTGCTACCTACTTCTCTGTACATGCACTTCCCCTCTTTCCCCACACCCCCATGCACAGAGCAATTCCTACTTTGGTTTTGCTAGAGCCTAAAAATTGAGTTTTGAGCAAGGTTGAGGATTCTGTCAGCAAAGTTTTTCTGAAATCATTCATTGAATCTATAGGACTATGGCAAAAAAAAAACAAGAAAAAAAAGATAGCAAGCATACACACACACACACATATATATATGTTTTATATATATATGTATAGAAATTGAAGACTTTGCAATCACAAAACCATGATAGTTTCTTTGTATGTTTATTAAAATCTGACTGTATGAGAGACAAGAAAGAAGGTTGCAATCCTCTCTATACTAGCATGTAGTCCTCCACAATGTCAAGATTTAGGAAACAAAGAACATTCAGGGACAGAGATCTAAAACTGAAGCAAAGAAACCTAGAGTCAAAAGAGGAGTTACTAACTGACCATGATGATTGCTAATCACTCCTTTCTTTTCAGCTGAGGATCACTAATAGCTAAGCTCTTAGATGTCAGACTCGAATCTTCTGAGTGACACAAAATCCCACAGAGACGTTACCATCTTCAAAGAATTAAAATAATCATCCATGATATGTGAGGCCAATTTCTTTCTCATGGCATTTGCAAGCTTTGAAATTGGGACACAAAGCTAGATAGATAATACTAGACCTCTGGAGAGCAGAAATAAATTTACCTTAGTCAGTTCTTGCTAAAAGATAAGCACAGTCTCTACTGAAAACCTTATAGAAAAATTCCTTATAAAAGGAAGGCATTTGAATCAAGCTAACCTGAGTCAATGTTGCTTTCAGACCCACCAGGTCAGGCCCTATTCATAATTAGTGATAAAATATGCAATATTCACTAAAACCAAAAGGAATACAATCTGTTTTTGAGAACAATATATGTGCCTTTACAAACTAAGAATATTTTTCTAAATATTCCAGTTTTCAACCATAGAACATTACAGTCAATATAACTACTGTATTTATGAGCTATACAAATTAAGAAAGATTTCTTTTTACTTTGAGCACATGGGATATTAAGAAGATGCATGGTTTCTGATGCATCTTATAGCAAAGGGAACTTTTTACATATTTAGTTAATGAAATTTTAATCTAAATTTCTCATATCATTGTTACTCAAGTCATTGTCTCTGGAACAAATTTCAAGTGAGGTAATTTATATGTGCTACTTTCTATAATCTATAGTTGACAGTATCAGAGACAAACAGATATCAGAGACACATTGATTTACAGAATGATTGACAGCTTTTGTCTTTATTAGGATTCATATTATTATAAAAATTGGGGCTGTAAAATTAAAATAGTTCATATATTTTATGTTTTATATATGAAGTGCCCCCTAAGGGCTCATGAACTGAGTATTTGTTACCCATCTGCTAACTCTGATGAGGGGTGACTAGAACATGTGCCTAATTCCTAAATTAACCCATGAGTTGTTAATTAAATAATAAGTAAAAATTTTATTTGTAGCTGGCTGTGCTACATTTTAATAGATAATGTTTGGGGAAATTGGGTCAATGGAGGTAATCTTTGAAAGGCTACATAAACTCTTTTGAACATTGCCCTATTCACATTTATATCTATTCTGCCTCACTCCACACCTTCTTTCTCTCCCCCCCTCTCTCTCCTTTCCTTCTTCTCCTCCACTAGGTTTAATTAAATCATTTAAATCCATGAGCCAGATAAAGTTTTTCTTGTCTTGTCTTCCAAAGCAAAAGAGACGTTGAGTAACTGATATAAATTTTCCTAAACACCCCAGTAATAGTAAAATGCAAAGATGATTTCTTTACAAAAAATTTTATGTAATGTTCAAGTCCCTCTTTAGGTCTGACACTGGTTCACCAAAGGGCTTTAACAGAGGAATAGGCACATTGCTATGAACTTTGCTGTTTTAAAGGAGCCACAAACAATGATCAGCCTTACATTATTTTACAGTGGTATTTATATGCCTACATAGGCATATACAGCTTCTGTGCATTAAATAAAAACACAGATGTTAGTGCAGGTCTGGATATGTCAGTGCATGGGCTCCATTTTTCAGTCTGCCATGATTCCTGGAAACTAAAGAAATTTCTTGACTATGATTTTTACTATAAATAATTACATAAAATATTCAATCAATGAGATACCTGCAATAGATAGAATGAAATCATCTAACAAATATTTCAACTGTCTTCTTGGTAGGAGGCTATATAAGGAACAGCAAAGCAATGATAGGAGTTCACACAAAAGAAAAGTGGAATAGCATATTACACTGAATCCTAAAATAATTCATTGTCTTCACATAATATATTCTAATAGATCTCTTGGCTTCATATTTAAGCTACAGAATTCACATACATATTAGTTCAAATATAACAAATATATAATATTAGAAATGAGACTATATAGTAGTTCAAAGGGTATACATTCATGTATATTTAAAACAACTCAGAAATCTGACATACGTGTGTGAATAATTCTTCAGAAGACTTCTACAAACAGTAAATAACAAACTAAACTTCATATGTTTTTTGTTTTCTTATTTATGGCACCCAGAGTAGGAAATCTCTTACAAAAAGACTCCTAAATGTCCAGATGTCCAGAAAGTCTTTTCCCTAGTCGTTAAAGCAGGTTGAAAAGGATAGAAATTTGGTTTTAATGCAAATGAGAATAAAGCTTTCTCAGTAGAATTTCCAAAAAACTCAGATATTATACTTTATATCTCCAGATGCAGAAATTAGAGCAATGGAAGCACTTGTCACTAATCATACAAACATGAGTCATTAGAAACCTGATGGCAAGTAAAAGAAATGTTCAGGAAGAATTTATTTTTCAGCTTTTTGTATAGTAACTGAACTTTACTTACTCCTTAAAAGGCAACATGTATTATTCAGTTCTCCCTCTATATCTTACTTAATTCTGGCTGTTTTCACAACTGAATGTCATAAACAATGCACACTTATTTATAACAGTTTTAATCACAGAAATTTAAAATCAAAGAGATGGCAGAGCTGACTTTTAGTAAGAACCTTCTTAACAAGTAGGCAGGCTCTCTCTGAAAGCATCTTCTCATGAGAGAAAAGATAGAGAAAGCTCTTCTGCCTCTTTTTACTTGAAGAAACAAGGGGACTATTGTCTCCTGCCCTTGTCCATCATCTAAAATTATTAACTACTATATGTAGCCACTTCTAACAGAATGCAGCATGGTATTATTCATTCAACATAACAATCTTCTGGATACAGAAATATTTAGAGTCTTCAGCTGATAATTTGTATTTGTTGCTACATCTATGAGAAATATGTTAGAAATTTTATGGCATGTATAATCCTCTTTTGACTGTCTTAAGAACCCCAATTTTTTGTATGTTTAGTTGAAGAATAATTTACTTTATGTAATGATTTCATTTTCTCTACAGAGATAATGTTTTGGTGCAGAGTGAGAGCTACACTTACCTGTGGTCTTAAAAATTAATTATAGAGTACATTAAATTGCTGGTAATGGCTTTAAAAAAAACTGTGATGTTATGAGTAGTTGGTAAGGTTTCCAGTACTGGGCATTATTTCTTCTCCATTGAATGGACCCAAATATGTCCAATTAGACTGTTGTTAACTTACTATCAAGATTTGAGTATCCCTATTACACCTTTAGAAAAATCTTGTCACATCAGTCATTGAACTCGGTGCCAGAACTAGACATGACTATTGATGGCTTTTTTTAACTTACAAACTTAGAAAGTATATTCTAGTATTGTAAAAGGTAGACCAGAAAATAGTGGCTTCTGATTCAATCTAGCTCTAGTCTTCCAAGTACTGAATCTATAGTATATGCCTTTTTAATATGGGTCAGACCTAGAAATATCACTGTCCATAGTTTGACAACTAAAGCTAATCATTACAGATGAAAAGATAAAAATCAAAAAAGCAGTGATGCAATGTATGAACTTTCACTTATCTAAGACTAAAAATGGTTAATCACAAATCCACATAAAATATACTCATTATTTTCCTCACTCAACAGGGATTTGAAATCACAATGAACAAGATTGTGCTAGAGTAGAAGCTTCATAAGTATATTTTATTATATTGCCTGAAACTAATAGAGAAAAATATTTACTGCTGGTTCTATTCACTGCTTGTTCCATTCATTGCATTTGAATGCTGTGCTGAAGTTTTATAAGACACAAAATTTGTGATGTTTGTAATTGTCATTATTATATTCAAATTAGAGAAAGGCCATCCCATCACACTAGAAACTAAAAGCATTCAAATTACAACTCACTAAGTCATTGGTTTTTGGGACCTTCAGTATATGCTCCAGCAATGTATATTCACCTCTTTGCCTCTATGACCAGAAAATATTCAGAATTTTTTTATTGTTACCTTCACATTAGAAGGTATTTAGCTTTTTACTGCAGCTGATAAACTGATTTATAACTTTTAATTTCTATAAAGACAATTTTACTTAATTCTTGCTCAGGATTTTGAAGCCACAGGCTACTGCTCAAATCATTTTGATACCAAGTAAATTTCTTTGTCATATATATATATATAGTATGTGTGGCATTATCATTCTCCCTGTTAAACACATTTCCCTCAAGGGTTTCAGTACGTCCAACTAATAACTTTAGCTCAGGTTATTTAATTTTTTTTCTAGAAGAGTAAATTTATAGAAAAAAATCCTGGTGTTTTCCATATGTGCTGATGAAAATGAGCAGTAGAGCAAAGTGAGTTTATTAAAAACAGCAAGATCTGTAGCATAAAAGAAAAAGGCCCACAGTGGGGAGCATCACTAAATTTAACTTACAACTTAACCAAGCAGTGTTTTCAACTCAGTAATTTATCCCTTACAAGTTCATGTGTGAAAGTAAGGAAGCAAAGGTGAAAAATATTTCTGGGGTCTGGAGACTGAAAAAGGCAAAGTAATTCCTGGCTAAAGAAAATTATCTCGGTCCAACAGGGTCTGCATGTGGTTATTGTGGATGGCAAGAGAATGAGAGCAAGGATCCCAGAGAAGATAAAGAATATACATCATTCCTGTATTCATAAAGCTCAGTGTTGGAGCACCTTTGATACAGTTAGTCAAATTCAAGGCAGAAGGCAGCTAGCTTTGAAACTTTCAGGTTTAGTACAAATATATGTCTATAATTTTAGAGCTCTAGCACTTTGTTGAGGGTATTCATTCTAGGTCTTCAGTAATATTCCAAATTAGGAGAAAGAAGGAAATCTAATGCTGACAGACAAATACAAGATTAGGTGTGGTAGTAATTCATCTTTAAATGACTGAGTATACTTTCTGGTCCATTATAAGTATGAAACAATTGATCTAAAAATTATACATATATACTATGAGATGTAAAACCTGAGAATAGTGTCACCTTTAATTTTAGGAAAAATGCATCCATATCAAATAAGACAATAAAGACAACTCCCATCTATACACTGACAGGTCAAAGGGATACAAATAATTCTTCACTGTGACCCTTCTAGATGATTCTAGGTTCTGTCAGGGTTGTAATTAAAATAGCAATAACAATTACCAATAAAAATGTTAATGAATATTGTTTATTTAAAATATTCAATAGTTTACTAATTGAAAGCATGACTTGATCATCATCACATGTAGACAGACTTTCATCCAAACTGTGTCCAGATCAAACTCAGAGGTGAGAGAATCTCAGCTCCTGGGCTGCCTCACAGGGAATCCATCTCCAGAGGCCAGGTTCACACCCAGGGTCCGGATCTCACACAGTAGGCTAGCCTACTAGCCCTAGGCTGCAACAGGGAGGTCCTTCCACAGCTATTTCTAGCAGAAAGGACCTCCTTCAACCTGGCCCCACCTCTAGGGCAAACTGCTTCACCATAGACAGACAAACAGTTTCCTTTGAAACTCAGACCCTTGTCCTGAACAAAGTCAGAGAATTTGCAGACCTCATGTTCAGAGCAGACAGAAGACACACAAGCCCTCTAACCACAACTGACAAAGAGCTGAGTAAGTGTGAACAATTGAAGCAATGGGCAGATGCCAGTACAGGAATATATATATATAACAACATAAAGAACAACAAGGCAACACCAGAAGAAACTGGAAGCTCTACAACAACAAGACCTGATCAGAGCAATGAAGAGGAAACAGAAGAAAACAACCTCAAAAATGCATTTATGAAGAATATAGAAGCCTTAAGAGGGGATATTAAAAAATTTCCTTAAAGAAATAGAAGAAAACACAAACAAAAAATTGGAAGAGATGAACAAATCATTGAAGAAAAACAAACAAACAAAAAAAAAAAAAAAAAAAAAAAAAAAAAAAAAAAAAAAAAAAAAAAAAAAAAAAAAAAAAAAAAAAAAAAAAAAAAAAAAAAAAAAAAAAAAAAAACAAGAAAAGGAAAACAAACAAATGAAAGAAACATTCCAGGAACTAAAAATTGAAATAGAAGCAATAAAAGAGGCACAAAATGAGACAAAGGTAGAAATAGAAAATGTGAAGAAAAGAGCTGGAACTATAAATACAAGCACAATCAACAGAATCCAAGAGATCGAAGAGAGAATCTCTGGAATAGAAGAATCAATAGTGGAAATAGATACATCAATCAAAGAAAACACTAAAACCAAAAAACAAAAAACCATAACAAAAACTTTCAGGAAATCTGGGACATCATGAAAAGCTCTAACATGAGTATAATAGAAATAGAAAAAGAAGAGAAATTACAGCCCAAAGGCACAGATAATGAATTCAATAAAATCATAGAAGAAAACATTCCTAAACTAAAGAAGGAAATGCCTATAAAGTTATAAGAAGCTTACAGACAACCAAATAAACTAGACCCCCAATAAAGTTTGCCAACCACATAATAATCAAGACCCAAAATATACAGAACAAAAAAAAATTTAAGAGCTGCGAAAGAAAAGGGCCAAATTGCCTATGAAGCTAGATCCATCAGAATAAATCCTGACTGTTCAATGGAAACAATGAAAGAAAGAAGGTCCTAGTTAGAAATTATACAGACACTAAAAGAGCATGGCTCCAATCCAGACTACTATACCCAGCAAAACTATCAACCACCATAGATGGAATAAACAATATATTTCATAACAAAATCAAACTTAAACAATAAATATCCACAAATCTGGCCCTTCATGAAAGCATTAAAGGGAAAACTCCAACTTAAGGATCCCAGATACACCCAGGAAATCACAAACAATTAATAATCCCATAGGAAAAAAAAAACCCAAAGGAGAAATACATAAAAGCTACCTGCAAAAATGACAATCAGTAGTCATTAATATCCCTTAATATCAATAGACTCAGTTCACCTATAAAAAGACACACACTAACACAATGGATAAAAAATAAGAAACCATTCTTTTGCTGCATACATGAAACACACCTCAACACCTAAGACAGATACAGGTTCAGAGTAAAGGCTTGGGAAAAGATTTTACAATCATATGGCCCCAAGAAACAAGCTGGTGTTGCCATCCTAATATCTAATAATATAGACTTCAAACTGAAATCAATTAAACAAGATCAGGATGGAAATTACCTATTCATCCCAGGAAAAATTGCCCAAGATGAGATTTCAATCCTGAACAGTTATGCCCCTAATATAAGGGCACCTACATAAGAAAAAGAAACACTACTAAAACTCAAACCCCCAAATGAGTTTGATGGGGTGTATGATGTAAAATAACCAAGCAATAAATATATATAAAAACAAAAACAAACAAACAAAAAACAATATTTAAATTTTACAAGATAGTTATGAAAATATCAAGTAAATAAGAAAATAATATAAAATAGCAAAAAATAAAAACAGAAGGCCCAGTTTACATTGACAATTTTTTATGCTATCCCCTTTATATAAATCAGAGTCAATAAAATTCTTAAGAAAACAAAATAAAACAGAAACAAAAAAAGTCCAGCTTTAGAGCCATATTTCTGTTTTCTTCTGAAAAACAAATGTTACAGAAAAAAAATCTATTATTCTTGATATATGTGAATATGTATGTCTCCATGGAACTATGAGCAATAAACATACAAATATGTTGCAGAAAAATTTATGAACCATGTGTTCTAACTATTTGCATAAAATTTTTTTATGTATTTTAAGGTTTCTGATTATATGAAGGTGTATTTATGCACAATTGAATATGGAATATAAATATCACAAACAATTTTGCACACTGAAAAATATCTTCTTTTTATTCTCATTACTAACATAACAAAGAGTTGGTGATTACTCTGTAGCCCAGGGCCACTGAACATTTGCAATTATGCTCATTCCAGAAGAGAGTAGTCATTATCTTTCTATGCCTTATGAGTTCTGATTCAGAAGCAAAATTAATCACTACAGGCAAGATTATCCTTGACTTTCTTTTTAAAGAATGTATTTATTATGTAAGTTACTTACTTCAAATGTTTCAAAAGGGCAATAGAATACCTATACTTCTTAGTGAATCACAGCTTGCTCATAGAAGTAACTTGAAATGCAGGCACAGAATGTCTATCCCTAAACTCTCCATTGTCACTTAAGGTAAGGGAACAGAATTATACTTTAGAGCGGGTAATCTTTACAGGCTTCTAAGACTACAGTTTTTTATGACAGAGAAGTAAAATATAAAATTATATAAGTACCTTTAGTACTCATATTTTAGCACAGTTCCTAAAGCATGTTAAAGTAATAGAAGCACAGTTATAAGTGTTCTTAAATATATGTACAAACTTGGATACCATTAAGATCTATATTCTCTTCACTGGAATTATTCAACATAGAATGCTATAGATGGCTTTTAAATAGATATATAAATCAAATGTAGAAACAAATTTATATAAGCACATATGCAAAAGACATGGAGTTACAATAAACCAGCCTTCCTCTATCCTGGCTTAAAAGCCATGTTATAATAATGACAAACTAGTCCTGTAACCTCATCCTTATTTGAAAACCCCTACCCAAGAGCCATAAAAACCTTATCTTGCTAAGATCCCTGTGGTGGAAATGTTCTCTGTATGATGTAAATAAAAGAGCTGTTTTGGCCTATGCACAGCATCATAGAAGTGGGTGGAGAATCAGAGGATAGACAGGCAGAAGGAGGGTGGAGTTAGCCAGTCTCTATCCAACCCCCAAAGAAGAGACATGTAAGGAATCCAGGTGAACTGTAGGCCAGGACACGTGGCAGACAGATTAATAGAAATGTGTTGAATTAATATGAAAGAGCTATCTAGTAATGTGCATGAGACATGGGCCAAACAGTATGAAGTTAATATAAGTGTCTGATTCATTTCTTTGGGGGACAAAAGCTGCCGTGTATCATGGTAATTAATCTGCCATGAGATATATATTAAGTAATATTTATTATCCAAATATCACTTACAGAAAAGGGTTTTGTTCAAAGGGAGAAAATAGAGGGGGAAGCAGCATGCTGGAGAGTTTCCCAACCACCCCATCTGCTGTGATCCAGGAACTGTGCCAGAGCCCGGCTTCCTCTTCTGCCTCTTTCATCCAGGGGCTTTACTTCCAAAGCTCTTTCCAGGTGACCATGCCCTGCTCGGCTCCAGCACTCTGACACAATCAGTTCACATGTATAACTTCTGATTTCCCACTACATCTCTTCCTTTTGTCTAAATAGGAAAGTTCTAAACTAGGTATAAAACTACATACTATAGGGATCATCATAAGGCAGTGTTTGGGGAAGAGACAGGTACTAGCATAAGTGAGGTCAAACTACCACTAACAAACAACAAGTACAAAGTGCAATTTAATGTCTAAAATGTTGATACAAGGAAATGCACAGGGATTGCTTCAAGGCTGTTTATCTCTAATAATAAAGTTCTAACACCTGAGTGTCTTTGCTGGGATGTGAAGGAATAACAACCTCAACTATCCAATGTTCAACACCGTCAAGACCTGGGAAGGAAAATATATACCTGAACTTAGAAGCATGATGAAGTAACTTCCAAAATTTAGAAGACAACAACAGTTAACTACCTGGACAGTCATCCACCACTTCTCTATACAATGAGAGCATCCACCCTTGTGGCTACTGGCCTATGATATCTGACAAGTCTCCACAGAAGCAAGGTATTTTTTGGTGGGACCATCTTATCCTGTCTAGGCAGGCTTCTGCAGTCTCTATCCTTCATCCTGCTCATCCATATCAGACAGAGAGCATGCTGACAGCAGTCAGGGAAAGTACCATCCTTTGCCCCTCAGGCCATTATTTGCCAAACAAGACAATATCTTTGCAAGATGTCTGTGATGCTCAACACCACCTTGAGAAAGGAACAGTGATGCCAGGAGTTGTCATGTCTCTCAAGGCCAAATTCGAGATAACAAAATCTTGAATGCCATATTCTCTCGGTCTATGAAGTGGTTGAAGACACCTATCTATTGGATGTATTCTAACATATTTCTGAAAAGCCTGAGTATCCTATCCTAACTATATATCATTATATATATATATAATGATATATCTGAACAGAGTTATATAAAACAACTTGTGTATATATTACAGCAAATGTTATGACTAGCATAAATAATTAGAGGTAGAAATTGCATTATGGAAATAGCAATGTACTTAATACACATCAATGTGCAAAATATTCTAAACAGAGGTAGACATGTGCAAATTAAGACAATCATACATTCAGCTTTGTATCAAAGTATACATTATCCCAATCAAACATATAGATTGATTTCCTATTTGTATCAATATACAAACATTTGTACCATGGTGATTCAATTTTCATTCATCCTTTGGCTAATAGTTGTTTGCAAGTATAATGATCTCCTATCTACTCCCTTTTCCTTCTTTCTCTCTCTCTCTCTTTTTTTAATTTCTACACATATAATATCATTCTATCCTCTACCCAAGATTAACTAATGACCATCATATCAAAATGATAATTGACCATAACCCTCCCTAGAATGGCCAACTTATCGGGAAAGGCACATAGTTCTTTCATTAAGTTGCTTCATGCTGACCTGCGGGTGACGGTATCTCTTTGGGGTCCTGTAAACTACACAATGGTTAAGTCCTGATGAAGTAACTGTAAACATATATAGAACCATTCCATAAGAGTATATAACCATTCTCATTGTACTGAGTGAGTTCATCTGAAATTCTTGTTAAAGATATGATATGAAACTGTCTCACAACTGTCCTGATTGGTTTATACCTCAAAAATGATCACTGAGTGACATACAGCAGGTTCCTTCTTTCTCTGTCTCAAGAGTCTTTCTTTTTCTTTTTCTTTTTTTTTTCCGGTGGGGGCCCCATCTTCCTTCTGGGTGCCTTGGAGAAAGCTGGTAGGAGAAATTGTTTTTTATAGTGGGGAATCCAATGAATACTATTAACTGAAGGTATTGAACCATCAGAAAGAATTGTGTCCAGACAAGATTTTTAGATTAAGAGAGTAAGAAATGTAGAAAGAAGTAAGATTTAAGATTTAAAACAAAAGTGAGATAATATTGGTCCCTATATATTTCATCTATTTTCTGTCTCTTGTCAGGTGGCTTTTCTGATGTGAGACAGAGTCTCTAAGGTTTTATTTACCAATACGCTTGTGTTTAGTAATGGAGAAAGCCACTTGCTCCATCTCCAAAGCCAGCCTTATTTGTTACCAAACCAGGACCTCCTTTATATATATAAATACATGATCATTAGATATAGATGTACAGTTGTGAGAATAGAGAAATTACCATTAGTGCCTGTCAGTGTCAGGTGTCCTTGTAATCTCCAGTAGTCCTTTTAACGTTTCAAAAGTCTGAGCATTCAGCACACTTTTAGCTTTGTGAAGAGGGTTGTATCCATTCTTCTGTAAAAACAAAATTAAGACCCTGCCCCACTTTAGTTAAGTTAATGTTCCTTACCACATATCCAATTGTCTTATTGGCAGACGAGCCATTACTCCTTTTCCTCAGGAGGGTTTTCCTTTTCAAGTCAGTTCTTTATCAATCTTGTTGGTACCCATATTTCCTCTTTTCCTGTGGAAACAAAAGCAAAATCCCTACCCCAACGAAGCACATGCTCTGGCTTCCATTCTGAAGTTAGTACATCCTTGAAATAAACAGGTTGATTCAACTCAGAAGACATTTCTATTACCCAGTGTTTCTCTGCAGCTGAAGTTCCTTTTTCATCAGCATTAAGAAAGTTTAATGTCAACAAGGTACTATGTAATCTCTCCCTGGGTTTTTTCATACCACCTTTCTGTTTATGAAGCATCTCTTTCAAGGTGTGATGGGATCTTTCCACAACTGCTTCTCCAGTGGGATTGTGTGGTATCCCAGTAAAGTGCTTTATTTCATAAAATCCAAAAATCTGTTTCATTTTCTCAGAAACATATGCTGGAGTATTGTCAGTCTTAATTTGATCTGGAATTCCCAATATGGTCATGGCTTCCAAAAGATGAGTGAGTACTGCATTAGCATTTTCAGAACTCAGGGCGGTAGCCCACTGCATTCCTGAGTAGGTATCAATAGTATGATGAACGTATTTCATCTTACCAAATTCTGGGAAGTGAAACACATCCATCTGCCAAACCTCATTGTTCCTTGTACCCTTAGGATTACTCCCAGTGGGTAAGGATGGTTGATTGTAAAGGGAACACTTGTCACACTTTTGCAAAATTTCCTTGGCTTCATGCCAAGTGATGGGAAAACACTTCTTTAATCCCTTGCTATTGACATGATGCTTCTTGTGAAACTCTGAGGCTTCTTGCACCTTTGCTATTAATAACCAATCAATCTCATCATTACCCTGTGCTAAAGGGCCAAGGAGGCCTGAATGAGCCCTGATATGTGTTATATACATAGGATGTGTACTATTTCTGATGATATCCTGTAGCTGTACAAACAAAATATTAATTCTGTATCATCAAGAATGAAGTCAGCAGTTTCAATGAGAAATACAACTCCTTCTGCATAATGAGAGTCAGTTATCAGGTTAAGAGGTTCAGGAAAATCCAATAACACCATAATAATGGCATACAGTTCTGCCTTCTGAACAAAATCATAAGGACTCTGTGTCACCTTACTGAAGTTTTCTGATTTATAACCAGACTTTCCTGTTTTATTTGCATCAGTAAAAAATGTAGGAGCTCCAGAAATAAGTTTACCCTGTACCACATGTGGGAAACTCCAATTAGTTTTCTTTATAAACTGAATCCTTTTGCTTCAGGGATATTTATTATTAATCTCCCCCAGAAAACCACTACAGGCCTTTTGCCAAGGTTCATTGTCTGCCCATAATCGATCAATTTCCTCATTGGTCAAAGGTACAACAATTTCTGCCGGATCCTTTCCAGTCAACTGTCGAAGCCTGAATTTTCCTTTGAAAATCAAATCTGAAATTTTTTCAATGTATGTTTTCAGTTTTTTACTTGGTATATGTGGCAGAAATATCCACTCTAATATAATATTTTCTCTATGCATTATGACTCCTGTAGGGGAATATTCAGAAGGCAAAATAAGCAGGATGCAGTTGAGGTCTGGGTCTATATGGTTAACATGTGCTTCTTGTAATCTCTTTTCCACCAATGCTAATTCTTTCTCAGCTTCAGCAGAGAATTCCCTGGGACTATTCAGATCCTTATTTCCATCTAAAGTTTTGGACAAGTGAACCAGTTCATAGTTTTTAATACCAATAATCAGATGTATATGGGCGATATCCCCCAATAGCTTCTAAAAATCATTAAGTGTCCTCAATCTGTCCCTCTTAAGTTTTACCTTCTGAGGTCTAATTGTTTGCAAGCCTATTTTATATCCCAAATAATTGATAGAATCCCTTCTTTGTATCTTTTCAGGGGCAATGTGAAGACCCCAATCAGGCAATACCTTTTTCAATTCTTCAAACAGTCTTTCTAAGGTGTTTATGTCTGGGTCCTCTAACAATATATCATCCATATAATGGTAAATGATGGATCATGAGAATTGTTTGCATATCTCTTCTAATGGTTGTCAGACAAAATATTGGCATAGGGTGGGGCTATTCAACATCCCTTGTGGAAGGACCCTCCATTGGTACCTTTTCACTGGGTGTGCATTATTGAAAGTTGGTATAGTGAAAGCAAACTTCTCTTTATCTTGTTCTTGTAGAGATATGGTAAAAAAAAAACAGTCCTTCAGATCAGTAACTATAATAGGCCATCCTTTAGGTAGCAAAGGTAAAGGTATACCAGACTGTAAGGTGCCCATGGGCTGCATCACCTTATTAATTGCTCTTAAATCTCTCACCATTTTCCATTTCCCAGATTTCTTCTTGACCACAAATACCTGGAAATTCCATGGGCTGGTCGATTCTTCAATATGCTGAGCTTGTAAATGCTCCTGTACTAATTGTTCTAGGGCTAGCAATTTTCCCTCTGTCAAAGGCCATTGTGGGACCCAAATAGGTTTGTCCATCAACCATTTCAAAGGCAGGGCTGTGAGTGTCTTTGGGGTGCTTGTAGCTTTTAGACTGCATTGTTGTGCAACCTGAATAACTGACAGCTGTTTTACGTAGCCTCTTGAGGTATTGCTTTCAAGTCCATGATTGGGTCTTTGGTTGATATTTAAGCCTGGAGGGATCTTAATTTGAGTGTTCCATTGTTGCAGTAAATCACAACCCCATAAAAGTTCACTGCTACGTTGGCCATGTATGGCTTCAATCTTCCTCTCTGTCCTTCAGGTCCTATGCATTCGAGTCATCTCACACTCTATTTTACCTGAGACAGTGTCCCAATACCTAAAAATTGAATGTCTACCTCCTTCAAAGGCCACCTGGGGTGCCATACCTGTGAAGTTATGATTAAAACATCAGCTCCCGTGTTGACTAAACCTTGCATTAAAATATTGTCTATTCTTATGGTTAACTTTGGTCTTTGTTCATTTATGGAGGTCTGCCAAAATATGCATTTTATTGGTTTAGTGGATACCATCAACTTCTCTTGTAAGGG
Organism: Sigmodon hispidus; assembly: GCA_004025045.1. Taxonomy (NCBI): domain Eukaryota; kingdom Metazoa; phylum Chordata; class Mammalia; order Rodentia; family Cricetidae; genus Sigmodon; species Sigmodon hispidus. Next base: position 113,244 of record PVIH01000652.1, read on the forward strand.
GGATCTATTGTCTATGGTTACATGGTCTACCGTTTCAGGCTTGGGATTTGTTACTCATCCTGAGGACACTGCTCTTCCACTGTGACTGGATATGACTGAACCTTTTTTGGCTTGGAGGTCTGACTCTTGGGGGCTTCCCGGGAGAAGGTCTGAGTTACGTTTCCCAATGTTAAAAGCTTGCCATCTTTGTCTCTTATAGATCTACATTCATTGGTCCAATGTCTGCCTTTTTTACATCTCCCACATAGTCCAGGAGGTAATGGCCTTCTGTTTAAGTCACTCTTGGGATTGGAAAAATTCCCATGTATGCTTTGCCTTCAATTTCTCTTTATATGGCCTGGCTTACCACAATTGAAACAAATTATGCATTGATTTCTCATTTTAACATTAGCAATGGCTTGTCCTACCCAATTCTCTTTATCAGTGTGTAGATATTCAACATTAATTCCAAGTTGAATCCATTCTTCTATGGATTCACCTCTAATCTTTATTGGCATGATCAATTTTTTACATGTCATATTAGCCTAAGAGAGTATCAATTGTTTCCGAACTTCTGAATCTGGCGCTGCTCTATTTACAGCCTGAGTCAACCTCTGTAAAAAGTCTGTATAAGGCTTCTTTGGCCCTTGTTTAATCTGAGTATGACTCAATTCTCTGTCCTGGGTCCAAAATCTTTTCCCAAGCATTTAAGTCAGCAGTACAGCACAGCAACAGAGCATGGTCATCATAAGTAGCCTGAACTGATATATCATCAAACTCGTCTTCCCCAAGGATTTGGTCCTTGGAGATGGTAACACTCCCAGTTTGATCTTGAAATTCTAAGGCCTTAGCCTTTTCCCTAAACCAGTTCCTCCACTGCAAGCTTTGGCCATTGTTCAACACTGCAGTTGCTAAATTCTTCCAGTCATTAGGAATTACCCGATTCTGTGCTGACCATGAGTTTATGGGTTGTTTAACAAAATATGATTGTACACCATATGTAACTATGGCTTCCTTTATTGATTTCAGATCCTTCATGAGTATAGGTTCATAATTGTTTCCCACATTGTCAGAAACCCTTCCACGTGATTGTGGTTTTTTGGTCTCTGCCACAACTGGGAATAGATTTGGAGGGGTGGGGGTAGCTCCCTCATCATAACTACTCTAGGTAGAGAATCTTCTCTACAGTAGCATCTGTTAAGAGGGGGTTTTGGGTTGTTTTGAGAAGATGTTGCCTCAGAATCCTTTACTAAAATCTCCATGTGAGCTTCATGATCTTGTAACCTAGTGGTAATGGTCTTTTCCAGTGTTTTAAAGTCCTCTATAAATGACCTCTCCAACAATTTCATAGAGTGGAAAATCTTCTCAGTCTCCACATCTACCCTTTCTACTACCTTCTGTTCCAGTTTCCTAAAACTTTCATCCAGTTTCCTATAATTCTTATCAATATGAGCTCTGAATTACTCTCTAACCAATGCAGACCTCTCCTCTATGGAAGCAACGAGTTTCTGGATTGTCTTAATATGTTCATCCATGCCAGACATCTTAGCCTCACACGCCCTATAGGGAACATGTTCATCTTTATGTTGGGATCCTTTAAAATAGGTAGGTATAAAGTATATTATCACATTAAAAAAGCAAAAGAACTACTGGGTTGAAATAGCCTCCAAATGCATAATCCTGAAAATAATCCTTTATCACCATTGTGAAAAAGTGGGTAAAATTCTGAACATTTATCTGGTCAGACATTGTGGGAGAAAATGGATTACCTTACTCAGATGTAATGAGGACTTACAGCCAGCAGATGTCGCAGTTGCGATCAGCAGCGGCAGCAATGGTGCGTGAAACGAGGTGGTGATTCAGCTGGGAGAGTCTTAGTTTCTTTCAACAAATCCTACCAGGCATGTACCACCAGAACCGGCTCAATCGGTCTCTCAGGAGATCCGCTCGTAGATCTGCTCCTGGCTGAGTGCAGGAGGAGATCCGAAACCAAACTGGCCGCTCAGACTGGCTGGGTCCACGGATGGGGAACCCGATGGGTTGCGTGGAATCAGCCCCACGTTCAGGCGACAATTATCACAGTAATTAACCCGTCACAAGATATATATTAAGTAGTACTTATTATCCAAATATCACTTACAGAAAAGAGTTTTGTCCAAAGGGAGGAAATAGAGGAGGGAGAAGTGCACCAGAGAGTTTCCAAACCGCCCCATCTGCTGCGATCCAGGAACTCCTCCAGAGCTTGGCTTCCTCTTCTGCCTCTTTCATCCTGGGGCTTTACTTCTGATGCTCTTTCCAGTTGACCATGCCCTGCTTGGCTCCAGCACTCTTACTCAATCAGTTCACATGTCAAGCTTCTGATTTCCTGCTACAGCCATGGGCCAAGTCTGAACCTCAGCCCCAAATGGGCCAGGAAACCTTATACAACAGATCCCAAATGAATTTTTTGAACTGTGCTTTTAGGGAAAGAACAACATGTGCATGCAAATAAAAAAACACTGTGCTTTAATTAAATGCTTGTTTTAATTCATTGCATGTTTTAATGAATTTTGTCATGATTGTTTGTGTTAGTGGACTTTCCTCTCCCATCTTTGGGATTCACAGTGACCATTTAGAGAAATGGCAATGCCCATAATAGACAAAACGTGCAAACATATAGGATGTCCATGACAGCTGTAAGTTACCTCTTTCGGAGTCATTTGCCAGTGAAATCTTATAAATTCCTAAATACTGCAGGTTCTTCTCAATCTTATCAATTACCTACCTGAACTTAAGAACTCAGACTTTATTGCTGGAGAAACTTCATATTTGGATGTAGAACCTAGAGAAGTCAATCAGGTTATATTTCACAGTGCATACTACCAGAGGACAAACATAATCACCAGTCTTATCCAGCTGTAACATTGACAGTAACAAGGCCTGGGTTGGTAAGACATACTCATTGGTAGAACAGTACCATGAGCATCTTGGTAAGTTATGACTGTATTTAAGTTCTAGACCTCAAGAGGAAACCTTTATCTGGTACAGTTATTGGCACAAAACTTGTGGTAGACAGATGGTAGAACCTATTAAGGTACAAGATACCATAATTCTGACAAATGGATGTAGTATTAAACCAACTCCTGGTGATTTATTGAAATACTCAGATAACTCCTTAATTAATTAAGCTGCTATTGGAAATACTTATTGACTAACACAGACAGCCACAATCATTGTAGCTTCAGAGAATAGGAGATTTCAAACTTCACAGAGTAGACAAGGACATATATAACAGACTGTCTTTTTAAGGTTCAAAACAGTTTTGGGAGAATTGTGAGAGATATAGTCAAGGAATGATACTTTTTTTTAAGGACACAACAGAAAAGTTGGAAATATAAGCTCACTGTAGTTGCAACAGCATACATGGGAACTTCTAATCTCAGGTCAATCAAAACTTCCAAAATAGAAAGAAGTCGTAATGCAATTTTACTCCTGGTTGAATAGCTACTGGCAATTAATAGCTTATTGTAAAGGAAGGGTTTGTTTTCTTTAAGTGTAGTCCCTATTAGATTGACCATACTCCAGGAGTAGCCTACAGAGTTAAGATTAAATTGGACTACATACAACTACAAAAATAAAATAAAGAGCAAACAAAGTTGCACAAATAGGAAAGAAGAAATGTATCTGGGAAAGTAGGAGTGAATTAGATGAAAAGGTTATCTAAATGTTTTAAGCATAAAAAAATACTATATACATAGCATGCATGGAATCTACCAAGTATTTCTTAATTTTTTTCTATTTCCTTTTTTGTATTTTTTTCTTTAAGAAAACTAAGAATAAGTGAAATATAAATGATCCATTGTTGTCTTTGAAGAGTTAATGTAATAGCAAACAATTAATATGAGAAGCTAATGATACAAGACAATTTAAGAAAAAATGATCTTCTTTAATACCTTCATGAAATACCAATTCTGCTGACCTAATTGATTTTATCCTAAGAAGACTCATTTCTGCCATGTTCTAAGGAGTTGTGAGGTGACAAGCGTGTTTCTTTAAAGTGCAATATAATAGTCTACAGTCATAGTAGAAAAGTTAGTAATGTATTAAATGAAACCCCATCTCTAATGTCTATTTTTGATGGGCATTTTATGTGTAGTTGCAAATAAAACTCATTTTAAGCTGACAGGTAGACTCTCATTAGGTAAGTGAAGCCATAAGACTCAAAGAAAACTGGAATCTTGAAAACAATATATTCAAGGTACTTTTCTCTCCCTCTTCATCCTCTATTCCTTTTATTTATTGGCTCTATTATCTCGTAGAGCAAGGGCAGACAATTCCCACCCATAAAACTTACTACCCAGAAGCTTTCTCTTCATTATTACATAGATTTTCCAATAGCAAATGGGCAAAAAATGCAAGATAAGTGTGTAACACACTTAAATACTTATTTTTCAAACAAGTGGTCAGACAACACATCATAGCTTAAATATTTCAACTGGGTAGGTAGGAAGTAGAGAAGGGAGATCATTTTCTAGAAAAGAAGGTCAATATTTTGCAATAACAAAGGTACTCAGTCCTTGCAGATCAAAGTAAAATCCACAGAACAATATTTTATGACATCGCCATGTACAGAATGAAAAAAAAATCAATGAATACATCCAATTTGCAATATTGATGGAAAAAAGCAAGTGATTACAGAAATTGCTTGAAATAAGAAAAGAAATGTACATATACTATCTCAGACACCTCAATTGTCTTTAGAAATTGATTTAAGTGTTGTAGAAAATCAGGGTAATTGGGAAGTTCAAGTTTTAACACTTTGATATTCAGGTCATTATAGATTTTGGGTTTTGAAATACAGTATGTAATGAGAAGTGAGATTTTTAAGCATTAGGTTAACATTAGCTTTAGGTAATGATTATCGGAAAGACTGTAAAGAAGTAAATGTAATTTAGACAGTCTAATGGGCCCTCATTCTATTCCTTTACCAAATTGAGTTTCATTAGATTTACATTAGATTCCCGTCACTTTCATCTTTCTTTATTATTATGTGAACTAGTCTAGCAATTCGGGTCCTTCCTTTAAGAAGGGTAAATTTCTACATTTAAAGTACTGATTATTTTTTCTAGACATTACTTTGAAGTCTCTCTCTCTGGCAGTTGTTCTATTTATCTGTCAAACAGCCTCCAGGGTGTTATATCTTTTTAGTGCTTGAAAATGTATCTTGAAGACAGGTAAAGAATAGAACTCTTTCTTTGTGTGTGAGAATTTTATATCTTTTTAAACTTTTATATTGTTGACAGACCGATACTAAAACATTCAACTGTGAACAAAAAGGAGAATTATAAAAGTATATCACTTAATGCCTATGAGTTTTTTCAATTATCGATATATAAAATGATCATTAGAGAATTTCATAAAAATAATATAACTAAAATTTTCTTTTCAATATTCTGAAAGGCATAACTATCTTATATACAAAGTAATACTTTTAGAATTTTTTGATTTGTTTACAAGAAATTCTGGTTAAAACATAGTTATACATTGTAACTAAAATTAGATTTGATAACAAATATATATTTATATTCATATTTAAGAGCTAATATTTATGTTATTTATATAATTTAAATTTTGACTACTATTATTTAACAAAAATCTTGCTTACTATATGTGAAATATTAGTTACATTCATTATTTGAAATTTATAATTTCAAACATAGTGTAAACCTCTCTAGTCAGAAATATCCCTCTATCCTACGTGGCAGATCCCACAGCTACCTATGACATAATTATTTAGAGGCTTACAGAACTTAAGTAACTTAAGCATATTATCTAGCTTTTACACTTAAATTAATTCATAATTCTATTTATGTTTAGCTATGTGACTTGATACCTTTTCTCAGTTCAGCATTTTCATTTTGCTTCCTCTCTGTCTAGCTGGCATTTGTTTCTTTGCCTTTCCTCTTCCCAGAATTCTCCTCATCTGGCTGCCCCACTTATATTTCCTACCTACCTACTAATCCATCAGTATTTTATTAAACCAATATTAGTATTAAATCTTTGCAGTGTACAAGGGCATTATCAAACAAAATTCATATAGTAAGTAAAAACTAAGTATTATATTTTATTATATTTTTAATATTCAGTATAAACTTAGCCTAATTAGTTGAACATCCCTGGTAAAATTGGCATAGCTGATATCTCCTCTGTTAATTTAGTAACATTGTGAAGAAATACATATAGTACATTGTTAGCAACAACAATTCCAGGGTCATATGATTTCTTTTATAGCTATATTACTAACAAATACACGCAGCAGTTCACTCAGAAATAACTTGCCTCTTCTCTAGATATGTAAACTTGGCATACTACATATCACCTATTAAGAAGTAAGGTTTGTTCAACAAGATTCATGACTGTGGGGACATCAAGAAAAAATAGACTGCAAATTATTATAGTATTTTAAAGCAGTAACAACTAAATTCTTGTTGACAAAAATGAGCTATAAGTTACTCTTTTATTAAAATCTTAAAATCAAAAGCTAGTATCTGTCTCTTGCTTTTATATTTAAAGAAAATCAACATCAGAGGCTAAGAGACTAAGCCAGATTTTAATTTTTTCATACAATAGCTGATGAAGTAGGTTGCATATCAGTTTAACCTGGAGACCTCTTCTAGCAATCTTTTCTCAAGACATAGCAGATGAAAAATTTCAAAAACATAAGGTTTCTCCCTACACATCTCTTACAATGTAGTGCAGAAGAACCCTAAAATGGGTAAACTCAAAATCCTGTTTGTAGGGATTACAGCTATTGGGGTGTTTACAATTCCTGGGTAATATATCAGTTTGAGTGACTATTGAGAAACACACTTTATCACATGTGGTATAATTTAGGGTTGTTTATTCTCAATGTATTGGTATTTTTTTGTGTATATGAAAGAAAGAGAAAAAGATACCCAAACATCACTATAAAACAGGACAGAACTTTATGAAATTTTATGACTTATTTAGAAGTTACTGAGATTATTAAAGTAAAATGCCTAAGAACCATAAAGTTTTCTTTTTATTTCTTATTTTTATTCATTTACTTAAAAAATAAAATATTTTTTATCCATGTATCCCCTTGCTTTCCCTCCCTTCCCCCCTATCAATTCCTCCCAGTCAGTCTTCAGCCTCCTCGCTCTACATCCCCTCCCGCAAAAGGGCAAGCAGTCCCAAGGTGGGTCAGCTTAGCATGGCACATACTCTCCAGACAAGTCTAATTTCCCCAACCTAATATAAGGACTGGGTTAGGTGTACCTCTGAGGGGACTGGGCTCCAATATGCCAGCACACACAAAGAAACACAGTCTGATTCCACCACTCAAGGCTCCACATACTGTCGATGTCAATCTTCAGTTGCCTAACCTTGGAGGGCCTAGCTCCTTTTTTTTTTTTTTTGAAGGTTCCCCAGAAGCTGTTCATGATTCAGTGAGCTCCACAGAGCTCCATCCAGCCATCACATTTGGAATTTTTTTCATAGTCCCTATCCCCTTGCTCATAACTCTCCTCCCCAGCTCTCAGCTGGACAAGGAGCTCAGCCCATGCTCAACCATGTATCTTTGCCTATAGCTGCATAAATCTGAATTGAAAAAAAAAAAGGAAAACTCTGAGCCAAATATTAAGGGAAGGCTGAAATATCAGAGAGAGGAAGTATGACAGTCAATTCTGACCCAGCTATCATGCAGATTCCTCAAGCTCACTCCTGGTCACTCCTGCCAGTAGCCTCTACCTCTGCTGGGTTCCTAAGAAGACTTATATACCCTTCTTTTCAGCTCTATCCCATCTAGGATAGGAATAAAGGTGTGTACTACTCTATTTCATAGCTAGCCTTGAAAGAGGAAATTCTGTGTCTGGAGTTATGGAAATAAGGGTGTAGGTCACCACTCCCCTATGCTGGGATTAAAGGTGTGTGTTATTGAATCTCAGCTGTTTGTCTTTGTACTAAAAGATCAAGAAATTCCTGAGCTGTCTGCCTAGAGTTCGACTATGTGCTTCTCCCAAATATTCATGTTATATTAAATATGTAATATATCACCACATTTACCTCCATCTCTATTCATTATTGGAAGTAGGTTCTATGATAACACTTAGGGTGGTTATTCATTTGATTATAGGGGAAGTCATGTTTAGGAAACACCTTCACTATTGGTTGGAGAACTAGCCTGGGATATTCTGTGAATTCTTACAGGTTTGTCTAGCACCCTGTCTCTTCCCAAACTGACATTGGTTTCCTCTATTAAGATCTCTATCTCTCTTTTTTTCTTCCTCATTGTGGTTCCTCTCACTTAACCATCTCTTTCTCTCATGATTTGTTCCCATGTATTTTTAGTCGCAATCCATTATGATCCAAATTTGCTAAGGAGATTTTCTCTATTTTCTTTTTCTAGGGGAATCCCTGGATGTCTCTCTTGAGTTCTTTTTGATCCCATGCTTTTCAGGGGTTATGGTTTGCAGCTTGGGTATTCTTTGCTTTTTGTCTAAAGTCCACATATGAGTGAGTACATCCCCTGCTTCTCTTCCTAGATTTGAGATACCTTACTCAGGAAGATATTCTTCAAATCTATCCATTTTCCTACATATTTTAGGATATCATTTTTTCTGACTGCTGGGTAGTATTTCATTGTGTAGATGTACTACAGTTTATTAATCCATTCTTCATTTGAGGGGCATCTAGGTTGTTTCCACATTCTTGCTATTACAAACAATGCTGTTATGAACATAGCTAAACTTATGCTTTTGGGCTACAAATGTACATCTTTAGAGTAAATGCCTAAAAGTGGTATTGCTGGATCCTTGGGGAGATTAATTTCCAGTTTTCTGAGAAACTGCCATACTGCATTCCAAAGTGGCTGAACAAGTTTACGCTCCCACCAACAATAGAGTTTTGTTCTCCTCACTCTGCATCCTCTCCAGCATAGGCTATCATCTGGGTTTTTAATCTTAGCCATTCTGACAAGTGTAAGGTGGTATCTCAAAGTTGTTTTGATTTGCATTTCTCTGATGGCTAAAGATGTTGAACACTTTTTTTATTTACCTTTAAGACATTTGTAATTCTTTTGCTGAGATCTGAGATTTCCCTTTTTATTTCTGAACCCCATGTTTTGATTCGGTTATTCAACGTTTTGGGCTCTAGTTTCTTGAGTTCTCTCTATATTTTAGAGATCTGTCCTCTGTCACTTGCAGGGTTTGTGAAAATCTTTTCCCATTCTCTAGTCTGTCATTTTGTCTTATGGACTGTATCCTTGGCTTTACAGGATCTTCTCAGTTTCAGGAGGTCCCACTTATTGATTGTTGTTCTAAGTGTCTGTTCTGCTGGTGTTATATCTAGGAAGTGGTCACCTGTGCCAATGAGTTGGAGGGTATTTCCCACTTTCTTTTCTATAAAGTTCAGTGTGGCTGGGTTTATGTTGAGTTCTTTGATTCGCTTGGATTTGAGCTTTGTGCAGGGAGATAGGTTTGGATCCATTTGCAGTCTTCTTCATACTATCATCCAGTTATGCCAACACCATTTGTTGAATATACTATTTTTTCACTGAGTACTTTTGCCCTACACTATCATGTATTCATAGGTGTGTAGGATAATGTCAGAGTATTCATTTCAATTCCACTTATCCACGTGACTGATTTTAGGTCAGTAACAGGTTGTTTTTATTACAGTAGCTCTATAGTATAGCTTGAAGTCAGGGATGGTGATTTCTTCTAAAGTTCTTTTACTGAGCAGATTTTTTTTCTGGCAATCCTGGGTTTCCTGTTATTTCATATGAAGTTGAGCATTATTCATTTAAGGTTTGTAAAAAAATTGTGTTGAGGTTTTGATGGGGGATTGCATTAAACTTGTAGATTGCTTTTGATAAAATTGCCATTTTTACTGTATTGATTCTACCTATTCAAGAGCTTGGGGGATTTTTTTTTCTATTTTCTGATATCTTCTTCAATTTCTTACTTCAGAGATTTAAAGTTTTTGTGGAACAGATCTGCTACTTCCTTGGTTAAAGTTATGCCAATATATTTAATGCTATTTGCACCTTTAGCATGATGCTTCCCTTATGTCTTTTTCAGTCCCTTTAAACTTAGTGTATAGGAGGGCTATTGAGTTTTTTCAGTTAATCTTGTACCTTGCTACATTGCTGAAAATGTTTATCAGCTCTAGGAGTTCTCTAGTAAAATTTTTGGGGTCACTCATATAAACAATCATATCATCTATAAATAGAGATAGTTTCACTTCTTCCTTTCCCATGTGTATCCCCTTAGTCTCCATTTGTTTTCTTATTACTTAAGCTAGAACTTTGAGAACTACATTGAATAGAAGAGGAAAGAGAGGCAGCTTTGTCTTCTTCCTTATTTTAGTGGGACTTGTGTTTTTCTGCATTTATTTGATGTTGATTGTTGGCTTGCTATAAACTGTCTTTATTATATTTAGATATTTGCCTTGTATTACTGATCTCTCCAGTACTTTTATTATGAAGAGTTGTTGAATTTTGTCAAAGGCACTTTCAGAATCTAATAATATCATCATGTTTTTTTTTTTTTTTGCTTTCAGTTTGTTTATATGATGGATGACATTCACAGTTTTTAGTATCTTGAACCATCCCTGCATCTGTGGGATGAACTCTAGTTGATAGTGGTGGATGATTTTTTTGATATGTGGTTGGATTTGGTTTGCTAAAATTTTATCGATGTTCACGAGGAAGATTGGTCTATAATTCTCTTTCTTTGTTCCATCTCTGAGTGGCTTGTGTATCAGGATGTTTATGACCTCATAAAAAGAGTTATGCAATGTTCCTTCAGTTTATACTGTATGGAACAGTTTGAGGAACATTGGTATTAGTTTGTTGAATGTCTGGGACTGTGTGGTCTGGTCTGGTCCTGGAGTTTTTTTTTACATGGGAGACTTTTAATAACAGCTTCCCTTTAGGTCTTTAATCTGATCTTGATTCAATTTTGGTAAGTGGTATCTTTCCAGAAAGCTATCCATTTCTTCTAGGTATTCCATTTTAGTGGAGTATAGATTGTCAAATTATGACCTGATAATTCTCAGAATTTTCTAGGTTTCTGTTGTTATGTCCCCCTTTTCATTTCTAACTTTATTTGGATATTCTCTCTCTGATTTTGGTTAGTTTGGATAAGGGTTTATCTATCCTGTTGACTTTCTCCAAGAACCAACTCATTGATTTATTGATTGTTTTTATTGTTTTCTTTGTTTCTATTGTATTGATTTCATCCCTGAGTTTGATTATTTTCTGCTGTATACTTCTTCTAGGTAAGTTTGATTCTAATTGTTATATAGCCTTCAGCTGTTAGGTCTCTTATGTGAAATTTCTCAAGGTTTTTCATCTAGGTATCTAGTGCTATGAGTTTTCCTCTTAAGACTGCTTTGATTGTGTCCCATATTTTTGGGTATGTTATGGATTCATTTTCATTAAATTCTAAGAAGTCTTTGATTTCTTTTCTAATTTCCCCCTAGACCTAGAGGTGGTTCAATTGAAAGATATTTAGTTTCCATAAGTTTGTAGGCTTTTGTGATATTTGTTGTTTTTGAACTCTAGCTTTAGACCATTATGATCTGATATGCTACAAGGAGTTATTCCCATTTTTTTGAATCTATTGATATTTGCTTTATGACTGAGTATGTGGTCAATTTTAGAGAAAGATCCATGAGCTGATAAGAAATATGTATATCATTTTTGTTTGGGTGGAAGGTTTTGTATATACCTATTAAGTCCATTTATGTCATAATATCTGTTTAATCCTTTGTTTCTCTGTTGAGTTTCTGTCTGGCTGACCTATCTAAGCGTGGAAGTGGAGTATTGAAATCTCCCACTCTTAGTGTGTGGCATTTGATATGAAGTTTAAGCTTTAGTAGTGTTTCTTTTACATATGTAGGTGCCTTTTTGTTTGGGCCATAAATATTCAGAATTGAGACTTCATCTTGTTTTTTTTTTTTCCTTTGATGAATAAGTAATGTCCATTTTTACCCCCTTTGATTAATTTTAAAGTCTATTCTATTAGATATTAGGATGGCTACACCAGCTTGTTTTTTAGTTAAAAGCTAGCCTGATCTACAGAGTGATTTCAAGAACAACCAAGCTAGAATTTGTCAGCTTTAGCCACCTGGTTCTGATTTTAGAGACAGAGATTAAAAAAAAAAATAAGATGTTATAAAATCTCAGTCCAAGACTAAGTATAGACTCTGAGGCCAGGCATGTGCCAGTGGTGTCCCTTTATGGAGGTCCAAAGAGGTTACTATATGAAGCTGTAAAGATGAATCTTGTATTGCCTTGCACATTCCAAGGTATTGGAAATGCCAGAGTCATGGGATACCTGCCCAGGAAATCTGCTAACAGAAAGTGAAAACAGATCATAAAAAAGACGTATGCTGTATTAAGCAAGATAAAGAATTGGAGATCTGTAGAAAGCATTGACATTAGACATGAAGATGCAGAATTTGGAGTTTGTCCCACTAGTTTTCAGTTTTACCTTTGCCCAGTATTTTCTCATTATGTTCTTTTTCTTGCATTTTAAAATGGCAATGTATACCATGAACCAGTATATACTGGAAGTATGTGATCTGCTTTTCATTTTGATGTTGCAGAGAGTTACAGTTAAGCAATTAAATGAATCTCAGAAGAGAGTTTGAATTTTGGACTTTTAAACATTCTTGAGAGTCTTAAGACTTTGATAGAAATGGAAATTCTTGCCCTTTGTGGTGAATGTATTGGGGGTTGGGAGGAGGGGAGGCTAAAGACTGACTGGGAGGGATTGAGAAAAAGGAAGGAAGGGGAGCAACTGTGATAAATGGATAAAAAAGACAATTTTATAAATAAAAATGATTTTTATTTTTTAAAAAAGAGAAGAAAATGGGATCTTTGAAGTTGGACTAAATGCACTTCTGCATTTATAATATAGTTACTAAACTATGGGGATCAGATAATGAAATATGGTGGTCTGAATGAAAATGGTCCCCATAGGCTTTGTTGGAGTAGGTATGACCATGATGGAAGAACTGTGTCATTGGGAGCAGGATTTGAGGTTTTAGATGCTCAGGCAAGGCCTAGTGTCACTCTCTTTTCCTGCTGTTATCATACTCAGATATCAAGCTCCAGCACCATGTCTGCCTGTGTGTTACCATGGTGACAATAAACTAAAACTCTGAACTGTAGGTTAATCACCTACAGTTTAAAAAAATTAATTAAATGTTTTATCTTATAAGATAAAACATTATCATGGATACGGAGAATATCCACCTGAGCAATGTATTACAATCCCAGAAAGAGAAGCAGTAGATGTACTCACTCATTAGTGAACTTTAAAAATATATATATAAAGAGAGAGATGCCATTGTATACAAGAACTCAAAGCCAGAACATAGTTAAATGACACAGTACCTCACTTCTGCATTGATGGCCTCTGTCAGGGGTGTAAGTGAGTAAAGAATTGTTTTCTTCAAGGGTCTGGCCACAGGGACCAGTAAGCATATGAGCAGCATAAATGGGTGATTTTGTAAATGGGGAGATCATAAGAGTGAGCATGATTCTGAGAGGTCTGATAACTGAGTTTGAGGGGGAACATGATGTCAAAACACCAAATAATAAATATATATATATATTTTTTTTTTAAAAAATCTACTCTCATAGTGATGCATCACAGCAATAGAAACCCAAACTAAGACAATGATTAAGGTTTTGATATGCACTGATCTGGTGATATAATGATAAGTTATTAGAAGTTGGTTTAACTCTATTGGTGAATCTGTCATAGTAGTTTATCAAGTAAGGTCTACCACTTATTTACATATAAGCTTTTGTTTAGGTAATTATGTCAGATATTAGTTTCCTCTTGTGTATAAGGACTTAATCCCAGTCATTAAATATTTGATAAAATGGTCTTATAATCTTCTTACCTCTATTACATAATTGGTGATGTATTATTGGACCAATAATTATTAGAGTAAAAATATTTATATTTCTTTCTTAATGATATCAAAGATGCTTTGCCTGGTACTACTTACCACTCAAAAAGAAGCACAAGTTATTTTGTACTGTGGATTCAGCACAAGTATGCTGATCACACATATTTATTGTATATCTTACTTAACTCTCTATTGCTATGATAAAATAATCTGACCTAGGCCACATATAGAAAATACATTTTTTTGGGAATGTGAAGTCTCAGATGTCTAGTATTCATGACCATCATGACAGAGAGCATGGCTACAGGCAGGAAGGCAGTCAAGGCATTAGAGCAGTAGCTGAATGCTAAGTCTGGATCCTCAAGCTAACTAGGAAGACAATAGATAAGGAATGGATTAACAAACTGTGGTACATCTACAAATGGAGTATTGCTCAGCAGTAAGAAAAAAGGATATCCTACAATTTAGGCAAATGGATGAATATGGTGAATATCCTCCTGAGTGAGGTTTCATAATCCCAGAAAGATAAGCAGGGGATGTACTCACTCAGTGGACTCTAAACAAAAAGCAAAGCACACCCAAACTGCAAACCACAACCACTGAACAGCTTGGGATATGAAGCACCTTGGACCGGCACCTTGGATCCCACTCCCTCCAGAGGAACACCTAATCAAGTCTTGATGTTGTGGTGAGGAAAGCTGATCTGCCTGGCGTGGATGCTGAACTAAGCCACTTTGGGACCTTGAGACCTCCTGCCCTTGCTGGGGAGGAGATAAAGAAATGTGGAGAAGAGAGAGTGACTGGGAGGGTTTGGAGGGGGAAGGGAGTTTGAACACGGTGATGCATGGATAAAAATATGAGACTTTATTCATAATAAAAAATAAATTAAAAAAGAAAAGAAAAAGCAAGAAAGAAAAGAAAATTCCAGCAGAGCGGTTTGGTCGTTTGTTGGAGGAAGATTTTCCATTCTACTTGGCGATTGTGGCTCTTGTTTGAGTGCCAACAGCGGCCTGGTGATCCCAGCAAGAGCCTCAGACCTCAGCTTTGGGTGAAGGAAAATGGCCTGAACCAAGCTGACTGCTAGGAAGTCTACAGGAGGGAAAGCCCCCTGCAAACATCTGACCACCAAGGCAGCCATGAAAAGCACGTCCCCTAGCAGAGGGGTGAAGAAACCTCATTGCTACAGTCCCGCTACCATGGCTTTAAGAGAGATTCCTCCTTACCAGGAATCATCTGGAAGCTGCCTTTCCAGAGGTTCGTGATAGAGATCGCCCAGGATTTCAAAACTAACTTGAGATTTCAAAGTATAGCTATTGGTGCCCTTCAGGAGGCTATTGAAGCGTACCTGGTGTGGCTGTTTGAAGATAACAATCTGTGTGCCATCCACGACAAAAAAGTCACCATCATGTCCAAAGACATTGGGTCGCCGGATACGGGAGAGAGAGCATAAGTCAGGGCGGTTTTTATGGCATTTTGTAGTAAATTCTGTAAAATACTTTGGTGTAATTTGTGACTTTTTTGTAGGAAATTGTTTGTAATATGTCGCATTTGTACTTAAGTCATTGAATGTTTCACTCAGGCTGAATGAGGAGAGTGGCTGTTCACAGATCTCAGTGATGTGAGCACTGTGGCCCAAGGAGTGACAAGTTGCTAATATGCAGCTTTAAGGGGATGCATGTTTCTGTATGTTAATGACTTGTTGGGTTGATATTAAGGTACTGGAATTGATAAATGTGTACAGTGTCCTTTTGCAATAAAACTGGTTATGACTTGAACCAAGTGTTTAACCATACATTACTGTGATAGAATGTGAGCTTTTTCAAAGGTTGAAGATACATGTTTTAACCACAGTGTAACAGTTTCCTAAAAAAGAAAAAAAGAAAAAGAAAAAAATGGAAGAAGAAGAAAGTAAACCTGGCAGCTATAGAATACACTATGTACATTTATAATAGCTATTTTATATATTGTATATTGTGTATATATTGTGTTCACCATTTTTAAATTAAATGTTTTACATTCATAAGTGGTGGGGAGTCTTGTTACTGGGGTGTTTGCAATTAGTCCAGTTAATATTTTCTGACTAGACTGCATTTGTTTAACAAAGTAGAAAAATGCTATGCATATTAAACCTTGCCTAAGTCCTCATTCTACCATATGTTAACTGACCCTCTACTCGATAACACATACACTAACAGGGATTTTATTTGGAAGGGCTCTAGAGGAAAATAACCAAGTTATTCACACCAGCATCACCTGTTAACTAATCTAGTTAGTGCAGCTTTTCACTGTGTTGTTTGGTCTTATACCTAGATTGAGTTTTGTTTTGTTGTGTTTTTTCTTTAAGGGGAAAAGCATTATATGTCTTTTTTTTCCTTATGGAGTGTAAGCATGGGGTTAGGAGCACAGCTTCAGCTTCTTGACCTCTGCCGATGAAGATGGGTTAGGCTACACCTAGTTAGTGTCCTGGCAAAGTTTCTTTTATAGAGATGGCCATCAATTGGTTTCTAAAATATCCTACTGAACTTTTTAGGTCAATTATGTATGTTGACTAAATTTACAAATAAACTTATTTATTCAACTAAGTGTCAAACCTAAAAAAACAAAACAAAACAAACAAAACAAAACAAAACAAAACAAAAAACTAGAAACTTCCAGTCCCATGTTCTGAAGCACACATACTCCAATATAAACATATCTTTTAGTCTTTCCTAAACAATTCTACCAACTGTGAACCAAGCAAATACACAATCCTAAAGGGGCTTTTCATGTTAAAAAACACACACACACACACACACACACATACACACACTATGCATGCTACTACATTTTTTTAATAAATTGGTCGGATAATTGATTGTTCTCCATAAGAACTTGAGGAACAGAATATTCTATAGTATTTGTTGTTTCACTACCTATTTGTGGCAAGAGAATGGGAATCCCTTTCATTATGGTGCCAAATAACAAACATTGCTGATAGTGGTACTGCTAAGAATTCTGTGTGCAGTCTTTGGATTGCACTGAAGAACAATCACAGCATAGATATCTGGCATTTTCTGCTCAGAGACATTCTTCATTGGGAAAGAAAATGGCTTGGAAGAATAGCAGAAACAGCTTAAAATACTCTATTATGATACTGTTAAGAAAAATGTGCCCTGTGGCTGTGAGTAGGAATATATGAATGCTTTTCATCCAATGACCAATATATGACACTGTTCTTATAAAGTTGGGATACAAAAGTCAAGGAAACAAGAGGTATAAATTGCAGGGAATTCTTTTAGAATCTCATTATTCTTACTAATGACTGACTTATAGAACTTTTGCTTCCAACTCAGTCAACCTTGGACCCAGATTTATTGGATTCCAAGGAAGAAATCTTTTCACAATGATCCTATTAAATTTAAAATTGAAAAGCCTCCTGGATACTAGAGACAGATTTGTGTCACTCAGAAAATATGTGTAGAGTAGGATATTTTGCTGACATTGGTGATTTTTTTTTTTACAAAGTAGATACCTAGGATGATTTTATACAAATCATTTTAGACAAATAAGGGACAAGTCATCTACACATAATTGTGTTATATAGCTTTACTACTTAAAGAGTTTGCAATTTCCATTTACTCCTTTTTATTATTTTAAAAAGAAGATGAAGCAAATAAGTAATCAATTTCACATATGTGCAGAGGATGAAAGTAAAGTATGTCAAATCTGGAATATGTAATGAAGAATGCCCATTATAATTACCTGATTTTATAGACATAATGAACTTCACATTTCTGAAGCCACAAAAGAAAGGGAAGTGAGAAAAATAAAAAGAAATATGTGGAGGCTGAATACATAAGCAAGGTTAGCATGTCTGGGGTTGAGTACCCTTCTAAAGGAGATGGTTAACTAAGGTCAAGTTCAAGTATAAGACTATTGAACATGGGAAAAACGATGAGACTGAAGACTGAAGAAGGACGTCAGAGGGCTTTTTCTATTGCTTAACTTAAGCTTCAAATTAATTCCAAACAGTTCTGAGACAAGGAAACTTTTATGTACACAGAAAAATACTTTAAGAGTTTTAAGCCTGTTAAATATTTCTTACTAGTAGAGTTAATACTGGTAATAGTTATTAATTCAGCAGGCCTCACTAAATTCTCATATTTTTATATGAGTATTGTTTATTTATCTTTATGCATTTTATATTATTTTAAAGAATTATTGATGGCTGGATAGCTGGCCCATCTGTTAATAATACTTAATATTCTTTCAGAGGACCTATATTTCTATCTGAGTACTCACATTAAATGACTTATAGTCTTTCTCAAAATCCAGCTCTTAGGCTTCTGGCCTCTTCAGGCTCCCACACACATCTGATGTACACATACATAAAAACACATAGAATTTTTTCCCATAAAATAGATATTATGTATATATAAATACATACTATTTATATGTACATAATATTTCTTTTAAATTTGACTTTGTTGCAGTCATCATATGAAGAACTTTTAATACTTAGTTTTGTATATTTTTGTTATTATCATTTTATTTTTTGGTGTTTGTATGTGTACTATTATTTTAGTTTGCTGATGTATACCACATAATAACAGCTTCAAGTGACATAATTGTGTTGTGCTGCTGTTTATGTGTATGTCTGAATTTCTAAGGTAAAGAAGAAGTTGACACAGCAGAAGAAGTTCTTCATGAAGGCTGATTGATCTCCTGGTCTGCTGGTGAAAGATGTCTTTCTCTTTGTCTGCACATGGTTGTTAACATTTGCCTAAATTTTCTCATGTACAAGCTTATTTATTTTTTTAAGTATCCCACTCAAATTAGATTATAGGCTATGCAATGGCCTAGTTTTACCTTAATATCATCTTTAAATCTCTCCAACCACAACCATATTAAAAGATACTGCAAGTTAAGAATTCCAGGATTTGAAAAGCATATAGCAAAACAGATACTAAAGACTACTTCAAATCAGAAACCTTCTTCTAGGCAGGCGGGGGGGGGGGGGGGGGAGAGAGAGAGAGAGAGAGAGAGAGAGAGAGAGAGAGAGAGAGAGAACAAAAACAAAACTAAGGATTATGATGGTGTGCGATTCTCTTTCTGTATAATATAAATATGTGTTGCTACCATTAATTAATAAAAAGATGCTTTGGCCTATGGCAAAAAAGGATTATAGCCAATGTCCAAGGAAATTCAAGAGATAAACAGCTAGAAGAATGTTGGAGCCAGGGAAATGCTAAGAATTGCCAAGGAAGCAAAATTAATGGAACACAGGTAAAGCCATACAATGTAGTGATACATAGAACAATAATTATGACTTAATTTAAGATATAAGTGCTAGCTAATAGCATTTTGAGTCATAAACCAAACATTTTGTAATAATGTGAAGTGGCTGAGGGACCTTGGGAGAAACTTTCACCTACATTGTGATGTCTGTGTCTCCTCTTCTTTCTTCCTGTTGTGTCTTTATTATTAAACTTTATCATAGCACTGAAGTGAAGAGCATTATTCTTTTTTCAGGCCTTAAGGCACAGGATACATCTACATTGTGCTGTAAACTTCTGCCGTACAGATTGAATAAAGAGAATTTAAAGTCACTTATTGATTATGAGAAAGTACGGACTTGTAAAAATGTATTCATTTCACAGAGAAAATCAATTCACTAAGCACAGACACAAGGATATTAAAACATACTTTGGTTCCAATACATACTTTTAGCTTTGATGCTTCTGAAGAGATAGCCTTTGAGTTCAAGTGTGTCTAATCCAGTTAATCACTAACACATACTAGAAATGGGAGGCTGTCATTGAGATGGTGTTCCTGCTATGGGTGGTTAGGTAGTGACAACTGCAGGTGTAAAAGCTTCAGCGTTATAAAATGTGACAAAATAAATATGAAAACTTGCTGAAAGTGAGGATTATGAAGATAATATACACTCACATTCAGACCAGAATTTAAATAGTTTTTAAAATGGTGAAAAGTTGTATATTTTTTACTGATATTTGATATATTAAAAATATTTAGTTTTAAAAGACAGGGCATGTGAATTTTATAAATTGTAGTGCACATGGGAAGAAAAGGAAGGAGATATTTGAAGTTTGCAAATTTTGGAAAGCACAAATATCTGCAGTTTAAATAATAAAATATATAAGAAGAAATTGGCCTGACATAGTAAGTGTCCATTAGGATATCTTAAAGAGGAGTATAACACTTTTTGTTAAAACTTAAAATATGGAAGTTTGCTTCTCCCAAGATAAACATTTCAGACTAAATAAGAATATAAGAGAAAAACTAAGTTTGCAAAGCATTAGTAAAAAAGAACACTGATATTTTTGTTTCTATTTAATGTACTAATATTTGTTTTTAGAAAATAATAAAAAAAATTTGTAAGTTTCCCACAGATCCAAGACTTACTGATATCTCTTAATCTCTGTGAGGACATGATCCTCCTTGCCTAGCTTAGGTAGAAACACTGAAGTCATAGGGACAAGAAGAAACTTCAGAAGGTTGAGTCATTATCAACAGAGCCAACTACATTTTATGGTTGTGAGCCTAGCCTTTAACGGCTGAGCCATCTCTCCAGCCCCCATTTTATAATCTTGATCAAGGAACCTGTCTTATCCAACAAGACAGGAACATCAGAGTTTCTCAATGCTAGTAAACGCTGCCTGTTGAGTGATTGCATTCTATTCTATTTGTACTGCTTCTTGTTTTACATGAGGATGGGTTATACAGTGTAGACCAATGTGATATTTGAACTCATAATAGTCTTCCTACTTTTGCTAGACTTATCCCATCAAAGCTTCACTTCTTTTGTATATAATAGATATTTTCAAATTGACTTTTGTAACTGATGTTGAATAATGTATTTATGGACTACTAGGTGGTGTGTCTCTGGATTGATGGGCAATTTTTAATCAAAATAAGTATATCCTGTTCTTCCTCAGATATCATTTCTTTTTGTAAAAATATTCACATTTTTGTCACTCATTTGAATATTTATTATATTATCATTATTTTTGGTGACTCTTATATAAAATAATAATAAAATTTATTTCTCTTATAACACAATACCTATGAATCAACCTTTGTCTATTTTCCCTCCTCCTAGTGTTCAGGACCCTTGGAGCCCCTGTTCTTCTTTCAAGTTCTAACAATTGTTTTTGATTACACATGGAAGTTAGAACACTGAGTACTTTTGATTCTGGCTGTCTTGTTCCTGGTTCATGATGACATACTGTGGAAGCTGGGGAACAAGGTATGGTCCAATTTTATTTCAAAATTTTCTAGCATTTGCACTACAAAAAAATAGGAGCTGAATAAAGTGTTTCAAGTGCAACAGTAAACTTAGAAATGTGAATAACACATGAGATAAGCACTGGGATTTGTTTTGGGTGATAGGGAGAGAACAGTGTGAGAACTGAATAAAGCTTCAGTTAAACATGACGGAGGAGGATAGACTGGCAATGAACAGCTTATTCATAAAGCTCCAAGTGTTTGCTTCTGAACACTTGGCTATGTCGCCTCCTAGAATCTCTTGCAGTTAACTAGTAATTGCCTACAAAATTTCAACATGAGGTTATTTTTTGTTCTTCCAAGTTTACTCAAGCAATTTAGCAGTCAAGGTGATTCCATCCATTTCTCTTCCCACCAAGTAGATTTGATTTCCAGATGTTTATTGCTGACCCATTAGAGTTTTCATTAAAATATAAGTTTTTCTCTCTCCTTACTTCAATTGACAGACATATTAAATTATGATGTTTATATTTTGTTAGCTTGTTAAAATGTAGAGATCCATCAGCTATTGTTACTAATACATCTTTATCATTGCATTACATTCTTTTTCCACCATTGTCTTTTACCAATATTAAAGTAGTGCCCTGTACGTAAACTTATTGAGTTCTTAAAACTTCGATTTTTTTAAAAAAAGATTAGTAGTACATATGCATGTCAATGATCAAAATTAGCAGGCATGTGAATCCTTTGAAATGCTGAGTGTATATGAAAATAAAATGAGAAAAAACTTTAAAAAGAGAAAAAAAGAGTGAAGAAGCATCTGTAATTGATTCTGTATTTAAGTGGGCATCCAATACCACTTATGCACTGTTACAGGAACATAAAACATATACTTTGTCAACTCACTAGAAATTTTCTTTTAGAAGATCATGAACAGCTGGTGAAATGACTTTATGTAATAAACTGAGTAACCACCATATGCTTTATACCTGGCCACAAGAAGGACAGAACATACAAAATGCATTTATACATTCCAAATTTAAAAATGGGTTGAAGAATATTTTTCTCCTGGGAAGGTTCACATTGCATAGTTCTGACAAGTGGACACCAATAGTAGTATGAACCCATGTCACTGATGACAAAGTCTTAGAAAGACAAGCAGCCTAACTCGGCGTGGTTTTCTTATTTTTATTTGTAGTTAATAATTGCAGCTTAACTCCATTGGTTCATCAACCAATTCTTTATTGATCCTTTGGATTGTTCCTTCAAATAAAATTGTCACTGGTGGAGAATGATTTATATGATACAATATTAAAATATTATAAAATGTTGGAGAGGTGCATCAGCAATAAAATGTCCTAGTGCCTTTGCAGAAGATCTGTGTTCTGCTTTCATCACCAACATTGTGACACAATACCATTTGTTACTCCAGATCCATGTACTATGTTGCTCTTTTTGCACCTCCACAGTCTTATATGTGGACCACATACATACATGTATGAGGAAAATGATCACATACATGAAATTTAAAATAAATATTTTTAAATGTAACTTAGAAATTCTGGTTTTACCAGAAATGCTAATTTCTACCTTTATGTGTTTTTCTATATGTGTAATATATTATTAAGTTTTGTTATCATATCAGAATTTTAAAGCATGGATTTTGACACTTTTCTTGACTAAGAAATAACAACTTTTGTGAATGACATACACCCACTCAAAAATTTTCCCTCTAATTCTCTTTAAATGAATGTGCTCTAAGCCTGGTAATGGCAGAAGTGTGCTTGGATCTCTAGATGTAATGTAATATGTAATGTTCAGGAAATGGATCTACAGAGACAGAGAGCCATACACTGCTGATCAATGCAAGCATGGCAAGAACCAGAAGGGTGTCTGCAATATTTCCCAATAAGAGATTGCAGGGAAATGTTTTTCAAATACTGATGCATATTCACTATTGATCGCCAAAGAACTGACATGATTAAAAAAATCAATACCTTTAATAGTTTAATTTTTAGCAGTAAATCAAAACATTAAGACATTCCTGCCCTACTCAGACTTACACTATAAGTAGAATGTGTCACTCTGCCAAAGTCCTACATGTTGGAGGATAGTTTATATACTAAATAAAGAATAAATATGTACTTTTTTTTTTAATTGGAGCATCCGTTGCATCAATGAATCTGGTTTAGTAAAGACACTTCCTTTACCTGCAGAAGGCAAACTCTAAATAAGTTGCTGTCCTCTATCATGTTCCACTGCCTCATCAAGTTCTCTCTATGTCTTTATAGTGAAGGAAAATAATAAAAAATAGGTCATTCCTATATACTCATCTTCACAATATTATGGTGTTTTATAAAGTTATTTTATAATAGAAACTGGTTTCTTTAGCAGGTTCTTTTAAAAATGCATTTAGATTCTATAATGAACAAACATTTCAACTCAAACTTTTCATAAAGTAACATTTTATTAAGATTGAATTTCTTTCCAGAGATGGAATGTGCTGTCAAATGATTAACTTATCTTTAAATACTCTGATCATGCTCTTGCTTCATAATTATAATTTGCATTCATTTTGTGTGTTCTTTTCACTGTTGTTGGTTATTATAACTTTGTCTTTTTTAAAAAGTTAGGTATTAATTTGACTTTTAATAATTATATTAACATTGAAGGTAAGGTATATATTCTTGTTTTAGATTTTATATATAGAAAATATGTTATTTCTAAATGATAAATTTATGTATAAATTATAAAATGCCCAAAGAAGAGAGTAACACTGTAGAAATTGTATGTGCTAAGGTAATGATATAAATCAGAACTCAAACCTTTTCCTTTGTGTTTTCTGATCTGTACATCTTGAAAACTTATTTCATAAACTAGTGTTGCCTTGCAATGCCCATAAAAGACACATTCCAAATGTTTATTTTTCTGATGAACATTTTTTCTTAATATTAATGAAAGTAAAAATACCATAAAATGATTATTTTCTGAACAAGATATGCATCAATATTTGCAGGATTTCATGACAATTCTTAGTCATACAGGTAGTATATATTACTAGAGTGGCTAGAGTCTGAGGAGATGGGAGTGGCACAGCAGAAAAACCAGCAGTAAATAGAGAATTACCTAAATGAGAGAGCTCTTTGCATTTTTACAACATGACTTAAATTTGTTTATTGTATCCTGTATTTGCATATAGATATTTGTCATGATAGTTTCAAATTTTTTGATATTTAAAATGTAGTTTAATTAGGATCATGTTTTACGTCCCTTATTATGGAATTTGAAAATCTTTATACATAATTGCTTAGGCTAAGAAATTTTGGTAATTTAAAACATTAAAATTTATGTTATTAAAATAAATGAGAAACTGTTCATATTTTGTCTTCTGATATATTAAAAACATCACCAGTAAAGACACCCATTTAAATTTAGGGAATCTTGTTCTAACACAATAAAATCTTATCTTTCCCAAAACACAATCAATTCACCTTATTAACTGTCCCTGGAACCAGCAGTAAAACTCAATAAGGTTCTATTTTCTCAACTGAAAATTAATGACAAAGAGGGCTTCTGTTTTATTACTAGATGTTGAATGAACACCATGAGATATCCAAAAGATGAATGCTGAATATATAAAATAGGTAAACATAAATATAACTTTTAAGCCATAGACTACAAGATTTTAGATTCTCTATTACATTGTGTCACTGGAGACAATAGTGCTAGACAGGAAAAAAAGAAAGAAAGAAAAAAGAAAGAAACAAAACCCTGTAATAATGATGAGGTATTTGGATCATGTGTGGAAGTAATCATTTCCCACAATTGGCAGAGACAGACAACTTTTAAGCTTTATTTACTAAAATGATTTTAGATATAGATATATCCAAAGTAAAAGTCTGCATTTTACATTCTTTTTTATGTTTTGGTCTTTTTAAATTAATTTATTTTTTATTTTTAAAAAGGTATTTTTTCCATGTATCTCCCCGCTCACCCATTCTTACCTATTCCCAATCCCTACCAGTCTGCCTCTAGCCTCCTCCCACCTCATCCCCCTCCATTCCCCATCCCATCCCTGGAAAGGTCAGGGAGTCCCATGGTAGGTCAGCTCAGCATGGAGCATCCATTCCAGGCAGATCAGATATTCTCATCCCATTGTCAAAGCTTGGTTAGGCTCCTCTTCAGGGAATGGGCTCCAAGGTGCCAGACCTTTTACAGGAACACAGTCTGATCCTCCCCCCCCCCACACACACCCCTTCAAGGCTCTACATACTGCCCATGCTTAATAACATTTGCCTAACCTTCAAGGGCCTATCTCTTTGTCCTGTGGTTCCACAGGGACTGTTATTGATTCAGTGTGCTCTCCAGAGCTCCAGGCAGCCATCTATGTGTGACTTCTCCTCATACTTCCTATTTTCTTGCTCATACAGACTCTTCTCCCCAACTCTACAGCTGCAAGGGGAGCTTGGCCCTGTGTTCATCCATGGATTTCTGCCTCCACCTCCATTTATTGTTGGGTGTAGGTTCTGTGATGACACTTAGGATCAATATTCATTTGATTATAGGGGATGTCCTGTTTAGGCAACCCCCCTTGACTGCCACAAATATGACAGTTTCCAATTTCAAAATGAGATGATGTGCAGGGATACTTATATGTTTATGAAACTCTTAAACTTTATTGTTACATTCTAAAGAAAACAGTAATATATAAAGTTATTCTAGTTCATGGTGTGTCATATTTGTTGATCTGGATCTTTTAGGGTCATCTCCCCCTTATAAATGCAGTGCTTTTGTCATGGTATGGTCCTCTCAGGTCTTTCTCAAATTGAAGTTTCATTACTATTTAAGGAATTCATAGTTCACAACTCCTAAATAAATTTCATTTTATGTAATAATTAATGGTGTGCCTAAATAAGTACAGAAGCTATATAAAATTTGAACGTAAGAAAGAAACTAATGCTTAATAATGTGAATAAAATTGCATTCCAGGAGAGCACTGCTGTTTTCTTCATCTCCACGGGGTTAATAAAGCCTTTTCCCAAATCCTTTGTTTTTCTACTTAGAATTTTATTGCACTCAATAGTTTCTTTCAAGAGACAAAGCTAGTGCTTGGTGTTTTTCCTGTAAAATGAATATACACTCTTTATCTGGAGGATTTACTTGCATTTAAGGGTGTGCAATTGTCAGATTACCAAATTTTATTTGGAAGACAAGAGCATGCTTTGTGGAAAATTGATAAACAATAAAATACTAAACCTTAATCTTTTTCATGAGAAATAAAAGTTTTCACCTTTTATTTATTTATGTGTATGTATGAGTGTGAGTTTCTGTGTGTGTGTGTGTGTGTGTGTGTGTGTGTGTATGTGTTTGCAAATCAGAATATCTTGAGTAGTCACTTCTTTCTATCTCATTCAGACTCAAGTCTTCAGGCTTGTCAGTTTTTTGTTCTGTTTTCCAATCTTACCAAGTGTGGAGGACAGTGCCAGGCACACAGTAAGTGCTTAGCAAATCTCCACTGAACGAATGTGCGCTCACGATATTAATTTAAGTATAAGCTACTGTTTCCCTCCTGGTTCTGAGGTTTGTTTGTGCCCTTGGTTCGTTTTTTTTTTTTTTTTTAGGGAGGTCCTTTCATTCTCCTTATACAATCCAGTGCCTGATAACAACCAGAAGCTTAAAGTACTAAATAAGAAGCACATAAAAGTAAACAATTTTCTTGTGTTTTTTGCTGTTGTTTTGTTTTTGTTTTTTAACAGCTAAACAGTTGTCTCTGGAATTGACGTTACCCCTCATCTCAGCCTATTTTTGACAGAAGTATGTTTGTATTACATTTTTCTCCAAGTACCTTTACCTAGCAATGGACCAGAGCATGTAACTCTGTGACAGGAGTGAGAACTGCCGAACAGCCCAAGAGTATAAACAATATGCCATTGAGAACAGCTAGGAGGCTAATGATTCCAATGGGAGTTCCTAGTGTTTATACCTTGATGTAAAAGTGTAGTGTGAAGCCTAATGTTTATCTCTTTGAAGTTTGCCCATTATATGCTCAGGCATGGAAAAAAACTCTATTGAAAACCAGCTTGAACTAGCTTTTCTCAGTCCCTTTCTGGTGGACTTTTTGTGTCATTGATACAGTTATATCGATTGGCTGCTATTTGTTCTTTTACTTGTTACCTTTACCTGAGGAGACATTCTTCTCCACCCAGGACTATCCCTATTTTAGATCAAGCTAGCTACCTTAAAGGGCTTTTACAGTTGATTTCAGCCTGATATTTTGAGCACATCATTTAATGTTTTCATATATAATTTCTATCTCTTGCTAGCTATTCTTTTATGTTTGAAAAAAGAATTTGCTGTAAAGGTAATACAGTCATGCATTTGAAAAAATCTATCACAGAGTTTACTAAACCAAAAAGAAAGGACCATTAATTCTACTATTTAAACTTGGAATTAGGCACAATAGTAAAATGCTCTTTTGAAAATAGGTGTCTTAAAATTAAGTAGTGCTGCATGCATTGTATTAACAATTTTTAATTTTGCTGGCAGAAGCTCTGCCAAGGGTGTCTACTTTTTTGAAATGTTGACTGTCGTAATGTAATGTTATTTAGTGATATGCACTTCATCAGGTGATGGATAGCTAGTCAGTACAGAACTCTAAATGGATTTTATGCCAAAACTGCATTTTATTATTTTGTGATGTTCTAAATATTTTATTAGAGAAAATATCTTATTCTAAAGTGTTTATGTGGCATTTTGTTGACTATTTCTACCGCATAAACCACATCAAAAATACTAATTATCAGTAATTATCAATAAGCACATGATCATGTCAAGGATATTCTTGTTGTATATGTTGTATATGCACATTTACAATTCGACCTTTTCAAATACATGTGGTAAGAAAAGGGGGTATAAATGGAGTTACTGAACTATGGTTAACAATATTCCACAGATGGGATAGTACAAACAACAAGAAATTGGCGTCTCACACTCTGATACCACATGTCTAATGTAGAATACCTTGAGGGTTTTTTTCTCCTAAGAGAAATGAATGAACATCCATTCTCTGCCCATCATCAAGCTTCTCACAGTTTGCTGGAAATCATTGATTGTCTTCTCCTATAGGCAAATCACTTGTTATCTAACTCCTCACAGAGCTGCTTCTGCTCTTATGGAAAATTTTCATTTTATCACATTTCTTGTGTTCATTAAACCAAGAAATAATACTAAATTAAAATTTGTAGTATTCCCTATTACTTCACCTTATTATATCTGCTATTATTCTATTTCAAAATAAATTTACATTTTGGAGTACTGGTTATTAGGATTGGGTCATATGAGAGGGTATAATAATTAATCAAAACATGATATAATTATATGATTAATATTTAACTAAGATTATAACTGTGCATTTTCTTACAAGTGAAATAATGACTTTGAGTCATTTTATCTCTGGTGTCTACATTTCAAGTCATTGGTGAACACTGAATATTTCATCTCAAATCCAACGTCTTTCTAGATTTTATATTTGACTAATATTCAGAAATATTTATGTGACATATGCTTTCCACTAGTTGATTGCTATAAAGAAATGGAATAAACAAGCTTTATTGTGTTAGTCTATTTCTATTAACAGAATATTCTCTAGACTTTCAAAGTTAAAATTTCATGTTTATTGTATTTCTACAATCCAAATTCTGGTCTACTTTAATTTTTAACTTCTATTCCATGATCCATATTTTTTTCCAGTGAATATGTGTAAAAGTAATTATCAGATAGTATGTGTCAAATATCCTTCCTCTCTCTCTCTCTCTCTCTCTCTCTCTCTCTCTCTCTCTCTCTCTCTCTAGTCTTAGTATTGGTCTCTGTCTATCTCTCTCTCTATATATTTTTGACTCTATATCTTTCTCAAAATCAAGTCCTTTGGCAGCTCCCTCTCTTCCTCCTTTCTCCCCCATCCCTCAGAATCAACTCCCTTCCACCTCTCTTACAAAGATCTATGAAACACAAGTATCTTGTGTTAGGCTGTGCAGCTTCTGTCACTGACAACTGTAAAATAATTTTAGGATTTTAGCTGCTGTCTGTATTGGTGTCCCTTGGTGTATCCTGCCCAGCCCCATGTTGTATGAAGCTTGATAAATAGATGCAAACACATAGGGATCAAATGTCTCTTTTGTTTTGTATAACTGAAGAGTTTCTATACCCTACAGAGACCCTGTTTATTCAGATCAGCCTTTGCTACTTCATATCACAAGAAACAACAATTTTCAAGCAATTTGTTGTCCTAGTAGACTCTTTTTAAAAGCAATTTTCTACCCTATTTTGAGGTAAAAAGTAAATGCATGCCCTGTGTGGACCCAGAAACTGAAGCATTTGTCAGCGAGTTCCTGTGCAGCACAAACTGCTAAATTACTTGGTAGTAGTGACAGAAAAAGAATCACCCTGTAAGTTTACTTGGAAAAATTTGAACTTTGAGCACATGGGTTTTTTTAATCATAAGTAGAAAACCATGCCTAAAAGCATAATAGCATTCCAGGTAAAGAAATATTTGTAACTTCCTCTCCTGGAGCACATAAAGAGATGCACAACTAGCTCTTCAAAAGCATAGTTCAACTTAAGCGTATAATCTATTATTTGATGTGTAGAATCAAGGTTCTATAGGAAGAGAAGTCCAGACTATCCCTGGGGTATTTACTTGGCTTAGTATCCTATTTTTGAAAATGCTTACATGCCTACCTGCCTGTCTACCTCTTATCCTTCTGGACCTAATGCTACCATTATCTCCTATCACATTTAGGTTCAGCCTTATATCTCATATTTAAACTCTAAATCATGAAGTTTCACTCTTTAAATTTGATTCCAGCACCTCTAACTTTTACTTCCTCATATTGATATCATTCATTAACTCATAAATAGGAATGCTTCCTGATCTCATTTCTGAAATCATTTGAACTCTACTGCAGCTTTTAAAAAAACATGTTGTTTTTCTGTAAATCATATATAAATATGCATAGATATATAGATATATTTTGATGTGTGATATAAAGGGCAGAGTTAGTAATTAATATTGGTAAAGAAGAACTCAGTTTCTTTGGCTGAACAAGATTATATGACAAATCATTGCCATTAAACCCACTGAACTTTGTGAAATGACACAAACATATTTATCTGGGATTTTGGAATGGTTCTCTTGACAAATCTCCTGCTACTTCTTCTAGGAGAACTCTTGTTTGAATTTAAAAGGAAGTTTTTCTGTTACCACAAGGGCCACTTTTTGATTGCCTATAACCACAGAACTATCCTAGTTATTTACACACTTCAAGATCTGTGGAAGCTAACTTCCATCAACTACTTTCCAGGAAACTGTAATCCTTCTTTTGCCTTTTTCAATTATTTTTAATATTTTAACATAATTTTATTACTTCTTCTATTCTTTTTGCCCCACCAAACCCTCTCATATGCCAGAATTTGATCTCTTTCAGATTCTTCACATCTGTTATTTCATTAGTTAATCATATAAGGATGAATACATTTACAGATATATTGCTAAATATAACTTGCTGTATATATATATAGTGTTACTTGTATGTATGTTTTTTTATAGCTGATCATTGGTACAGAATAGTGAATAGGTGTCTTTTCTGGAAAAGACTATTTTTTCTACTCTCAGAATTCCTTGGTTGCTTGCAGCTTTGTGTTTGAGTTTAACTCTAGAGGCTAGAAATTGTTAATTCCTAAACATTCTGTAGTTTTCTGGTGAAACTAGCTCTCTTTTGTATAAAAAGCTAAAAACCATAATTGAAGAGTTTAAATTCATTTATTTTAATTGTACTCAAAATAACCAAGAAAATGTTTCTACCTGAACCATGACCTTTTTTGTTACAGAAATCGTGTTAGATGTTCATATTCTTTGTCTATCTTGACTAATCATTACTTTCTTTTTTTCTGAATTTGGAAATACCTAGGGCCACAATCTCAAAATATTTTAAAAAATGCTTCAGAAATGTTAGCTGAAGAGAAGGGTTGGCCTACCCTGCATATGAAAAGTACCCTCCTTTGGACTGGCATCCTAGATTGAAAAGTAGTAGCAAAAATAGGAGAGAGAACCAGCTGAAAATGTTTCTCTCTCTCTATTCTTTCTGACATTAATGTAAGCAGCCTTCTCACACACACCCTTGGACTGCCTTCCTGCTGTAGTGGAGTATAATTTTTCTACCTACAAACCCAAGTTAAAATGTTTTTTCCTCAGTTTCTTTGTTTTTGCACATATATAATATGTGATATACACAAGAAGAAATAAAGAGCAATGATGACCTGATCTTTAAATGTGAGGAATAAAGAACAAATATTTTAATTTTCTAAAATAGGAAGAGCAATAAAGAAAGGAAAAAGGAAAATACTTTTCTTGATGTTCAGTTCACACAGGTGCTAAAGTCTACATGTTTTAGAAGTGAAAGAGGTTTTATATTAGAATAAGTAGATTTTTATCTCTTGCTTATATTTTAAATACCATATAACATGCAGTTATACTACATTTTTGTATCTGCCCTGCACATGCCTGACCTCAAGTTAATGAACTGGCAACTATTTGATAAGGTGAGTTAAAAGTAAACACTGAATATTATTCACATCAGTTTTGAGCATCTTAGAAAAATCAAACATATCAAAATGCATGTTGTGAGAGATGGGATAATGAAAGGTTAGTCAGTAGTTTATTTTCAAGTCATCAGAACTTTGAAGATTTTAAACCCTGTCTTAGAAGTGCACCTGATGAGGTCAGCAACCATCAAATGGGGACAGAAGTGTCAGCAGGGGCTAAATCTGACAGTTTACTCATTATTCACTGTCAAGACTAGCTTATGAACTTTTAATGATAATTCCTAATGAGAAATCCTTAAAAATGCAAATGAAATAATTAGAATAGATGAGACTGGTGTGTGTGTGCCAGAATGATATATTCTACCCCTATGAGGTTAGAGTTTTGTGAAATACTGAACATAAATTTAAAAGTAACTCATACATACTAACATTTCTGACCTTTGGTCATCCTGCCTTTCCACAATATTCTTAAGTCAATGATCTTAAGATGAATCAGTCAGACTCTTTCTTTTCATAAGTCAAATTACACTGGAAAGTCTAAATTTTGGAATGCGTACTGAAGACAGGTGTTATTTATTAAATATGCTTACTTTTCAAGATTTCTGCTACTTTTGAACTCTGCATCACCCTGTGCTTTCCCCTGCTGATTTTCTAATGTTCCAGGGTCACACCTGTTTTTAGGAAAGCGTGGGAGGGAGTGGGTTGGGATTTGAGAAAAACATCTGGGTGCACTTTGCCGGCAATGATCTTCAGCTGTCTCTCCATCCTCTCACCTTCTGCCCCTGCTCCTTACCTGCTGACAGCAGCAGCACAGGTCTTGCTGTAACTTGGGTTCAGATTCTTTCCTATAGAAAAGCTGGCAGCAAACATCTGTACATGAAGGCTGAGCAATATTTGCTTTCACCAGAAACCTCAAAAGTAATCATGCAAATAAAAGGAGAGGAAATTTTATACAATCTTAGTTAAAATTGAAATAAATATATGATACTTGGGGAAGGAACATGTAGAATTTATTCATAGTTTCTGAATTCATGTAAACTTCAGAAAGACATTAGAATAGTAGAGATTATATTCATGAATGAAATTTTATTTGATGATGTCTAGCACATTCAGTGTGTTAGTGATCATAATATGGTAAAATATGTTTGTACAGATATTAGCTTCCAGTGAATTCTCCTTAGTTTTATTTGCCCTACCATTTCCAGAGCACAAATTTATACATGTGTCATAAAAACTCTGTTACCTATGACTGAGTCCCTGGAGGACCCATGAGATGCTCAACTGTGAAGTGTAAGAATTTTAGTTTAGAAATTGATAACAGAAAAGAGAATAGTAAGTTACTTCAGTTCAGGTGGACCTATGCTGAAGGAGGCAGAGTTTACCAGTTTTGTGAAGGTGGTTTATGCTGTATTTACTTAATTTGTCTAAAATATTTTACTCCTCTAGCAATCTTTAAATTTATCAGAGGAACACCTGGCCCAGTCTTGATATGGGCATGAGGAAATCCAACTTTCCTGGAGTGGATGCTGAACTAAGCCACCTTGTGACCTCTGGCCCTTTCTGGGGAGGAGATGAGGAGAACGGGAGAAGAGAGAGTGACCTGGAGGGGTCAGGAAGGGGAAGCGAGCTTGAACAAGGGTATGCAAGGATAAAAGAAATGAGACTTTATTGAAAAATAATAAAAAGAATATAGCAACTGGGTAAATACATAGAAATAAGAAATGGCTTCAATGGGGAGGAAGGAGGCACCAAAGGTAACATAGTGTGAATATATTTAAAATATATATTATGTATGTATATATATATATATATATATATGAAACAGTCAAACTGAAAAAATATTTTAGTGAGAGGCATGAGTAATACAACTGCTTTTAAAATCCTGAACTGACCCTTGCCAGTTCTTTTTTGACTTTCATATGCACATTATGAAATTCACCTCCCTAATTTTCCATATAAATAATTTTTTATACCTGTGAAATGGTTTTATTAAGGATAAAATAGTGGATGACCTAGCTATTAAAAATTTGCCTAGTGAATATTATATACTGAGCTATACATTAATTCACTCAAAATCCTCAAAAAAGTATATGGAATAGAAACATTTATATCCCTTTTGAAACTTGTTAAATGAAGAATCACTATACTCATATAGTAGTTATTGCTAGAAGCAAATGCTAGCCAGGATTCAAATAAAACATTAATTAAAAAGGTCTTATTCTGAACTCTGATGCCAATTTGCACAGTCTCATATTATACTCAACCTCTATTCATTATCTTAACTCTAAGATATGAATATGTTTGATATTATGTATCAAATATCCTTCATATTAATAAATTAGTTTTTAAGTAATGCTTGCATTTTTTTCTATCTCTGTTGTTAGCTAATTGATGCCAGTGGGATGTCTCAACAAACATAAGAAATTGATACTGTACAATTTTGAGAGTAAGGAATTTGAGACTGATTTTACTGAGACAAGATAAAAAGGACTTTAAGAAGAATGATTGTTTTTGTGTTTTATTGTCTTCTTGATGTTGTTGTTATTTCCATCTCCTGGAAGTTCGATATATTCCGTGCCTAATTTTTTTCTCTCCACCTCAAAATCTAATAGCAATGTGTTAAGTCTCTTTCATATAACTTCATAACTATTATCCTTTCTCCGTGTAAGAACACCTGTGAGCAGATGGAAATCTAGATGAAATGATCTAGGATACTGTTTAAAATCAAGATACCTGAAGCTTTAACTTTGTTCTTAAGTTTAACACTCCTTAAACATATTCCTTGCATATACACAAGGTTGTAGGATGTAGAACTCTTTAGGGATAGTTCTTACACTGAATATAAAAATGTTTCATATTCTATTTTATAGCTCCAATCTAATATTTAGAACAGTTATGATCACCCTGATAAATATATTTTACTACTAGTGAGATTGTTGTTTTATGATATATCTACTTAAGATACTAAAAAATTATGTATATACATAAACACATTAGATAAATTTTGTACATAGAATTTTTATGTATGTATTTTTAAAATATATAATTTCTCTAATGTTATCTTTATAACAATTTTATTGAGGTGATATTTTTAAAACTAAATATAATGGTGAGCATATTTATGCTGTTATAAATGAAAGCTTAATTTTCTTTATGATTTTATATTATGAATAAAGACATTTTTTTATCCATGTATCTATCCACTTGTTAAAACTCTCTTCCCCCTCCTGCCCCTCTCAGTCACTCTGTCTTCTCCCCTAAGCCATATTGGAACATTGGGACATTGGGACCTTGGGACCTCCTGCCCTTGCTGGGGAGGAATGGGGAGATATGGAGAATAGAGTGTGACTAGAAGGGGTGGGAGGGAGAAGGGACCCTGAACAAGGACATACATGGATAGAAAATGTGACTTTATTCATAATAATAAAAAAGACACACAAAAGCTTAATTATTAGTAAAATAATCATATTTATAATTTTACCTATTGGAAAGTATGTGAGATTATATTTTTGTTATCCAGAATTTTTCTAGATGGTATATGATACTATAATCTTACATTAACATATACTCTTTTCATAGAAACAGATGCAGAGATCCACAACCAAGCACTGGGGTGAGCTAGCATTGAATTTGAGACTATAGTCTTGCAAACATTAGGGGCAGACTTTGTCCAGCAAACTGAATGATTTCAGAAGTAGATGTTTTTCAGAAAATCCCCTAGAGTAAAATCGCATTGGTCAAAATTTTATTCCAGCCTTCTTAGTACCTAACCAGATGATTCAGATAATCTCACTGAAAATCCTGACTAATGTAACTTAGATTTTTTTTTTAAAAAAAAAAGTGTTTATTAGCCATTAAATGTGTAGCAATTCCACAGGTGGCAATAGAAATCTTAGATAAACTATTTGGTAAAATGCTATCAATTCATAATAAGCAAATAAACACTGAAATTACCAAAGCTTCTTTCCCAGCACTTAAACTGGCAATGATTAATAATAATTCCACCCTGGATTAACCAAAATCCTATTAAGGAAAGAAAACCGGTGACAGTATTAATTTGTCATGGTTCCCAGTAGACCAATTTAATGTATAAAGTTAAAATTTATATGCCCTTTGATTTGATGTAAGCAAAGTAACAGAAGAAAGACATGCACAAAGTGTATTGGGTTTATGATACACTTTTCTACTGTCTGAGGAGAATAGTATAGACTGTTTACAAGGTCTTTAATGTATGTTAGTACAAAAGTGCAATAACAGCCATCCAGAAAACTTGACACTTTTGTTTTTGCTACAGAACAATACCCTGAGTGAACATTGAATGAAAATAATGAAGATGTTAGGGAAGGTTGTGTTGTTGTCTTTACAATAGCTTGAGTCTACTGAATATCTTCGAACACTGACATTTTGAAGAGATATTTAATAATGTGTCTGCACATGTCTCTGGGAAGAAGATTTGGGTTGGGGAAGCAACAGCTTATTTTTATTCTGCACTGTTTAAATTTCATCGTATGTCCGTCCAAACTTTTAAGTTTACAATAACTAATAGAAATTCCCTGAGTATCTGGAAGTATTTCATAGTGTTGTTATCATTGTTATTCAGTTTGTGTTGGATTAAGGCATCTGAGCACTAAACATTGGCCCCTTTTTATATCATGAATCTTGGTACATGGACTTTTATTCCTTCATTTTTGTTTTAGAATGATCTATGGCATTGTTACTGAACTCATAGCACTGGACTATAGTAGCTTATTTAATGAATATAAGCTTTGCTTTATTCATGAAGATGAAAAAAAATCTTAAATATGCCCTCTACATTTGAGAAATAAAGATGGATCTAATAATTTCTTAATTATACACTGTTCTTATTTATCCATCATAGTTTTTAATGCTATTTACTGAAATCCAACACAATTTTTTTCTCCTTAATATTTTTTTATTTATTGCTTTTTGAAAATCAATATCAAACCTCATATACAAAATCAAAACGTCAGGGATAGAAAAAAAGCCATACTGTAATAATTTTTTTTCTTTAAAATACATGAAAGATAAAAAATAAAATCTAAAGCTTTTTATCTGAATTTTTGATAAAATGTATATGTCCTTGTTTACTACTTCCTATTCCACCCTTTACTAATGGTTTATAGCTACATCTATATAAAGAATATTCTTTATCTGATATTTGGTACTATAATATCAACTTTTATAGTTCAAATTTTAATATAACAGCTATGTGATATTGAGTTCACTTGTTACCTCATATAGATTAAGTAATTCATTTTCTTTAGATCCATTTTTTGTTTATAATATTGGCAATCATACACTTTCTTTTATACCTACATTCTAGGGGGCAATATAAGTTAAATTCTTTAGTGCATAAGAATAAATCTTAGCTAATAGATGATGTAGAATACCACATTATATTTTTACATGATTACTATAAATTTCTGTGCATGTGTGTTTATGTTTGTGTGTGTATGTGTATGTTTTTGTGTATGTGTGTATATGATTTCCGTTCCCTTGTTTATAGAGGCCAAATGTAGACATAAATATATTTCCCACTTACTCTCCAACAAATGCTTGAAATAAGGTTAAACACATAAGCTGTCGCTCAGATTTGACTTTACTGTCTGAACAATAACCACCTATTCCCTATCTTCACACTTCTAGCTTGGATTTACATGTGGTACAACCATGCCTTGACTTTGCATAGATGCTTTCAATCTTATATCTTAATACTTGCACAGTGCTTTAATTTTTTATTACATTTATTGTCTTTATTACTTTTTTAAACACAAATTATCAAAGAATGCAGTTCTCTACCAAAGCATATAGACTTCTTTCTTTCATTCTTTCTCTCTCTTTTTTCTTTCTTTCTCTCTTTTTTATAAAATAAAGTCTTTTTTTTTTCCATGTATTCCCTTGCTCTCCCTCCCTTCCCTCTCCCAATCTCTCCTGGTCAGTCTACAGCCTCCTTCTTCCCCATTGCTCCATCCCCTCCCCGCAAAAGGCAAGAAGTTCCAAGGTGGATCAGCTCAGCATCCATTGATTTTTTTTTTTTTTTTAATCCTAATGTCAAGACTGGGTTAGGTGTTCCTCTGGAAAGAATGGGGTCTGAAGTGCCAGTCCACACACAGAACCACAATCTGATCCCTCCCCTTGAGACTTTACATATTGCCCATGTCAATAAACAGTTGCTTATCCTTGGGGGGCCTAGTTCCTTTGCTTGATGGTTCCCCAGCAGCTGTTCTTAATTTAGTGAGCTCCCCAGAGCACCAGCCAGCCAGCACTGTGGGAATTTTCCTCAAAGGCCCTAATGCTCATATAGAGTGTCCTCCCCCAGCTCTCCCCTGGACCAGGAGCTCAGCCAAGTGTTCAGCCATGTATCTCTGCCTCTACCTCTATTCATTGTTGAATGTAAGTTCTGTGATGACACTTAAGGTGACTATTCATTTGATTATAGGGGATGTCCTGTCTAGGCAACACCTTCACTATTGGTTGGAGACCTATCCAGGGATATCCTGTGAGTTCTTGGATATTACCCTACAACCAGGTCTTTTTCCATCCCCACATTGGCTTCCTCTATTAAGATCTCCATCTCTCTTCTTTTTCTCCCTCCTTGTTGCTCCTCTCACTCTATCATATCCTTCTCTCATGATTTGTTCCCACACTTTTTTGCTTGCGGCCTCTAAATCCAAACTCTTTAATTTCTATATGCTTTCTTCTTAGTCCTTACCAATTCCTATTTTAAAATATTTTAAGTATATATTCTCCAAAATTGAATATATTGTTTATTATTTTTAAACTCCAGTCTAAACTATGACACAATATTTGCAAATACTAGCTTATGTGTTTATGGCATTTAAGATTGATTTATTTTTATTTTGTGCTTACAAATGTTTGTCTTTGTGTTATATGTTTATGGAATGCAAGTTTGGTGACTATGAAGGCTAAAATGACAAAAGATCCCTTGGAACTAGAGGTAGGAACTGTTGCAAGCTGCCATCCTAAACACAAAACTATTGAATTTAAAATTAAAAACAAACCAAAAACTTGTTTTAAATTATTACATCTTGTAACTGAACAATCTTGTAGTTTTTTTAACAACTTATATTTCTATTGAACAGTATGCCTGTATTTCTTCTGAAAGATTTTTAGAATGTATATATTTATGAAACCTTGTAAATTTAGTTCTCTATTTTATAAGTCATACGCATTAGAATACATGAACATGTACATTTATGAGTACACATAAGGATTAATTTTATATAGCATACTCATCTTTACATTATATTCTAAAACTAAAATGCTTGAGTAACAGAGAAGTAATAGCTTATGTTGTAATATGAATGATGTGCATATTTATATGTTATATTTCCCATTGTACATACAAATCTACTACATAGAAGATAATAATAAGGAGAAAAGAAAGTACATGCTACTAAGTTAAGCACTGGAAAGATCTTCACATGACAAAGTATTATCCTACATTATCAT
Organism: Sigmodon hispidus; assembly: GCA_004025045.1. Classification (NCBI taxonomy): domain Eukaryota; kingdom Metazoa; phylum Chordata; class Mammalia; order Rodentia; family Cricetidae; genus Sigmodon; species Sigmodon hispidus. Next base: position 152,472 of record PVIH01000652.1, read on the forward strand.
GAAATATTGACTCATTTGTAGTAATGAAGCTTAGAGTTGATGCACAATTTCTGTTATTTTCTATAATAAAGTGAAACAGAAACTACTTCATTAAACATATACACAGCGAAAGGTATTATGACTTCTCTATGTCATTGTTAAATTGGCCATGAAACACAGGATCACCCCCAGGATTTTTTTTTAACTAGTGAAAGACAAATAAAATTATCACTCCTGATATTTTTCCTAAACAGTCTCATTGAAAACATGTTTTTACAATTGATATTATTTTTGTCTACCTATGTGTTTTGTGTGAATATTATTATATTTTTGTGTACCACATGAGTTCTTAATGTCTCTAAATGTCAGAAGACAGAACTAAGTCTTCTAACACAAGTGTTTCAAATGATTGTGACTTGGCATGTGACCTAACACTGAGAAGAGCTCTTAACCATTGAACAATCTCATAGTCCCTGAAGGTTATCTTTAATGTCATAATTATATTATGCACTTTATGTTGGCCTTCAGAGAAGATACTGATAGATGTTTCTCAGTTTTTACTAATTAACCAACCTCTGATGTAGCCCAATACAGAACAGGAAAACTAAGCTGTGGTTCTGTTGTGTACAGAAGGAACAAAACACAGAATATTCTTACTCTTACCTGTTTTTACCAGTTCTTGATTCCCGAACAAAGGCCACACTTTGTTATTAGAAGAGTTCATGCAGGCTTAAAATTCTCTTTTGGCAATATCAGTTTATTTAACTATGTGTAAATAAAGTATATTCTGTTTCTGTGTCTTTCTGAGGCTCAAAAGCCATAGGAAATGTGCCAAAAACCTAAAGAAGCCATGAGGACCCACCTCAGAGCTGGTACACTCGGTAAGCAATTGCTAAGAAAAGGAGACTTCCTGGAGTTGTACAAAGAAATCAAGGGATACAGCTTCATCATATTTCCACTATTCTGATTTGGGAATTATTTCTTTTATTTTGTTGTTTGGTATTTAATGTATCAGCCAGTCACCCAAAGCAACCCCTGAGGCATGTCTGCAAGAAATTCCAATGAATTCATTGACTTATGATGTGAGGCTTGACAATATATCTTCCATGTTCTGCCATTCTTTTCTATATGATGAGTAGAAATGTAGACACTCTAGGATAAACACCACTGCAAATTAAAATCTGTTATTATTAAATATAAATCCTCAATCAAAGAATGAAAAACACAAATATGTTTATATTAGGGGACAAAAAGTTGTAAAAATAAAGAATTTGATAAAGATAATGTTAACACCCAGTTATACTAAACAAATCTACACAGTGTATTTTGATTAGCTCATACAAATCTTCTGCTTTGCTTGTTTCTGCTTGGTTCAACTGTCCTCTTATACAAATTTAATAATATTGGTACTATCACATCCTTGTATGAACTTTCTAATTAACCTTTTATTAAAATTCCAGATTTTTCTTCTACACTGCTTAAAATTCTCTTCAAATATAGCTTCTTCAGAAATAATTCCCTTAGTCAGGTAAGTTTTCTTCTGATAAGTGCTATAAAATCATTGGCTGCAGTTTCACATTTAGAAGAAGATTCTGTCTTCTCTTATTTCTGAAGCTGTCTATATTATCTCTGGTTAGAGTGTGTGAGCCAATTACATATTCTCTGGGTGTTTTGGTCCTGGAATGGCTTTATAAACACATTTTCCTTTAGAACAAATAGCAAAATTTGATATTTTATCCAGTACTTTGGTTGGAATGTGATAATTTAGATTTTCTTTAGAAATGATAAACTTTCTTGACCAAATGCTACACCTTAATATTTTGTTTTCTTTCCAAGGCCATATTGTTTGGTTATACCTATGAAATATAAACAATGTCTGTTTGCGGCACAGTTAGCATTGATTTTAGAATATATTGAAACAGTTTCTGTCAGATGACAGGTTTTTTGTTGCAACAAAATTAATATATTTTTACAATGTTTTCATAGACAAATGCATCTCCGGCAAGAGACACAATTTGAAAATTTAAATAAAATAAAAAAACTACCATTAGTCCTCAGTTTTGTTTCAGGGGACATAGATATCACACAAAGACATTTACTTGAAAAATACATCAGAATGTTTGAAAGCAAGTCTATAAGAGTTAAAAAGAGTGTGAAAGTGTGAAACTTTCTTCATATTTCCTGTGTAATATTCTCATAGTTATTTTTTAAATTTATTTAAAAATTAAAGTATTTTTTCCATGTATCCCTTTGCTCTCACTCTCTTCTCCCTCCCAATCCCTCCTGCTCAGCCATCAGCTTTCCTCCTTCCATCCCTCATCTCCTCTCCCAAAAGGCAAGAAGTTCCAAGGTAGATCAGCTCAGCATCCACTCCAGGCAGGTCCAATTTCCTCATTCTAATGTCAAGTCTAGGTAAGATGTTCCTCTGCAGGGAATGGGCTCCAAAGTGTCAGTCCATGCACAGAACCACAGTCTAATCCCTCACCTCAAGGATCAGCATACTGCCCATGTCAGTGAACAGTTGCCTATCCTTGCAGTCCTAAGTCCTTTGCTTGAAGGTTCCCCAGTAGCTGTTGCCCAGAGCTAGCCATCATTGTGGGAATTTTCCTCATAATCCCTATCCCCTTGCTCATATAGACTCTTTTCCCCTGATCTCAGCTGGACCAGGAGCTTAGCCCAGTGCTCAGACATATATCTCTGCCTCTGCTTCTACTCATTGTTGGATGTAAGTTCTGTGATGGCACTTGGGGTGGCTATTCATTTGATTATAGGGAAAGTCTTGTCTAGGCAACACCTCCATTATTGGTTGGAGACCTAGAAAGGGACAGCGTGTGAGTTCTTGGAGGTTTTCCTAGCACCCAAGTTTGCCTAGTTTCCAACCCCACATTGGCTTCTATTTTGATCTCTACTCCTTTTTTTTCTCCTTTATTGCTCCTCTCACTCAATCTCAGTATCTCCTTCTTTCATGATTTGAAGTAAGAAAATTTTACTTATTTTATTTTCTGGTGCAAAGAAAACATTTAAAAGTTTTCTATCATTTGCCTTAAAATTTGAGCAGACATTTGTCAAAAACATAATAAAATATCTCAAACAAATGACTAAAATTTGACTAGATCAGATCAGTAACTAAATATTTTGGAGTAGTTCTACTTTGAACTTATATATATATTGTATAAACATAAAATTAAATGAATAAATGACTAATTTTAGATGTTGCTATTTATGGAATATATAGAGAAGTTGCTGCATGTGGTGAACATCGTAGCACTAATTCTGAGATACAAGACTGCAACAATTTCAAATACTCTCCAGATGACCCAATCCAAAAGATGACCAGAATGGGGGACATCTAGGGTACAGGTGTGGGCACCAAGGCGTAGAATGTGCTGCAAATTCTTTCAACAAGGATATATTGTAGCTATACACAGAGTCCTAAGTATTCTGTATTCTTTATGCAAAAAAAAAAAAAAACCCGCTTCCTGGAAGGAGTTTCAACAAAATCAAATTTGTGGAATCTATATTAGTGTCCATTTCCACAACCTCTAAGATATTTTCATAAAAGAAACAATTTTTTCTAAATTAAGGGTCCTTTTGGACTTTATTCCTCTCTCTGGCCAAGAAAGAAAAAAAGAAAAAGAAAAAAAAACCAAAATAAAACAAAACAAAACAAAAATCCTAAAAACCCTCACATCTGTAACATTACTCTATGAAGAAGATAACATATCATTGAGGCCTTATCAAATAGGCATTTTCTAGGAGTAGAATTCTTTAAGTAGTAGTGTTATGTGAATACTGGTAATGTTATTTTGTTGTTGTTCTTTATTTGTTTTGTTTTGCTTTGTTTTGTTTTTGGTACCTAGTGTAAATGAAGAAATATATTGGGAAGGCAAAATTTTAATCTTTAGGCAAAATAACTTATAAAGAGTATGTATATACATTTGAAAAGAGGAGTTGAATGAAGTTTAAATAGAAGTTTGCTTGTTGAACATAAAACTTTTGTGAGATTTGTTGCATTAAATGTTTAGTGATTTTTACTGTGAGCCTTTCTGTTCTGCTTTTGAAAGCTGTTTCCATGGATCTTCAGTGAATCAAACCACCCAGGATAATTTACAGCCCAGTGGGAATTTGAGTAACTTTTAGAAATTTAGCCTGTGATAATGTTAGTGTTGCATGTTGGATTCTCCAGAAGTAGATGTTGAGATGTTTTTGAACAAGAAATCTTTATTAAAAAAATATAACCTGTGGGAAAAAAGGAGAAAAGACATATTAAGCAGAGTATACATACTTATATAATTATAACACAGCATAACTTCATTATAGATTATTCTCAAATTAAGGTTGCACATCAAAGTTGTCCAACCTGGAGTGAAACACCTAGGCCATTGGAGGCCACCTCACTTATTTGACAAGACAGAAGCTTCAGTCTTCACAATTTTTCATACTTGAGGCTCTGGAAATTTTTTCTTTTTGTTGCATCAGATTATAAGATTATAAAAATTAGAGTGGTTGTCCATCATTCTGCAGCAGGCATCCAAGATTCTGATCCACGTTACATGTTCATGTCTATCACTGAAGTATGAGAATCATTATAATACATTTAAAGATAAGAACGTAATCTACCCCGGAATATATATATCAGAACTATTCTGTTTTCTGAATACCTTACCTAAACATGATTCTTGTTTTCAGCCCAACATCTAGACATGTATCCATATCAGAATTCTTTTATATCTCTAAATATGTCCAGCTTTATTTTTATAATTTCTTTTATTTTGTAGATGTATAATGTTAGCCTCATATCATTCAAGTTAAATGATGGTAAAGGTAATGAATTCTTTTTTAAAAAAATATGGTTAAAATACTAGCAACATAATACTAAACAGAAAAATACTGCAGTGGTAACATGATAAATTATTCCAGTGAAGAAAATAAGTACAATATATTTGAAATTCAAGAGTACAGCAAATTATAAAATCTGTATATCATACGTTTTATATCCATGTCTCAATAAATCTTTTTCTTGAAGAACAAAAAATATATTTATTTCAAAAACTGAGATCTTACAGATTTAGAAGGCAAGCCTTCTCTATTTTTATATTCTAAAATCAAAAGTTGACATTTAGCAAGCTTAAAATTCATATACCCAAGATTAATTCACTAAAATCTAATCTATAAGGAAAACATTTTTTTTATAAAAAAGAAGTTACTGACAGCTATGAAGTTGACATATTATTCTATAGCTTTGTACAATCAGAGTTTGACATTTCTTTGACCAGCCAGAGCCTTGATGAACCCTTCAGTTAGGACTTTTTACAGAAGTAGGGAAGCATGAAATTAATTTTCCCAAGTGCAGTAGCTTACAGATGCCAGCAGATCTCATAACTCAGTAATACTGGTAAATCCCTAAATTTGTTCTTTAGCTTCTCAAATTATTGTTGTTGTCATTGCTCTCAGGGTTTGACTGAGTGAATTCCTTCAGGCTTTTTTTTTTTTTTTGTAGCTTTTAATATAGAAACACTGGATTACACACCCTCAGAAGAACAAAAAGAAATTTTTTCCTCAATGCATATGTTCATGTGTAGTTACTTTTTCTGTTGTTGTTTTTATTGGCAATTATATAATTATAATATTTTCTTAAACAGTCTCAGTAGCCAGGCAAATACTTTTCATAGTGCATTAAAAAAATAATTCACTTCCTCAGTGTGCTTACAGTGATAGAAAACAGTAGATGAGACAAAATTTTACCTCTGTTCAAAGTTTCTGAAGTTTTATATCATGAATAAAGTCATATTTTTATCCATGTATACCCTTGTTCAAGCTCCCTTCCCCCTCCCGCCTCTTCCAGTCACTCTCCATATCATTTTATCACATGATGGATTTCAAATATGCTGTGTCGAGTTATCCTTTGTTATATGGTTTATAAGATTTTATGTCACACTAAAGTTTAGTATGTAAACCTTTAACATTTAACACATTTGTATTGGTGTATAAATAATTTTCTATACTTCTTATATAGTTGCTACCTTTAGTATCAATCATGTTTTCAAACATAGTTACCGAATGGAAGAAAGCATACTGGAAAATGAATTCTGCAACAATTGTTTTTTTCATAGTTCATTATCTGCCAGTTGTTTGTAAGAATTCTAAGTATTTCTAAATTCAATTTTGCTTGCATACTTTCTACTGTGAAACCAGGACAGGCATTTTATATCATCTAGTCATTTTCCTGGCCTTGAAAGCCATGACAAATCCACACTGGGAACATGAGATTAACTAGATGGAAAATCTGTAGAGAATCAAGCTGTATCAGCTCCCAGTGCATGACAAAAGTACATGGTCTGCAAAGGTATTTAAATGTCAACTTACTCTAAGTACATCTCACCAAGAAAGCCTTTATCTATTAGCCAGTTCTATATTCATCTTACATTCAATTCCTTTTATGTGACTATATAAGTGAGAGGTATGTGCCTAGAATTCAATGAATCTCTACATTTATGCCAAGGCTTCTGGAGTTAGGCAATGTAGAACATCTAGATGAAAGGCTTAATACTTCATTCCCTCAATGAGGTACAAGTAATAACTCAAAAATATTACTGCATCTATGTAACTCTCAGTATAAATTAGTACAATTGTCATAGATTCATAGGATATAGTATTAATAATTCCATCCTGCTCTGGTTTCTAAGAAAGTGTATGTACCTTGTATGTTAGTGCATAGAAATTGCTGCAATACATAGTAAGTCTCCTTGGATTCTGTAGAGTGCACACGGGATATGGCTCAAGTCTATTTATCACTTCTTTTAACATCTGTCTCTTCAGAGTTAATGCAGAGAAAACAGTCCTTCAAAAGAAAAAAGCAATGACAATTTCAGCTTTACTTATTAGACAGAATGATAAAAGAGGTCTCAGTTTATTTGAGGTGTTTCTTCAAGACAAGATGTATTTTTGTATAAACTGTAAGGATAAATACCTTTAAAGTTTGTTCTCTGATCATAATAAATTATAATAAATCACAATAAATCCATTGCTTGAAAGAAACTAATATCAGCAAGAATCTATTTTTACATTTTACCATGTCAAATGGGTACTGGTCAGAAATAAAGTCCTAGTTGTGGAATCATAAATAATTGTAACTAGTTGTATACATTATGATCTGGATACTAAGAATAGCAGATCTGCCTTGTCATTAGACTTGTTTAATATATTGTGTAAGAAAAAAAACAGTGCATTAATTTAGTTCCGTAATTTTCTGTAGCTGTACCTTAATGATGAGCACAGGGTGGTGTGATCAACCATCACTACTATACATCATAATTGAGAATATTGGATTATCATTATATTTCATAAATATTTAGCTAATACAAAGAAGAAAGAAACCTAACAGGAAAACGAATAAGCTGTTTGCATATCTTTACCTCTCTTTCCTCAGCTTCACATACAATCCCTCAACCTCATGCTACAGTACTATAGTAGTTACCTGCTGTGGTTTTTTTTCCCAGTCTCTGACCCCATTTACAGTAGATGATGCATCATCCATTCCAAATTTTCGCACTTGTATACTTGGATGTCAAGCCCCAACAATAGCAGGAAGTCTAGCAGGAATGCCGCCACCTAAGCATACCAGAGAGGCAAGCAAGCCAGCAAAGCAAGTAGGTAAACTTCAGCTCTTCAAATCTTTCTTCGCTCAATTCCAGTGCTCAAGTCTCACCCCCATGTCTATTGCAGACTAACTGTTGTGGCCTCACTTCACTGCACCAATTCCCAGGGGACTAAGTATGTGCTGATGAAATATCATGCTTTATTTCCTTCTGCATAACTGTGTCAGCAATAAATACCTAGAAACATATTTTACCCATAACCCCCAGTGAACATGACAGAATCCCAGAAGCATGTCCTACTAAGTAGCACATAGTGACCAGACTTTAGTAAAAAGCAAGAGTAAAAAGAAATCCATGACCAAAATACTCACACAGTAATGTGAAGCTCTCAAAGCACCTAGAATTATTATCAGGCCAATTTGAGATACATCGAAACCACTGCAAAATCACATTCAGTAATAGTCAGAACAGTGTCACTATATTAGTATAGCCCAGCAATATAGAAACTGTAGGACCTGGGAAAATGCAACATGGCTGTAGCCCAAGGTAAGGACTTTTACATATGCTTAATGAATATAAAATAAATGAACTCAGAAAAATCTATAAAACACAGACAGTACAAAGAAAAATATTCACAATCCCAAAGTGAAAATAGTATTTTAAATAAAAGCACACACACACACACACACACACACACACACACACAATGAAAATAAAAAAATAGGAACTCACACCAATACCTCAGTCAAAACTTACCAGCAGAATACAAAAAATAGAAGAGTTGAGCACAGAAATTAAAAAAAAAAAAAGAAATGGATAACTTGGCCAAAGAAAATATTAAAACTGAAAAATCCAGCAACAATATACCCCAGAAATCTAGAGCACTATGAAAAAACAAATGTGGATATATATTACATATTCACTAAAACCTGAATATCAGAGAGGAAGTATTACAGTCAATTTTTATTTAGTTGTCTTGTAACTTTTTTAGCCTCGCTGTTGGTTGTTTTCGTCAGATGCTTTTGCCAGTTGCTTGTCCAAGTCTTTCTGTTCTCTTTGAGTTTCTATGAGCCCTCATATAACCATCTAGGTTAGGATTAAAGGCATGTAGCCTTGAACTCACAGAAACAGAAGAAGTTCTGTTTCTGGAGTTGTGGGCTCAAGGGTGGAGGTCACCACTCCTGGTTCTCCCTGTGCTGGGACTAAAGGTGTGTGTGACTGGCTCAGCTGTTTATCTTTGTATTCAAGGTTTAAGAACTTCCTGAGCTGCCTAGGATTTACCTGGGTGCTCTCTCCCCAATACTCAAGTTTTATTAAATATATAATATATATCCACACACAAAAATATAAAAATAATAAAAACAGAGGAAAGAAAAGAGACACAAGTAAAAAGCACAGATAATATTTTCAACAATTCATATAAGAAAATTATTTTAACCGAAAGAGGAAGTGCCTATTAAAGATCAAGAAGTGTACAGAACACAAAAAAGATGGAGAAAAAAAAACTAGAAAATTTCTTTGACAAATAATAATAAAACTCAATTCCCTTCAGAAGAATACCTAACCCATTCTTAATATTTGGATGAGGAAATCAGACTTGCCTGGAATGAATGTGCCATACTGAGCTGACTCACCTTGGGACTTCTTTTCCTTTTGGGAGAGGGGATAAAGGAATGGGGAGGAGAGAGACTGAATATTGCCTGGGAGAAATTAAAAGAAGGAAAAGTAGGGGGAGCAAGGGAATACATGAATGAAAATACTTTATTACATAAATAAAAATATTGATTTAACTAAAAATAATAATAAAACCTCAAAAGGTAAAATAGATAAATAAATACTTCAAGAAAAAGTACAAGTAATATATAAAGGTAGACCGAATAGAATAATGCCTGACTTCTTAAAAGATGCACTAAATCTAGATTAGCATAAACAAATGTTCTACAAACTTCAACAGACCTCAGATACATGCCAAGAAAAAAGCCATACAATTTTAATGGTTGGAAAAGACATTCCAAGCTTAAATTTAAGCAACTCTCTATATAAATCCAGCTTTATGGAAGGTAATTAAAAACTCCAATAAAAAAGGTTAACCACACCTCCTCCCAAAACAAGGAATAAATATTATAAGACTAGCCAATCAAAAAATGAAGCATACAGAGAGAGAGAGAGCGAGAGAGAGAGAGAGAGAGAGAGAGAGAGAGACACACACACACACACACACAGAGAGAGAGAGAGAGAGAGACAGAGAGACAGAGAGACAGAGAGAGAGAGACAGAGAGGGAGAGAACACAAGATCAAAATAACATGTATCAATAAACTTTCATCACTGATAATTCTCAACATCAGTGGTAACAACTCCACAGTAAATGGGCCTAAGAATAAAGCCTGTGTGACCATTTTAATAATTTACAAAATAGACTTCAAACCAAAATAAATCAAACTAGATAGGAGAGGGCACTGTATACACAGAAAAATAAAACTCCACCATGATTACATTGCAATTATTAATATTCATGCCTCAAACACAAGGATATAAAAGTTCATTAAAAAAGTAGTATAACTTAAATCAAATATTGTCACACACTGATAGCAGATAACTTCAACATCTTACTTCCACTAATAAACAGTTCCTTCATTCAACAACAGAGAATTACTGTACTAAGTGGCATCACAAACCAAATTAAAGTAACTAAATATTTAAAGAATATTTCATGGAAACAAAAAGTATATACCATCTTCTACACTGTTCACTGAATGTTCTCTAAAATTAACCAAACACTTCAACACAAAACAAATCTCAACAGTTCCAAGAAAATTGAAATAAAATTCTCACTTCTCTATGACCACCAAGGATTAAATCTAGGTATCAACAATGTCATAAACAACAGGAAGTGTAAAAAAAAAAGAAGCCAATAAGCAACTTAGTCATAAAAATTAATTGGTCAAGACAGAAACTTAAAAAAATTTAAATTGTCTAGAATTAATAAAAATAAAACATCAATAAAAACAAACATATGGTAACCAGTGAAAGTATTTTTAAGAGGACAGTTTGTAATAATGAGATCCTTCATAGGAAACAAAACAGGAAATCTGAGTACTCTAGATCAAAAAGAAGAAATCTTACCCCCCAAAAAACAGGCAGCAAGTAATAACCAAATTAAGAGCTGAAATTAATAAATTAAAAGAAATAAACCAATAAATAAATGAGAATAAAGGTAGTTTACAGCAAGTCCACAACCAACATGAACTTAAAACATAGGAAATCAAAGCAATCCATTAAGTAAGGTTGTTCACTCTACTCATACATATTCAATATAGTACTTGAAGTCTTAGAAGTTTTAGCTAGAGCAATGACTGAAGGAAGTCAAATGTATAAAACTTGGAAAGAAAGAAACCAACATATTTTTTTATATGTAGACAATGTATTAGTATACATAAGTAACCTAAAAAAATTCTTCCAGGAAATTCCACTGTTGATAAATTCTTCCAAAATTAACTCACAAAAATCAGTAGCCTTCAAATAAACAAATAAACAGAAAAAAATCATAGAAACAAGATGTTAATAGCCTCAAATAATATGAAATATGATAGAAGAACTCTAAGTAAGTGAAACAGTCATAGGAGAATAGGTTTATGACACACTGGATAATCGTGATACATACCTTTAATCTCATCTCTTAGGAGGCAGAGACAGGCAGAGTCTGTGAGTCAGAGGCCAGACTGGTTTACAGAGTGAGATACAGGACAGGATTCAAAGACACAAAGAGAAACATTGCATTCAAGGAAAAGAAATGTTAATACACTGGAAGTTTAAGAAGGTATCAGAAGATGAAAAATATTATAGACTCATGAATCAATAGGCTAAATATAGTAAAATTAGCCATACTTCCAAAAGCAAACCTTGAATAACCCAATCAAAAAATGGGGTACAGATCTAAAAAGGGAATTCTCAGCAGAGGAACTACGAATGACTGAAAGGCACCTGAAAAAGTGCTCTTCATCTTTAGCCATCAGAGAAATGCAAATCAAAACAACTTTGAGATACCACCTAACACCTGTTAGATTGGCTAAGATAAAAGGCACAGATGACAGCCTATGTTGGAGGGGATGCAGAGCAAGGGGAACACTACTCCATTGTTGGTGGGAGTGTAAGCTTGTTCAGCCACTTTGGAATGCAAATT
>PVIH01000652.1:164329-237052 GCA_004025045.1 Sigmodon hispidus
ATACCCTAAAGAGGCACATTCACACTCCAAAGGTATTAGCTCAACTATGTTCATAGCAGCATTATTTGTAATAGCAAGAACCTGGAAACAACCTAGATGTCCCTCAACTGAAGAATGGATTAACAAACTGTGGTACATCTACACAATGGAATATTACTCAGCAGTAAGAAAAAATGATATCCTAAAATTCACAGGCAAACGGATGGATTTGGAGAATATCCTCCTGAGCGATGTATCACAATCTCAGAAAGATAAGCAGGGGATGTACTCACTCATTAGCGGTCTCTAAACAAACAAACAAGAAAAAAAGCCAAGCATACCCAAGCGGCAAACCACAACCACTGAACAGCTTTGGATCAGAAACACCCTGGACTGACCCTTTGGATCCCACTCCAACTATAGGAACACCTGACTCACTCTTGAGGGAGGGGGGACAAAACTGGATTTGGCCAGGAGTGGAGACTGATCCAAGCATTATTGGGTCAGTGGACCATAGGACTGTCAGCTCCCTGCCCAGGGAGGGGATGGGGAGTTATGGAGAAGAAAAATGACCTGATGTGGTGGGAGGGGGAAGGGATTTTGAATAAGGATATGCAGGGATGGAAAAAAAATTCAGAGGGAAAGCTGAACACAAAGTAAATATATGTGTAGCAATCTTATTTGCATTATCACCCTTGATAAGTCATGCTTATGATTTTTATCTTCTTTATAGTTATTGTTAACTTTTCAGCATTTTAAATTCATTTTACTGTTTTTTTGATAAATACAAAATAAATAAAGAAGAAAAAAAGAAAAAAAATATTTATTTATTTTTATAGAATACAGTCTTTTTTAATCATATATCCCTTTGTTGCAGCTCCATTCCCCCTCTGACCCAACACCTCTGGGTCAGCCTTCAGCCTCCCTCCTTCCCATCCCTACATCCCCTCCTCATAATGGACAAGAGGTCCCAAGGTAATCAGCTCAGCATCCACTCCAGGCAAGTCTGATTTCCTCATTCTAATATCAAGACCCGGGTTAGTTGTTCCTCTGGAAGGAATGGGCACCTAGGTGTGAGTTCATGCACAGAAACAGAGCCTGATCCTTCACCTTAAGAATCCCCATAGTGCCCATGCCAGTGGACAGTTGCCTATCTTTGTAGGGCCCAGTTTTGTTATAATTCAAATATAATTCTTCACAAATATTTAAATTAAATTAAAATGTTAGTTTAAATTAAAGTAGTCTTAGCTATATAAGGGATCATAAAAAAATCTGAGCATAGCTAAAACAATCCTGAATAATAAAAGAACTTCCTCAACTTAAAGTTGTACTACAGAGATAATGTAATGGAAACATGATTATATTAACACAAAATGACATGTTGAGAAATGAAATCTAATTAAATACCCATATAAATATGTATATATAAAACCACATACTTTTAAATACCTAATTTTTGATATACAACATAGAAAAGCACAAGGAAAATGAGAGAGAATCTTCAAGAAATAGTGTTGTTTAAACTGGATGACTTCACAAAGAATCCAAAGAGATTTATACATATAAACCTGTACAAAACTTAACTTCAAATGTACCACAGATCTCATTATGCAACAAGGTACATGAAATTTAATGGAAATAAAAATGAGAGATAATCTTAAACTCATTAACATAGAAAAAACTTTCTTCCTAGAAAATGGTTAGTATAGACTCTAAGGATTAAAAAAAATTAATAAAAAAAGCATTGTGAAACTGAAATCTATGCAGCAAAGGATAACACCATTTGTACAAAATGGCAGCCTACTAAATAGAATTTGTTTTTTACCAAGTATTCATCTGAGAGACCACTGATATCCAACACATATCAACAGCTCAAAGAACTGAAGAGAACATGAGGGATTGAGATGGTTGAGTTGGGGGAAGAACAGAGAGGAAGAACAATGAAATAGATGATACCTTGATAAAGGGGAGTTATTGTGGGGTTAGAGAGAAATACCCAACAATCCACAAAGTAACACCAGCTAAAACTCTAAGCAATAGTGGAGAGGGTGTCTAAACTGACTTTTCTCTATAATCAAATTGATGACCACCCTAATTGTCATTATAGAAGCTTCATCCAGCACCTGATGGAAACAGATTCAGAGATCAATAGCTAAGTACTGGGTCTAGTTCCCCAAGTCCAGGTGAAGAGAGGGAGGACAGATAAAATGAGCAAAGGTGTTAAGTTCATGATGAGGAGACCCACAGAGACAGCTGACCCAAGCTACTTGGAGCTCACTAACTCTGGACTGACAGCTAGGAACATTCATGAGGAACTAGGCCTTCAGATGTGGATGACAGATGAATCACATCAGCAGTTTGTGGTGCCTCCTGGAAGTGGAACCAGAATTTATTGCTAGTGTATGAATTGACTTTTTGTAGCCTATTTTCTACAGAGAAACACTTTGTTAGCCTTGATACTGGGGGAAGGTACTTGGTCCTACCTAAACTGGATTTACCAGACTGCATTCTTACCCTTGGAGTCCTTACTCTCTCTGTGAAATGGATGTGGAATGTGCTGAGGAGAATCTGGTAGATAACAGGGAAGAGGAGAGGGAGGGGAAACAATGGTAAGTATGATAAAAAAATTCTAAATAAAAATATAATATAAAAAGAACAAAAGTAATCACTAAAAATGGAGTACAGATCTAAAGAGAGAATTCTAGAAAGAGGAAATCAGAAACTCATGAATGTTCAATATCCTTAGTCATTAGAAAAATGAAAATAAAAATGACTTCGAGGTTTCACTACTCATAATGACCAAATTTAATAAAACAAAACCAGCTAGTGCTGGTGTGAATGTGGATTATGAAAAATATTCATCCTTTGCTGGTAGAAGTTCAGACTTGTATACACACTACTGAAATCAGTGTGGTGGCTCCTAGGGAAGATAGAATTAATTTGTCATAAGATCTAATAATTATTACTACACCTTAAATAATTATAAATAAATACGTCCTGAAAATTTCCTTGGTGCCAGACACTGTGCTTTATTGTATCACTTTATCTTCCCTTTTAATTATTGCTACATTGTAAAGAGGATGCTAATAAAAGTTCAAATACAGCAACTAAATGTGAGAGTTTAACCACTTTGACTAAGGTCTCGGGACTGAAAACATGAATCCAGCCTAATTTTTTTTTATTATCAATTAAGCAACTATTTTCTTTAAGGACTGAGGCATGTGAGACTGTAAGTGGTATTAACCTTAGAAAAAAGAAAGACATCTTATTGTTAGAACCTAAGGGAGAAAATCGTGGAGCTGGTGGAGCCAGTGAATTCACATAAAAGAAGAAAACGAAAGCTATGCTGTGGGTACCTAATTACAGCCAAAGTGGAAATGTTAAAAAATAAAATGTAAGTCAGGTTGAATGTAATACAGAAGGGCATCAAAAGCAGTATACCTCTGTTTACATTTTAATCCCATATAGGGGTTCATTTTACACGAGAAAAGATGTTATTATTCTCCAATTTTAAGATAAAACAAATGACTTAATATTTAACATTTATATGAATAAAACATTTTAGATAACATTCACATCTTTGCAAAATTTTCCTAAACATTTAAGACCTTGGAAATTACAAAGAAACTGTTAATTCACAAAAGCTCTGCAAGCTGTGCATGGAGTGGGCTAGTTAAGAGACAAAAACTGGTAGAAGAACAGAAGCAATGGCAGGAAGAATACAAAGAGATATTAGGCAAGCAGGACCAGAGAAAGGAAATGGCTTGGTGAAGCAGAGCGAATGTGAATCCAATTCTCACAGTCCAATATTAAAGAAAATATTCTCCAAGGACAAAAGATGCTCTGATTATACAGCTTTTAGCAATGTGGGATTATAGAGAAGCTGTCTAGAATTTAAATTATTTTAGCTTCATTGGGCATTGGCACATAGTTCTCTCTGTAATTCTCTCTCTCTTGTTTTTTTTTTCTCTTTGTCTCTGTCTCTCACTGTGTGTGTGTATGTACAGTGTGTGTGTGTGATGTAAGCTTGTGCATACAAATATGCTTGTTGATGTACATGCATGCACACATGTATTTGAAGTTTATTCATACAACTGTGCTCCAAGACTTTTCTTCTTGTCTGCCAGGAAGGTCTTACCTTCCTGATGCCTGTCTCTCTTTTTATGTCCTCTCTAGTCTATTCACTACATCTTATACTCTCCTAAAGATTAAGAAAACTAAGACTAATATATTGCATGCTGTGAAGATTTTTAAATGACAAGATAAATGAAGAGGATGTAGAGCAGCACAGGCAGGGTATTTTAGGGTTTAAATGCTTTAACATTTGCTTGCAAGTTGTGTCTTATCTCTTACTGATATATGTTCCTTAGCTGTATTATTTCTTTAAGTATTTATATGTCCTAAAATATAAATGGTATTAACTTACTGCATATTCTTTTTTTTTTGCATGCAAATTTCCATTTCTGGGCAGATCAGAGAAGAAAGAATGAAGAAAAGTAGTAAACACAATAGGTAATTACAACTTGAATTATTGAAACTTTCATAACTTTCAGTATCTTTATTCACTCTGGCTTTATATTTTCTACAAATTGAAATATCATGTAAAACATAAATTTCTTCTGTTTTCAACATAAACTAAAAGACATTAAGCACAACTTAGGGTATAATTTCACATTAAAGAATTCCAGTTTGGCAGTTGATGGTTTGCATGGGGGCTCTATGCAATGACTAAGATGAGGCAGTCTATCTGTATGTTCTGTCACTGAAAGGTGACATATCAGCCCATCAGTTTAAAACTCAGCTGATACAGTTTTACCTATGAAATAAAATTTCCAAAAATGGCATGAGTAGGATGACAAAAAGGAAAAGAAGTTTCATGTAAAAAGTCTGTAACACATTTTATGGTGAAATTTCCCTTCATGAGTAATGAAGACCCTCATTTATATTCCCAGCATAAACTATATGGGGAAGGTGACCTGAGGATAATAAGAAACCTGTCATCTTTTTAATGGGTCTATTACCACCAAGAATAAAATCCAGCCTTTCAGAAGGAAGTAAAGTGGTGTGAGCATCTCAAAACTCATACCAGAAACATGTGGTCTTTATACTTAATTATAGATTATAACTGCCAAAGTGAAAGTGGCTCACTCAGTGATAACTTTCAATTCTATAATAATCAGGTCAGAGAAAGTACTTGCTTTGTTAGTTAGAGGATCTGAGTTAGATTCCCTGACACTCATGTAAAAATCATGCCTGATGAATTAGAAATAGAGTAAGAAAAGGTACATGATTATGGAGGAAAGAAAGAGATATAATGTAATTATGCTATATTATCAAAAATAAATAATTTTAAAACTCAAGCATAACTATACATGCCAATATAAACAACACTTTGGGGAATCAAAGAAATGTAGATCCTAGATGCCTTAGCATACCAACACATTGCATTAGTATCTACCTAACTTCCTTGTGATAGAAATTAGGTATTTATTAAATTTGAACCTCTACATAAATAAGAATTATGCAAATTATATAAGAATTATGTAGACAATTTGCTTGACACTAAAAATGTTGTTAGAAACACACTTAATTTTTTTGAGCAATTAATGAATGTATAAATATGGGACCTAGGTAAGAATAAGGGTGGGATCCATCATAGCTAGAGTTAGAGGGGAATGTGAGCCACCTGACGTGGGTTCCGGTAATGGAACTAAGATATTCTGGAAGAGGAGAAGGTACCCTTAACCTCTGATCCTGGTGTCCATTCTAAGGGCTTGAAGTTTTTGTTTAAAATAGCTTCTTTTACTTTTCATACAGCCATTATTTTATATTTCTCTAAGTATTCTTTTTTACCTAAAACTTCATTTGAAAACCTTATCCACTTGGAATATTTTGGCTTAAGCAGAAACAAACTCAATTCAAATAAAGTTAAATAAAAGGCATACAGATTGCAAAGATTTTTATTTGTCAAGGAATTTGACTATATCAATATGCTTGGACCACACAGATAGCTAAAAAAGCTCTGTCAGGAGAGACAACACATTCTTATCCTGTATCTATTCCTCTCTGTACACTTTTATATTCTTCTATCACTTTGGATATTTTCAGTTCCCACTATATTAGTCCATGGGTAGATAACAGTACGATATAAACTTTCAAAGTTTGTGTGCTACTATTTGGAGAATTAGAAATCAATGAATTCTATTACTTATACATATAAAATTCTCAAAAGAAATATAAAGAATAAAATTGAGGAATAGTATCTGGAACTGGATATATGAATTGAGAAGAAATGAACTGGGAAGTGATGGTCAGTTTTATGCATAAATATGGCAAGATCATATATCCCACTTATTATTGGAGACATCAAATCAGAGCTATTAATGTACTTTGTAAGTACAAATCAAGTGTACATTCATCTTTATGTAAAAGAACTGTTCATAAATATTATAAGACACTAAAATAAATGACTTAAAACACACTGTGATTCCTCTGCGAATATACTGACCAACACATTTACCTACATAGGTGTTGTAGGATGGATGGATTTCTAAGGTGCGTGGAGATTATTCTGGCCTCAGCCATTGCAAACTGGTGATAATTAAACCATTAAAACATGTTCTCCTAAGCACTAATGCATAAGCCAACCTGGGGTCTGTTTGGGAACTTGAAGATGGCAGAATCCACATCCAGCATTACTAGACCAGCAAGAGACCACTGCCTGGAGGCTGGACATACTAGAAAATAAAGGCCCTTTCTTTTGGCTGGGGCAATGTTTGGGGGAAAAGTATTTAAAGTTTTCCCCTCAATAATAAAATTGAACTTGCTTGCTTCAACTTGTTCTCAGAGGTTGTGATGGTGCTTCTGAGTAATCTTGGCTCCCTCGCCTAAGGGTAAAAGCAGGACCCTAAATATTGAGATAACCTGAATGCCTGCCTCCAAATCAGGCACACCCCCAACAATGTATCAGCAGACTTAGTGCCTATCATGACCCAAGTAAGTAGAGAGAAAAAAATTAGCATGAAATATTGTGTGCTTCTTGTGAGAATAATCACATGTTTGTTTTTTTTTTTTCTAGTTTATAAGAAGAGATTCAAAGGAATCTTAAGCCTATCATATTAAGGTAAAGAAACAAAGTTGTATTAAGTTAAACGAACAATACCTGCCTAAAGATGTTCTAGGTCCAACAATTCAAGCAGAAGAAATAAAAATAACCATAAATATTTTTTAATGTAGGGGGATAATTCTGAAATTATTCTATATCAGAAGTACTATAAAATAGAGTACAAAGCAATGTGTCCAAAACTTAGTAAGATTGGAAAAGTAGAATAATTTGACTGAGATTAAATAACCAAATCCAGTACTCCAAAGAACATACTACAAATTATACCCATGAGAAATATATCAAAAGCAGTAACCAAAATTTCTCTCTCTCTCTCTCTTTCTCTCTCTCTCTCTCTCTCTCTCTCTCTCTCTCTCACACACACACACACACACACACACACCACAAAATTGTGAGTAATATCCTTTCTCGATATTAGGAACTCAAAGTCAGACAAAAAATTTTTTTTTTTCAGTGCAGAATTCTACTAGACATTTATTTATTTATTTATTTTTTGTTTGTTAGCTGTTTTCTTTTTTTTTTTTTTTTCTTCTTTATTTTGTATGGAAAGGAGCTTCATATCGGCCAAGTCTAAATAGTAATACTTCATCAGCAATAGCAAGAAAACTGAGTCCATCATAAGAGAAGGTAGAGTAAAATCAGTTGTCACAGGAATCTATGTCATAAAAGTATTTTCAGTAGTGAAATAATGACAGTGATGTTAAAACATAAATGTAAGAAAAAGATCACTGAACCTCAAATGATGTGTAAGTGCACAAGCATATTAGACAAGTGACCAGAAATCTGTCTTAAATAACTGAAATGAAAAGTCTCAGGGACCTCCTGCCCTTGCTGGGGAGGAGATAAAGAGATGTGGAGAAGAGAGAGTGACTGGAAGAGGTTGGAGGGGGAAGGGAGCTTGAACAAGGAAATACAGGGATAAAAAAATGCCTTTATTCATAAGAAAAAGAAAAAACAAAAACAAGTCTCAGGGCTAGTATTGACAGTCATATTCGTGACAATTACCAGAAAACAATGCAATGATACCTTGCCAAAGAGAAACCCAATACACTGATAAAGATACATATATTTACTAATTCTTCCTAAGGGTTATTGACTATTCAATGAAGAAGACTGTATATGGAAAGGGAATTACAGGTCACTATTTTTTGTTTTTTGTTTCTTTTTTTTGTAACAAAATGAATATCTGAACAAAAAAAAATCCCATTATTTGTATAAGGCTTTGTAGCTATGAAAGAAGCAGTAATGCACTGCCTACTTTTATGTCAATTTGAAACAAGTTAGAGTCATTTTGTAAGAGGGAACCTCAATTTAGAAATGACCCAATATGATTGATCTATGGTCAAGCCTGCGATGTATTTTTTGATTGATGTTTGATATAGCATGGCCTAGCTCACTGTGAGCAGTACCATCCTGCAGGGAGGGTACTGGCTTCTGTAAGAAAAGGGCTGAAATGATATGAGCAAAGAGATCAAGATCATGATGAGGAAATTCACAGAGACAGCTGACGAAATCTATTGGGAACTCTCTAACTCTGAAATGACAGCTGGGGAATAACATGCGACTCAACTAGTCCCTTTGAATGTGGATGACAGATAAATGTCCTGTGTAGTTTGTGAAGCCTCTGGCAGTGGGACCAAAACTTATTCCTGGTGCATAAACCAGCTCCTTGGAGCTCATTCCCTGCAGAAGAACACCTTACTTTGCCTTGATACTGGAAGGAGAGACAGACTTTGTCCTACCTCTAGTGGGTATAACAGGCTACTATTGACTCACCCTGGGAATCTTTACCCTCTCTGAGGAATGGATGGGGGGCTGTGCTGAAGGGAAGTTGACAGAGTGAGAACAGTGGTGAAAATGTCTTTAAAAAATAAGTAAAAACTTCCTTTCCATTTATTATAGTGTATTGCATACACTTAGAGATCTCTCAAGGGGTGATGTGGCGTTTCATCAGTTAAATATCTTGTTCTTGCTGAAGTGGTGGCTTTATTTCATTTCCCAGAACTAAAGTTCCCACTGGCATGGTGGCTCATACCCCTCCCAAGCCCAATTCTAGGGGACCCAATGCTTTCTTCTGATCTTCACAGGCACTAGGAGCCCATGTGGTGCATATACGTACATGCAGATAAGTCATTAATACACATAAATAAATAATAAATAAAGCAAAACAAATCTTAGATTAAAAAAGAAAATAAAATAGGCAAAGCAAACCAGTAAGTTTTATTCCTCTATGCTTTATACTTGAATATCAATCTCCAGTGTCCACCTCAACTTCCTATCTTAACTTCCTTTAATGTAATAGCACTGGGATAAGAAACTGTACTCTGAAATAAATCCTTTCTACACCACCACCTTCCTTGTGGTGTTCTATCATTAGTAATAGCAACCCTAAGAGAAGAGGGGTATAATTTCATGTCTTTTTTTACAATAATTATACTTAATATCTATAGACATTAGACATTAGCTTCTTGAATTTTATAATATTTGACTAGGGGAAAATAATTGATATGACTATAACTCTCCCAACCAATGAAAGTAACAATGTCAAAGTACACAGTGGTGTTTGAAGAACTATTAACATAATTACCCCATAAAAGATTTCAAATATATGTGGGGTGATTCTTAGCATTTGGAACACGTACTCATTCAGAAGAGAGGTGTGGCTTGGAGAAGGATGCGCAGTAGCCAGTATCATATGTTTAACCAATTAACATCTCCAAGCACAGATGCTTCCATTTATATGGCTGCATTTCTAGATTAAACAGATGTTTCTAAATTCGGGGCTCTGCTATCTATCTTGTCATTGTACCTTTGTGTTGCCTAGTAGAAGAGGCCACAGATTTCAATTGAAAAGACCAAGACATGTAATTTTCCTCCTGATACTGGATTTGTATCAAGTCAGCAGCTATGAAATGGGACTAGTTCCCCATTCCATCCACAAGGTATCATGTTTTCTAGTATATTGGTATGTATTCATTAGTCCAAAAAACTTGGAAGTAATTACCCTGTATAATTTATCAATCACACTTCTATATCTCAAAGTATATAAAATGAGCCTCACCAAATTAAAAAATAGGACATCATGGTTACACAGTTAAGAGAGAGTAACTAGAAGGGACAGGAAGGGGAAGGGAACTTGAACAAGGATATACACGAATAAAAAATATGACTTTATTCATAATAAAAAATGAAATAAAATAAAAAATGTGATATGATGTAAACCACACTATACACATCTGACATCCCCTATAACTGAAATTAATTACCACACAAATATCCTCATAATATGAAAACAATATTTTCCCTAAGTTGTACTACTCGGACTCTGAAAAAAAAAAATATAATATAGCTGCCAGGTTTGAGTGCATCCCATTAGGAAGTTCTACACTGTGAGAGATCTGACTAGACATGTAGCGGTTTCACTACTTGAGACTTACTAACCAATGAAAGCAATAATGGTAAGGCCAGTTTCTTTGTCTACCACTGTCAATAAACCATCACAAGATCTCTCAGTTTTAAAAATAAGTCCTTCCCCTCTTTATATGAAAAGCTATTCACCAACCTTGAAAGTGACAGAGGACTGACCTCTAAAATATATAGAGAACTCAAGAAACTAGAGCACAAATCTCTGAATAACCCAATCAAAAAATGGGATTCAGAACTAAAAAGGAAATTCTCAGCAGAAGAATTACAAATGGCTGAAAGACACTTGAAAAAGTGTTCAACCTCTTTAGCCATCAGAGAAATGCAAATCAAAATAACTTTGAGATACCACCTTACACCTCTCAGAATGGCTAAGATTAAACACACAAGTGACTGCCTATGCTGGAGAGAATGTGGAGCAAGGGAACACTCCTCCATTATTGGTGGGAGTGTAACCTTGTTCAGCCTCTCTGGAATGCAGTATGGCAGTTTCTCAGAAAACTGGGAATCAGTCTACCCAAGGATCCAGCAATACCACTACTGAGCATATACTCTAAAGATGCACATTCACACTGCAAAAGCTCAACTATGTTCATAACAGCATTATTCGTAATAGGAAGAACCTGGATGCTCCTCAACTGAGGAATGGATTAAGAAACTGTGGTACATCTACACAATGGAGGACTACTCAGCAGGAAAAAATAATATATTGAAATTTGCAGGCAAATGGATGGATTTGGAGAATATCCTCCTGAGTGAGATCTCAGAAATCCAGAAGGAGAAGCAGGGGATGTACTCACTTATTAGTGGACTTTAAGCAAAAACATTCTTATTTCATTGAAAGATGACGGATGATTAAAGTGATTTAAAACATACACATAAACACAACAACAACAACAAAAAAAAAAAACAAACTAAACCACCAACCAACTAAACAAACAAACAAAAAAAAACCTTCTGGTTTGATTGTAGAAGGTTTGCTTAGCAGAAATCTCTGGTGGTCATAGTGCATCCATGGGCATTAGCTGTGACCTACTGTGCTTTCTTCATCTGTAGCTGAGCCTAATCTGGCTTGAGAAGCTTTAGATTTTATCCTTTATGTTTCATGTATTTTAGAGAAAAGAGTTTTATTATTATAATTTTTTTTAGCTATTCTGAATGTTTTGCTTTTTTTTAAAAAATAAAGTTTAATACTGACTTTCAAAAAACTATTTAGTTTTAACAACAGTATCTGATTTACTCTTGGGCATTTATAGACTAATTGCTTATGAATTAAACATCAAAGTACTAGAAGATCTAAACTTGCTCCATAATACTTACAAAATTATGATCCCATCCTCCACCATAAATATGATTAATACTGTGCACAGGGTTTCTAATTAGTATGACACTAATCATTCCCTTTTCAAAACTACTTTTCTTGAGAGTGCATAAAGAACATAGCTATGATTCAGGGTTAAGGTTTTTAAGTTCAGTGATTATCTGGTCTTTGAAAATTAATGTGTAGATATTCAAGATAGTACTCCATGGTAAATGAAAGTCTTGTATACAAAAAGGCTCCCTTGATAAGTCTGTTATATGAGAAATATGCTTAAATACCCATATTTCCTTCTTGGCAACTTAAATTCATCATTTGAAATCTAAAGCAATGACTTCATTGGGTATGTTCCATTAAGATTTGACAGATAAGAAAAAATAACAGATCTGTTTCTGCCTGAGAATTTGCGTCATGTGAAACGGAATCATTTTAGGGCCTTCACTGAAGTAATGTACTAAAGTACAGCAAGAGATTTGAGTGTCATTCTTTTCAGTTTACATAGGCTCATATATTTTTCTGCATGAAACTCTAATTATCTTGTTATTATTTGACTCAATTTTACTGACAATTAAGAATACTAAATTTATAAAATTATTCATTTTACTTTCTAATAATTCTCATATCTTCAAACTTTTGAAGTTGATATTTTATCTGTTAAAATGCACTCATATTCTGCAAAGCTTAGCAAAAGACCCTAGAATATTATGTCTTTCATGAGCATATTTTAATTCAGACTCATATTTGTCCAAGTCCACATAATATCTGAGGAATTTTGTATTGTTTGATAAGGTCTTCAAATATTGTTGTTACCATTCACTTCCAATTTTCTGAGTTCTTACTTTTCATGTATTCCTTTATTTTCTACTTTTGCTGAAATAAATTGCTATTGGATTGTCCATTAACTTTTCTTAGCAATTGTACTTTTAAAAAAGGAATTAAAAAAAAAAAAGCAAATCGCAGTAGCTCAGGACAAAGCAAGCAATTATTACCAAGTGTTTTTAGACAACATATTACATAACAAACAGTGAAAGAATATTAGGCTTAAAGAAACTAAGAGTACTAGCAATACAAGGCCTTTGGCAAGAAAATCTCTGCTGAAAGTGAATGTGCTATTCTGAAATAAAGGATGCATCTGTTGTACCTATTATGCTCTCCTGTAATTAAACATCAGCAAAACAATTAGACTATGTTATCTTCTACTTCCTTTATATTTTGGTTTTACTTTTCTTTCAGTCTTCTTTAGGAAGCTTCTATTTATTATCTAGCAAGAAACAATTTATTTTTGGACTTAAATTCTTAACTACTAAGAATTCATAGAAGACAAGTGTACTGGTGCACATTTTAAATCCAGCTCTGGGTAAGCAAAAAGCTGACAAGTGCAACATTTTTGAGATAATAAAATATATAGCAAGCTTTGAAATTCCTGAAAAAATAGAAAAAGTCCTGTCTCAAAAAAAAAAGAAAGAAAGAAAGAATAAAAGGAAGAGTAGTATTTTTCTCTGGGCACCCCTTAGCTGCCTGTTATTTTTCATCTAGTGTTAGGGTATCTCTTCTCCATTTGCTATGCCCATTTGTATCATCCTTGTTTAGATTTTACTTAGGCAGCAAAACTGTTTGGAGGGGATATCATGAGTATAATTTACAAGAAATAATCTCATAGCAGACTTCCTGTTCCTCTGGTTATTATAATCTCCACTCCATCTTCCTAGATGATTCCTCATCCTTAGGAATAAGATGTGAGAGAAAATAAGGGCACAGGAAACATGGAAAGAGAGTAGAATAAAAGAAAAGGGACATGTTGAGAACTATGTTTAGCTTTAAAATATATAAATGTCCTGTTTCTTATTATAAGTGTAAATAAAAAACATATGCTAAGCTGTGTCTTTTCAAAATTAATTCACTTTTATTAAAATGCTGAAGAATATCATGGTTTAGTTAAGTTGGCCAAGTGTTGCATATTATATAGAAAGGATGGGGTTCAATCTTCTGTATCTGCAAATAGACATGGTGGTAACTGTTTTTAATAATGTCATTAGGTTTAATTATGCTCCAGTAAGTAAATGAGCAGCATAAATGTGCATTTTTGTAAATGAGGAGATCATAAGAGTGGGCATAAAACTGAAAGGACTGATAACTGAGTTTGATGGGGTGCATGATGTAAAATCACCAAATAATAAATCAAAAAATAAATAATATCATTAGGTGTATGAAGGTAAAATGATGTTACTTTTCATTCTTACCTATCAAGTGTGTTTTAAATCAACCTAGAATACATGAGATTGTGTTTCAAAAAGTAAATGTGTGGAAAAGTAAAATACTTATAATAATTTGAAATTTAAAGAAAAACAATTGACTGTATTTAAAACTTGATAAGTATTTAAATTTTAATATTTGTTTTTGATGTTTCATATAATCATATTTACTTATTGGTAAACAGATGTAAATTTTGTTTATGAAAAATGGCAGTGAGAAATATTGAATTTTCTGAGATGTTGCCAAACTTGGGTTCTTAATCGAACTCTTTGAACATTAAAATATTCTTTATTCATGGTGCACAAGCATGGAGTTATTTCCAGTTTGGTGGTGATGCTAGATGATAGATGATTAGTGGCTAGTCCCAGAATATCACATCTACACAGTAAAAGAAATTTAACATTGGAGTATGAAGTCTAAACATATTTTAAATACATATAATGCTCTAGATTACATATAAACAATGATAACTTGAATACAATTTAACACAGAGATAATAACAGAAAAAAAGAAAATCAATAGGAGACCTAGTAAATGAAATCCTAGGATAAAAGTCAGAGAACAAGAAAAAAGGTGATCTTCATATATGTATATATATATAAATTATTATATAATATATATGAATTATTATATAATATGTATGTCCCCATCTGGCACAAGACATACATGAGATTATACATGTTGAATGCTGCAGGAATAGTTTGGATCATCTGTGCTGAGAATTAAAATAATTTTTTCATGATGTCTTTTACTCAGCAAAATATGGAGTTCCAAGTGGCTCAAATTAGAATCTTGACAAAACTTAGCAGAAATAGCCCAGGAAAGCTGCTTAGAGTGCTGGTATAGACAATAAAGAAACCATGAGGATTAAATTGAGGAGGGCAGCCAGGAATCTTTATGGTTAGCAACCTTTTGGTTTTTTTTTTCCAGTTTGTGCATCAGCCCAAGTTTTCCCTGTGTGATGTAGAGATGAGAAAGAATTATGTGGTAATGCTAGCATAAGATTGCTTTTCTCTTATGGTCACAAGTAACTAAATGTCTTACTTGAAAAATTATTTATGTTTTATATTAAATAACATAAGTTAATACTGATATATATATAAAACATCAAAATGTACATAAACTTAAATTACAATGAAATATGTGTGTTCTTGATTAAAAACTTCAGAGAATAAGAGCAATTCTCTGTAATTTCTTTCTGACCATGAACAGTACATACCTTTACATGATATTACTTTCACTTACTACATAAAACTATGATGTCAAACATAAAGTAACATTTGCAGTATTTATATTGATATTAGTATACTGTATAATTTGGTATATGTAGATTCATTTTAAATTGATTATGAAAAATTTGAATATATGTCTTAAGTTTGAAATAAAACTATCATTTTACATAATGTAAAACTCATTAAAGTTTAGAAAAAACAGACCATTTTTTTCATTTCTTAGTACTTTTACTAGTTCTTTAAGAACTTTTTTCTTTTTTTCTTGTCATTCTATTTTATTGTTTTAGAAAATAAAGTGTTTTTTTTTTTTTCCATGTATCTGCTTATTCTCTCTCCCTTCCCCGTCCCAATCCTTCCCTGTCTGTCTTCAGCCTCTTTCCTCCTCATCCCCCCAAAGGGCAAGAAGTTCCAATGTGGATCAACTCAGCATCCACTCCAAGCAGGTACAATTTCCTCACCCTAATGTCATAACTGGATTAGGTATTTCTCTGAAGAGAATGGGCTCTGAAGTGCCACTCCACACATAGAAACACAGTCTGATCCTCCCCGTGAGGCTTCAAGGCATTGCATATACTGCTCATGTCAAAGGACAGCTGCCTATCCTTGGAGGGCCCAGATGACATGATTGTATACGTAAGTGACCTACAAAATTCTACCAGGGAACTCCTTATAAATACCTTCACCAAAGTAGCAGGTACAAAATCGACTCAAAAAAAAAAAAAATCAATAGCCCTCCCATACACTAAAGATAAAAGGGCTGAGAAATTAGAGAAACAACACCCTTTATAATAGTTAAAAATAGCATTAAATATTTTGGTGTAACTCTAACCAAAGAAGAACTTGGTCTTATTGACAAATGCTTTAAATCACTGAGGAAAGAATGTAAAGCAGATTATGAGAAAATGGAAAGACCTCCAATGCTCCTGGATAGGTAGGATCAACATAGTAAAAATGGCAATTTTACCAAAAGCAATCTACAGATTTAATACAATTCCCATCAGAATCTCAACAAATTTTTTTACAGGCCTTGAAAGAACAATACTCAACTTCATATGGAATTATTCAAACCGAAGATCACCAAAATAATCCTGCTCAATTAAAGGACTTAAGGAGGCATCACCATCCCTGACTTCAAGCAATACTATAGAGCTATAGTAATAAAAACAGCCTGGTACTGACATAAACACAGACTTGTAGATCAATGGAATAGAATGGAAGACTGTGACATTTATCCACATATATATGGACAATTGATCTTCATCAAAAAGGCCAAAAATATCCAATGGAAAAAAGATAATATCTTCAATAAATGGTGTTGACATAACTGGATGGTAGTTTGTAAAAGAATGCAAATGAATCCAATCACCTTCCACAAAACTTAAATCCAGTTGTATCAAAGACCTCAACATATACCTGGCAACACTGAACTTGATAGAAAAGACAGTGGAAAATACCCTCTAATGCATTGGCACAAATGACCACTTCCTTAATATAACACCAGTAGCACAAACACTAAGAACAACAATTAATAAATAATACCCCTGAAACTTAGAAACTTTTGTAAGGCCAAGGACACTGTCAATAAGACAAAACAGCCTACAGAATGAGAAAATAATCTTCACTAACCCTACAACTGACAGAGGACTGATGTCTAAAATATATAGAGAACTCAAGAAACTAGAGCTCAAAACCTAAATAACCCAATTAAAAATGGGGCTTAGAATTGCAAAGGAAATTCTTGACAGAATTACAAATGGCTGAAAAGCACTTTACAAACTGTTTAACATCTTTAGCCATCAGAGAAATGCAAATCAAAATAACTTTGAGATACCACCTAACACCTGTTAGATTGGCTAAGATAAAAGACACAGATGACAGCCTATGTTGGGGAGAATGTAGAGTGAGGGGAACACTCCTCCATCGTTTGTGGAGTATAAAATTGTTCAGCCTCTCTGGAATACAGTATAGAGGTTTCTCAGAAAACTGGGAATCAATCTCCCCAAGGAACCAGCAATACCACTCACTATTGGGCATATACCCAAAAGAATCCCAGTTGCACTCAAAAGGCATTAGCTCAATTATCTTCACAGCAGCAATGTTCATAAACACAAGAACCTGGAAACAACCTAGATGCCCTTCAACTGAAGAATGGATTAACAAACTATAGTACATCTAAACAATGGAGTACTCAGCAGTTAAAATAAAAAGAAAGAAAAGAAAAAATATGACATCCTAAAATGTGCAGGCATATGGATGGATTTGGAGAATATCCTCCTGAGCAAGGTATCACAAGCTCAGAAAGATAATCAGGGAAGGTACTCACTCATTAATGGACTTCAGACAAAAAGCAAAAAATACCCAAGCTGCAAACTTCAACCCCTGAAAAGCTTGGAATCAGAGGTAACTTAAGAGAGACATCTAGGGATTTGCCTAGGATGAGAAAATAGAGAAGATCTCTGTAGCTAATTGGGAACATAAGGTTGCAATCAAGATGAGCTGGGAACATATCATGAGAGAAGGGGATGTTTGAGTGAGAAGAGCAACAATGAGGGAGGAAAAAATAGAGATGGAGATCTTAATAGAGGAAGCCAATGTGGGGTTGGAAAAATACCAGGTGCTAGGGCAGCTTACAAAAACTCACACAATGTCACTGCCTAGGTCTCCAACTAATAGTGAAGGTTTTGCCTAGACAAGACTTCTCCTATAATCAAATGAATAGCCATCCCAAGTGCCTTCACAGCCAACAATAAATACAGGTAGACAATGTAACCACATGAACACAGGAGAACACTATTATAATATGAAAATATCCAAATGTTTTTAATCATAGTCTAAAGAATGTCAGTCTTCATTATTTGCAAATGAGTTGCCAGCAAATAACATTAGACATTTTATATTGTCTTGTTTTATATGACTAAGAATATTGAAAAACAAAATATTTGTTTATTAGAAAGCAGGAGAAATAGATCTTAGAAGACAGCTCCATGGGTTAAGGCATTTAAAAGTAAGAAGAACATCAAGTTCACAAGATAGTTCTCTCCACACATTGCTCATATGCATACACATGAGCTCATTCACTTACAGGCTCACAAAAGCATATGCATACACAAAGGACGCATGTATACCCACTTACTGTTACGCCCAAAGTTGCGACCCTGGAGAGACCACCAGAGACAAGGAGGTAGCGGAATTTAGCTGGTGAACCATTCCAGATGTCCTTTACACTGGAATCATGCAGGAGGGTTGGTTAGGGTCACAAAGGGGGATCCTTTTATAGCTTGAGGCTGTGAATTGGGTTTAGGTGAGGATAGTGGTACAAGTCATTAGCTAATTGGCTTGTGCTAGGGGCTTTCCAGAAACTAGGGTGGAGGTGCCTGGTAACAACGGGTCAGGCTTTTGATTGGTTAGTACCAAGGTGAAAATAACAGTGGGTGCATATCTCATTTTTATTATTGTTTCTTCCTGGCATGTTTGGGCTAGTTTTGTGCAAGGTCCCATATGGTCAAGCTGTCCTGGTTCTGTGCCCTGGAATGTCTCCTATATAGGGAGGAAGCCCACCATCAACCCTGGAACGTGCAGCTGGCCCAGGAATGATGATGGTGTATTTTGACTAGAGCATTTGGTGGTCAGCTAGCAGGGCCAGGGTGCTATGGATTCTGCAGTTGGAACTTAGCTCATGCTGCCCCTCTGTAAACAGCAGTTTCTAGCTATGGTCTCTGGGAACTGGGTGAGAGACTCTTTCTCAGGGCTCTGTCTGCTTTACTTCTGTATAGTTGTCTAGAATGGAAGACTCCTTCTAGTCCTGGACCCCACCTGGATCATCCAGGTGTGCAGCTCATTCTCTCCTAGAACTGGGCAAGCTCCTGCCAGGAATGTGGAACTGAACTCTATTTTGTCGCTATGGCTACTAGAATACAAAATGGCATTTCTTAAGCTAAGTTTACTCTCTTCATTACACACATAAACATCTAGTAGATAAAAATTTAAAATGTTTTGGTTTTTTTGTTTTTTCTTCTTTTTATTATGAATAAAGTCATATTTTTTATCCATGTATATTCTTGTTCAAACTCTCTTCCCCCTTCTGCCCCTTCCAGTCACTCTCAGAAATATACAAATGACATTATTTTTGTATGCACATAGATTTTGATAAAATACACATTTACTTGTGTCACTGAGCACCTGCCTGCTCATTTTCTTGCCTAAATTATTATTATTTTTAATAAAGCACATTTTTCTTTCTCTTGGGTGAATAATTTTTGGTTATATACCTCACTTGTTGCTACAAATATTTCTTACCCATAGAAAATTTATTCTTGGTCTATAAGAAACATTTCTCACCCCAAATCATTTTAAACAGCAGAACACACAAGTTCTGTAAAGCTGTTTACCCTTCCCTGCAGCAGACTTCGCAGCCTTTAAATTAACAGAAAAATTGGAACTATAGCTGCAAGCTCCTGGCTAGTTGCCTCTGTGTTTAAATGTTTTGAACTGCAAATTTAGAGGGTCATCTGAGAATGATTCCTGGGCCAATCGTCAAAATTGTCTGGAAGATAAAGAAAAAATGTGGTGATGGCTGATACACTATGACTGCCAAAGATTTTGATGAGGAGAGTTATTGGGTAAAAATGTTAGATTAGAATGTTCTTCCTATGGATTGCCTTTCTGGAAAATCAAGGAAACTTCTATTAAACATAGATTTACATTTTCAAAGTCTAGACAAATATGTCATCTCTAAAGAGATGAAGACTCATGTTCTGGCACTAATACACATGCCCATTTTTTTTTCTTTTTACATATTTACTTAAGCAGGTTCTGTTCTTTTGGCTTTGGATTCCTTTTACTCTCATCTAGAAAATGTAATAAAATTAATTATGGTTGTTTTTGTCTTTTTTTATTTTTTATAAAGTAAAGATTTTTATCCATATATCCCCTTGCTCCCCTTCTCCCCCCTCACAATCCCTCTCTGTCAGCCTTCAGCCTCCCTTCTCCTCATCCCTTCATCCCCTCCCCCAAAAGGGCAAGAAGTCCCAAGGTGGATCAGCTCAGCAAGTGTGGTTCCTCATCCTAATATCAAGACTATATTAGGTGTTCCTCTGGAGGGATTGGCCTCCGGAGTGCCAGTCCACACACAGAAAAACAGTCTGATGCCTCCCCTTGAGGCTCTACATACTATCCATGTCAGTGGACAGTTAGTTGCCTATGCTTGGAGGTCCTAGTTTCTTTTCCTGATGGTACCCTAGTGGCTGTTCTTGATTCAGTGAACTCCACAGAGCTCCAGCCAGATTTTTTATCATAATCCTTATCCCCTTGCTTATAGAGACTCTCCTCCTTTGCTCACAGCTGGTCCGAAACTCAGCCCAGTGCTCAGCCATGTATCCCTGCCTCTATCTCCATTCATAAATTAAAATAAATTCTTGTGTATTTCACACTTAAACCTTGAAAAATATCTTAAAAACTTGATAAGCCAAAAGTACAGCCTGTTAAAGTTTTAGTGAAATGTGCACTACAGTTTAATTGGCATCAGGAAAAATGAATGATGGAAAATGACAACTGTTTGCCCAGGCAGTACTCTCCTTTGATTTATCTCTTTTGTATTTTTAATATTTTTTCTTTTTGCTGTAAACATATACCTATTTTGAAAAAAAAGACTTTTGCCTGGAGTGGATGCTGAGCTAATTCTCCTTGGGACCTCTTGCCCTTTCTGGAGAGGGCTTGGGGGGAATGAGGAGGAGGAGGGAGGCTGAAGACTGACCAGGAGGGTTCAGGAGGGGTCAGGAGGGGTCAGGACGGGTCAGGACGGGTCAGGAGGGGTCAGGAGGGGGAAGGGAGTTGGAACAAGGGATACATGAATAAAAAAGACTTTATTTTATAAAAATAAAAAGTTTTATCTGAAACAAATTAAAACTTCAATATATTTCTAAGCATTTCTCCACTACAGAACTTATAAATAAAGTACTGGGTGGGAGAGAAGATAACAGAAGAGAAAAACAATGTTTCCAAAATATTTATTAAAGCTTGAGGGGCAGGAGGGGGAAGAGAGTCTGAACAAAGGGATACATGGATTAAAAAATGAGACGTTCGTAATAAAATAAAAGAGTTACTTATGTGTAAAATAAAGAGTAATTCAAAAAATAAATTGCAACACTTACATTTCAAAATAATAAAGATATTGAAAGGAAAGCATTTGTATTCAAAATGTTTATCATGTATTAGATGTAAATTCCACCACCATTATCTTTAATGTTGACTAGGAGCTTCTATTTTAATGTGTTTCTTTATAAATATTAAATGGGAGACATGCTGTTTTTATATTTGTCTATTATCCTAATACCTTACAGATATGGTGGAGCTGAGATTTCAGCCTGCAAAGATTGAACTTGCAATTCAATTTCAAAAGAAATAGGTCTTGTTCTTGGTTTAAAAAGTATTTTTTCCCATTTGACAAATTACAAGCTATTTTATAAAAAGCCAGAAATTTCTTTTTTAAAAAACCTAATAAAGTAATAACTTCAACTGTATTCATGTAAACTCTGATGTTAACATGTGCTCTTTATTTTGTGGTATATAAGACAGAGTGTGGCTTGGGCAGATTGCAAGGACTTTGACAGTGAGCACAGGATTTATCTCAAGTGCATGAACTGGTCTTTTGGAGCCCATTCCCTATAGAGGGATACCTGGCTCAGCCTTCATATGGTGGATGGCTTTAGTCCTGCCTCAACTTAACATGCAGACTCTATTGACTCCCTGTGGGAGTCCTCACCCTCTCTGAGAAGTGGATGAGCAGTAGGATGAGGAGGACCTGGGGGCTAGTAGGAGAAGGGGAGGGAAGGGGAACTGTGGTTCCTATGTAAAATTTAAAAAAAAAAAAAAACAAACAAAACTTTGTTTGTTTGTTTAAAATCCACTAATGAGAAAGTGCTTATCTTTCTGGGTTTGTGATACCTTGCTCAGGAGGATATACTCCATGTCCATCCATTTGCCTGGAAATTAGTAGAATGTGAAATTTTTTTATCCTATTTTTCAAGGAAATTAAATTAGTTTTGTATTGTAGATCTGCAATTTTAAACTACAAAGTATGTTTTTTTTTTTCAGATTCTTACAAGTATCACACTTCTCGAGCTTTAGAAAAAAAAAAAAAAAAGACACAGTGGGCCCTTGTTCACTCACTGTTGGTCTTTGATATAACCAGAATTGGTTGTGACTCAATCTATGGGAAAGTTATTTTTCATATCACTTTCATTTACATGCCATAACATGCATGGCACATTTCAAGGAGTCATATGTTCATAGATAGAATATTATCAGGAAGGAAGTACATTCACTCTCAAGCACTCATAAGCCTTACTGTGGGACATTTTATGTGAGTCGTTTTTGCGTTGATTTTTTTCTTTAAAAATTGCTCTGCCTATACCTTTTCAGTATAAATGAAAAGATGATGTAAATTATATATTATAACTAAATCCTCTGTAATATCCATGCAAGAAAACTAGAAAGGTCAGAATAGTATTTTCTATTTTACTATTTATATAAAAAATAGATTGAATTCTAGCTTCCCATTTGAATTTGACAGGTAATATGTTTGTAATAAAAGATTGCAGAATCTTTCTTTGTAATTCACACAATAATCTGACATCAGTTTCACTTTCTCATTTGTCTCTTATTTGCTAACACTTCCAAAACTACTGGTACATAAAGGTATATTCATACCCTGCTCTTATTTTTACAGCAAGGGATCTGCATCTTGGTGCACTCATAAAAGAAAACCTGTCCCACATATAGTAGCAATGCAGTTACTGAAAGAATTGGCTTAAAGTGATTAAGTTGCATGTTGTTCACTGTAAAGGTTTTTTCCAGACTTTGTAGATTTTAGCATGTCATCCAGGGTATCACTATAGAGTGTGCTGTTATTTCAAAGAAATCGCATAACAGATTTATTGTTTTTGCTATTTACTCTTGATTTATTAGGCACCCATTTCTTCACAATTTTTTGTTAGTGAAAGTATTTTCTTCAATTTTTTCCTTTTTAATTGTGAGACATTTAATGATGGCTTCTATTTTCTTTTTTTTTTCTTTATTTTGTATTTATCAAAAAAAAAACAGTAAAAAGAATTTAAAATGCGGAAGAGTTAACAATAACTATACAGAGGATAAGAATCATAAGCATGGCTTATCAAGAGTGGAAATACAAATAAGATTGCTACACATATATTTTCTTTGTGTTCAGCTTTCCCTCTGAATTTTTTTTTTCCATCCCTGTATATCCTTATTCAAGGTCTCTTCCCCCTCCCAACACATCTGGTCATTTTTCTTCTCTGCAACTTCCCATCCCCTCCCTGGGCAGGGAGCAGACAGTCCTATGGTCCCACTGACCCAATAATGCTTAGATCAGTCTCCACTTCTGGCCAAATCCAGTTGTGTCCCCCCTCCCTCAAGAGTTTACTCAGCGGTAAGAAAAAATGATATCCTAAAATTCACAGGGAAATGGATGGATTTGGAGAATATCCTCCTGAGCGAAGTCTCACAAACTCAGAGAGATAAGCAGGGGATGTACTCACTCACTAGTGGTCTCTAAACAAACAAACAGGAAAAAAAGCCAAACATGCCCAAGCGGCAAACCACAACCACCGAACAGCTTGGGATCAGAAACACCCTGGACTGAACCTTCAATCCCCAGTCCAACTATAGGAACACCTGACTCTATTTTCTTAAGGGCTGTAGGTGTATTTAAATAGTTTATCTTGTCTTGATTTAATTTTGTAAGTGGTATCTATTGTGAAATTTGCCCATTTCTCTTGGATCTTTAAATTTTGTTCAGTAGAGGTTTTTGAAGCATGAAATGATTCTCTGGACTTCTTCAGTGTCTGCTGTTTGTCCAAAGCTTTGTTTTTTTTTTTAATTCTTAATTTGTATATTTTTTCTATCTGCCTTTGTGTAGCATTCCAGGACCAAGAATGGGGATGTTATAGAGACCTAGGATAGAACCAAACATGACGGGGGAAAATATGTCAATGTAATGATGTCTAACAATATTTTGTATAATCATAGATTGGTATATATCCCAATTGTCATCAGAGAAGCTTCACCCAGCAACTAACAGAAACAGAATCTATTAACCTGGGTTCATAGGAGCTTCCTGAGTCACGACCAACAACGAGGCAGCCTCCATGGGACTGACAAAGACCCTCTATATATAGGATTCAGTTGTGTAGCTTGGTCTTGTCTTATTGTGGAAGCAGGGGCTGTCTCTGACTCTTTTGTTGGCTTGGGGGACCCTATTCCTTATACTTGGTTGCCTTCTCCAGCCTTTTTAAAGGGGAGATGCTTCCTCTTACTTCAAGTTTGTATGCCATGTTTTATTAATATCCATGTGAAGCCTGCCATTTTATAAGTAGAAATGGAAGAGGTATGAACTGTGGAAAGTTTGGGAGACAGGATAGGGTGGGGAGAGAATGAGGAGCTGAGGTGGACATGGGAGTAGAGGAGGAGAGGAAACTGTGGTCAGGATGTAAATAAATATGTTTAAAAATGAACAATTAAAAAAACCCTCTTAAATAGAGTGGCAGTTTATTATTGTGTAAAGAGTGTGAGCACTGAAGCAAAGGAACTTCTACTGTTAACAGGAATTCTAGTCATGTAGCCCACAACTTGGGTCAATGAGTTATATTTTTCATACTTTCAAGTAAATGCTAATGTCAACCAAATGTGATGGTGTGCATTATAGCAATGTGATCATATAAAAATTTTGTTTATTTTCTTACATTTGGGAATTCTCTTCCTCCTTCCCTCTTTGATTATAAAGAAAAGACTCACTTTTCATTATGCACATGTGCTAAGGTTTTAGTCTGAACATGTACAATTTGAAAAATATTGAAATAATCTTTTAAGAAAAACTGATGCAAGACAGAAAAGGCAGGCTTTAGAATGTCATGCTAGTTTTTCTAGGTAAAGTTATTCTAGGAGGTTATTTGCTCTCCGAATATAAGTTTACTTAGTTCATAAAGTAGTCATTGTCAGGTTAGTCTACTAATTGGGTAGAATGAAAATATAATTGAACTTGGTAGATTTGAAAAAGTTAATCATATTTAGTTTTTGCCTATGAAATTGACTACTCTTTCTAAATTATAACAAAACTTGTCATGACTGGACAAAGTACTTGTTTTCTCATCGGTATATCTAGATATACTTTCTTGTGGTGGGACTGTTTTAGTTGTTTTTTGTATATGATTTTGTGAATAAAGAGTTGTTTTTGTTTGTGTAGAGCATTGTAGAAGTGGTGGAGAAATTAGAGTAGAGACAGGTGGAAGGATGGAGGAGTTAGTTTTTAGCTAGCCTCCAGAGGAGTAGCAAGTCAGAATACAAGTATGGGCCATGGGCCATGGCCACGTGACCAGGTAGATTTATAAAATAAGTTAAATTAAGATACAAAATTAACTAACAATGTGCCTAAGACATAAGCCAAACAACATAAAATTAATATAAGCCTTCAAGTCATTTTTAAAGGGTAAAAGCCATGCTGGCAAAGTCAAAACTTTTAGCTTAAACAAAACTAAAAATGTTTTACAACAGATGGCACCCCATGTTAGGCACAAGATATTGAATAATGATTTTTAATTGTTTTTAAATATAATTTGGTAATATTATTTTAGAAACATATATGGTATAAAAGCGATTTTGTTAGTATAAAAAGGAACAGAGACACTCAGGGCAATGGAGTGAGGGGGACTTTTTGAGGAGCACATTGAGGCCAAGAGAGCAGAGTCATCTCTGCATCCCGGGTCTCTCAGCAACTGGCCACACCCCAACGGGATTCAGTTCCTTAACATCACAAAAGTTTACCTGGGTAAATTCTGATTTCCTGCTACAACTTCTATATTCTTTAATTTTCATGATCAAATACAAGAAAATTTGTGGTTACTGTTCCACATACAAATAAGGCTGATTAAGCAGAATATAGATGGATAGTGGCTAAATGGTAAATTTTCAACAGTCCAGAAGAAGAAATAATACGAATATTACCACAGTTATAAAATGGAACATATTGCTGATATCTATGATGCACATCATCATTCAGTTAGATATTATTGCTACATACTTGCAATGTCATTTTTACATCTCTATCAGCAGCTATTTCTTTTTGTATTTATAAAATGAGGTCTTTTTCATTCATGTATCCCTTTGCTTCCCCTTCCTTTCCCATCCAATCCTCTCCCTGTCAACCTTCAGCCTCCTTCCTCTATATGCCCCATCCCCTCCCCAAAAAGGGCAAAAGTCCCAAAGTGGATCAGCTCAGCATCCACTCCAAGCAAGTCCTATTTCCTCATCTTAAAACTGGGTTAGGTGTTCCTCTGGAAGGAATGGAATCCAAAGTGCCAGTCCATGCACAGAAACACAGTCTGATCCTTCCACTGGGGGCTCTATATACTGCACCTGTCAGTGGACAGTTGTCTATCCCTGGACAGTTCCTTTTCCTGGTGGTACCCCAGTAGGGTGGCTGTTCTTGATTCAGTGAACTCCCCAGAGCTCCTGTCAGCCATCATTGAGGAAATTTTCCTCATAGTCCCTATCCCCTTGCTCATATAGACTCTCCTCCCCTGCTCTCAGCTGGACCAGGATCTCAGCTCAGTGCTCAGCCTTTATCTCTATTCATTGTTGGATGTAAGTTCTGTGATGGCACTTAGGGTGGCTATTCATTTAATTATAGGGGAAATCATGTTTAGGCAACACCTTTGTTAAAGGTTGGAGACCTAGGCAGGGACATCTTGTGAGTTCTTGGAGGTTGTCTCAGCACCTTGTCTTTTTCCAACCCCACATTGTCTTCCTGTATTAAGATCTCCATCTCTTTTCTTTTCTCCCTCCTTTTTGTTTCTCGCACTCAATAATCTCCTTCTCTCATGATTTGTTCTCGCACTCAATAATCTCCTTCTCTCATGATTTGTTCTCTCACTCAGTAATCTCCTTCTCTCATGATTTGTTCTCTCACTCAGTCATCTCCTTCTCTCATGATTTGTTCCCACTCCTTCTCGGTTGCAACTCCTTATGCTCCCAATTAGTTAAAGAGATTTTCTTCTTTTCCTAGTGGAATCCTGAGATGTCTTTCCTAAGTTCCTTCTGATCCCAAGGTTTTTCAAGTTTGCAGCTTGGGTGTTCTTTGCTTTTTGTCTAAAGTCCACTAATGAGTGAGTACATCCTCAGCTTATTTTACTGGGCTTGTGATATTTTACTCAGAAGGATATTCTCCAAATCCATCTGCTTGCCTGCCAATTTTAGGATGTCATTTTTTTTTCTTTTTCTGCTCAGTAGTACTCCATTATGTATATATACCACAGTTTGTTAATCCATTCTTCAGTTGAGGGGCATCTAGGTAGTTTCCAGGTTTTTGCTATTACAAATAATGCTTCTATGAACATAGGTGCCTCAGAAACCTGGAATGTAGCTGTCTTAAAGTTGATGCCATCACTATTTGAGAGTGAAATATTTGAAACATCCTTCATATTACATGGGAAGCCATATATAAATTAGGTTAAAAAGGCTATGATACTGAATGATCCATTAGCTTCTCAAAATAGTCTCAAATATTTTAAGGTATAATAATTCATGTGCAATTGCATATATAGAAAAGAAAATATTCATATTCATTTTAACCATGAATAACAATCACATGAGTTAAAGAGTATTCTGAAAGTTCTCTTTTTCTAACACAAAGAGAAATCCTCACTGTGATTCAATTTGTACCAATATTCAGACTATTAAATATACTTGAAAGGAAGATCTTTAGGTAGAAGATAAAAATGTCTTTTGTACTCAAGCACAAACCTCTTACTCTTTGACTGCTTCAAAAATGATCTCTTCCATTTTACCTCTGAGTCTCAAAAAAATAACCTTTAATTTCCTTGTCTTCATTTGATTCTTTCATTTACTATTCAACACTGTGCAACTTAGCTTCTCTCAAGCCCTCAATATTCAGCTAAAAGTGTTCTCATGTTGAACATCCTCAAAACATTCTAACCCTTAAATTGAATATATCCAAGTACTTCATTTGATGTTACTAAAGCCCATTTTATATCTTTTTAATTTTTAATTTTACAGTTTTAGAAGCAGTTATATTTTCTCATACTTTACATTTTGATATATTACTGAATTTCTTACAATAATTATCTTTCTCACATAATTTTCCTACTTTCCTCATATAAGTGACCCTGTACATGTTGATTTCCAAGCTTCTTATTTGCAAAAAATTGAGCCATTTTTGAAGTTCAGTCTTGTTTGTAGAAGAGTAAGATGTGCTTTACAAAGATCAAGGTTGCTATGAGTTTGCTACCATTGTGACTTTACTGAGTTGTATTACTATATGTATGTCCAAGGGAGGACACTCCAAAGAAGATGACATTGTACTCATTTTCCTGAATATTTGTTACTAATTTCTATCTACTTTTCAGTCTTTGAAAGCTGATTATATTTTAATTGTACTTCACCTACTTTTACCAAATATTCAGATATTCTGTTTCTAAGGAAATTCAAGTCATTGTCATTGAGATGGTCTAAGCTGACTCTTTTGTACTATTATAAAGTACAACTAAACTGGACTCCTACAGACTGCGTATGATCTTCATGTATGCATCAAGAAATGTGTGTGTGCTACTCCCATCACATATCATCAATCAACCAATAAATATATGTTTAAAAATCTTTCATCTTCTTAACCAATATTGTTCTCTTTGGTGTATTTTTAAATTTTTCCTATCATGTTCTAGACTGAGAAAGTATTTTCCTACAGACAACTTTTGTCACTATTTGCTTCAGAGAAACACCATAGTCATTATCATAAAACATAACCAAGATATTGAAGTAAAGCGTCAAGTTATTATCTGTAAGCTTCTCAAGTTTATACTCTTAAAATTACTATCATGGATATCCATTTTTATATCTTTCCCTAGGCTCTATTTTAATTTTTAAATTTCCAAATAATAGCATATCTACATTTTTGTTTAATAATTTTTATTATTATACTTTTCACTGTGTTTCTGTGTCCTATATGTCTCTATAGCTATCTCTAATAAATTTACATAATTTTACATATTTCCAGTTTGGTAGAAATCTAGAGTTAACAAACCAAATTACTTGTTATCTAATATGGCATTTAAAGTAAAACATTGCTGAAAAATTTGATGCATACATAGCATAGTCATTATAGTTCCACACCAAAGAACTGATTTTTCTC
This sequence comes from Sigmodon hispidus, assembly GCA_004025045.1. Taxonomy (NCBI): domain Eukaryota; kingdom Metazoa; phylum Chordata; class Mammalia; order Rodentia; family Cricetidae; genus Sigmodon; species Sigmodon hispidus. Next base: position 193,876 of record PVIH01000652.1, read on the forward strand.
ACTGGCTTGGAATATCAATCACAATCACACATAAATTCTCTTTTTCATTCTTCTGTCTTATCAAACACATATAACACTTACTTTCATATTTGAGACAAATATGAGATACAAATTCTTCTCTTTAAGTAAAATGTCAATCCTTCTACCTTTAACATTTCACTCATATTATTCCAGTTTTCAAACAGTAAAATCTGAAAATGAGCATTTTGGTTTAGTAACTCCTAGTAACTTTCCTTTGTGCCTCACAGATATGTTTACCCACCTAAATGTTAAGCTATATTATTGCATCACTGTATCTCTCCAGATTATGACAAAAAATTTGGTTGCAGGGAACAAGTGTGTCTTCTGTGATATTAAAACATAATATGCTAAAACATTTTAAGGTCAAATTTACTTACAACGTCTTATTAGATAATTTAAAGTCATCAATTTTTGACACCATTGCATAGTGTAGTGTGTAGTACAACCAAGAGAAAAGGAAAGTTTTCCTCAGCCCCTCCCAAATTGTGATAACTTTTGATTAAGTTCACAACATCTATGAAGGATCTGAATTCTAAAACTCTTTTGAGTTGCACAGTCTTCTTTCTCTTTTGCAGTATTTGAAAGAGCTCAGAAACAGAATTCACGATAAAGTAAGCACACCTGGTTTTGTGAACGTCTTCCACATATCTGGCTACAGGATCATACTAGACAAGTGAGAAGAGATATTTTCAGTATCAAAGAGAGGATAATGAAATCGCAACTCTATCTTCTTGTTGAAATGTTTATTTTCTTTAAAAGTTGTCATTACAGTGCTGAAATAAAATGAGAGTCTTGGGTCGTCACTCAGCTAAAAGAAATAGTGACTGCAAACCTTTCTGTCTTTTAAATTACCTTCTGTTTTTAACTGAAAAGTATAAAATGATTGTGAGTAGGTGTGAATGTGCTCTAGTGCTCTTTTGTTTAAACAATAGGGAAATAACTTTGTTTGACCTTTCTGATGAGGAAATTATTGGAAATTCCTGTCCTTTGATGTTGTTCTTTTTCCCCTGCCTACTTCCCACTGACCTTTATTGAACAATTCTGAATTAAATTTATATTTCCTTTGGTCTCTGTGATATTTACTATTGAAATATCATTTGCTTTGTGGATGATTTTAAGGAGCTCTTTATGCACATAGCATTACTATAAATGAGGCCAGATACTTCATGAAGTCTTTTTCTCTCATCATATTTATCCTCTGATCCAATAATTTAGCTACACACACATACATGCACAAACACACACTCATACATACACACATAGACACACTTACATAAATTCTAAATCAGAAAACACTGCTTTTATTATAAAGATAGATGCATTTTTGAAGCAAATAATCATCTTTCTTTATTTTAATTCATGCTATAATGAAAAAATAACTAACAATACCATTATAACCAAGCTAATGAATAAAACTTATCAGTCAATATTTTTTTAAATAGTATTGCAGTTCAATTCCGTGTAATTTAAAAACTGCAAGCTGATGAATTCTTCATTCTTAGCTTGAGATAGCTAAGACAGAAAAAAAATGTTGGCTGACAATTATGTTATTCTGACAAATTTCTATAGCAAGAAAGTTAATGTTTAGTAGACTATGGTCTCTCTATGCAATCTGTAACCTATGAAAAAAGAAAAAAAATAACCAAACTGAACCATAGTGTATCTAAAACATCAAGTTTTTTTTTAATTCAATCATATCTGACTACAGTAAAAAAAAAAAATGGAAATTTTGTTTTCAGTCTTCGCACTTAAAGAATGGGTGAAAACTTAGAGATTTCTGTAAATGAAATCTAGGAATTAGATTTTAAATAGCAAATTGATTGCATACAAATGTACTGTTATTAAATTAACACCTGCATATTAAGAATTTACTGTTGTCACACAGATTATGGTCATAACACTGATTAAGAAGGGCACATGAAAGAGATACATGCTTACAAAGATCCTCATAGATGCACTCTTTCTTTGACATGTGGGAACCCAGGATGGTGCAGAAAAAAATATCAACAAATGATAGTTCACCAGAAAGCAGTGCATGTATTTTTGTTCCTAATTGCCAAATTTCTCCTCTTTGCATCCTGTGACATAGTCTGAATAAATTTCCAAGGTCCCCTATGATTATTTTTTGTGGATGACACATAAAAAATATAACATATGATATATTAAAGCTAAGAATTTTTTAGTAATGGAGTTCATTACCAATGACTACTTCTTTAAAATGTTCCCATACCTGCTGCTTAGGAAACATTGCAGAAGAGGTGACAAAAAGATTGTTAAGGCCAGAGGTTCAAGGAATTTGCTGTGAGGTTTTTACCTAGTAACTTCAGAAGACACACTGATATAGCCTTGTCAACACGGTTGTCCAAAGTTGAGCTGAAGAAGGAGGACACCAATGGATATGTCAAATTGGATATAAAAAAAGTTCATGAGGACTCAGTCCTAAACACAGTAACATGGGCAGCTGAGGAAAGCTGGGGTTGTGGAGATGGGCTTGCCCAGCAATGGGTATACCAACTTTTTGTCCAGTACCAGATGTTTAACCTTGTAAATATGCTGACAAGTAACATTTTGTAAACTCAGCAGCTTATGTTTAAGACTATATATATATATATATATATATATATATACATATATATATACATATACATATATAGGTTTTGAATTGGAAATAAAATGGGGAGAATATATGGGAGAGTTAATAGAAAATAATTGGAAGGGAGAAATATTGTCATATTGTAATCCCACAAATGAATAAATAAATATTTTCTATTAATATGTTTCTAGAAAAAAATGTTTTACCTTCTCTCCCCCTCTTCCATTATTTTCTCTTTTCCAAAATCTCTGGCTATACTAGTCTTCATATCTATAATATTACCCTTTTCAGTTATACCTAGGAGTAGTAATGTTCTCACTTTTATTTATTTACCTATTATAGATTTACATTTTATAGTTTAAGATGGCCTTGAAAATCCTCTGTACTGTGAGTTGAACAATGTCAAGTACCCACTTCTGTACCACTCAAATACTAGAACTGTAAGCATGCATTATCATATACAGCTCAATTTATCATTATATGTAACATAATTAGAATTAAAATCAATCAAATTACTTTCTGCAAAATTCTAGACATCCTTTTTTTGGTGTTTGTAGCAGTCATTTAATAATGCAAAAAACAAAAAGGAGGCAATTTAAAAATTCTTATTAATAACAGTGGCCTGGATTTTAAATGCTATGTTTAGTACCCAATATTTGTAATAAAAAGAGGGGACAATGATTATTTAGGCTTAAAATCTTGGGAAGATTGTGAGGGACTTTGTAAGAATCTGTCAAAACTAAGAACAGATGAATCTACATCTATTTTTTATCTTTTCATTCTTTATGACGGAAACACTGCCCATTCTTTTGCTGTCTTTTTCTCCAATTGATATGAGAATCAGCAAACAAAATGATTATGAAATCTATGAGTTATTTGTTTATCCTTTCGGCTATATGCCAGCTTTGTCCTTATTTAGCATTCTTTCAAACACTATATTTTAAAATTTAGCGACTTAAAATTTAAACAACTGTTGTGAGTAATTACTAACATGTGCTATCAATTTAACAGGATAAAAATTAGAAGTAGCCAAGCCTGTAGGCATACTTGGTAGAGATTATCTAGATTAAGTCAGTTTCTGTCTTTTGTTTAGGTTAATTAAGTTCTATAGATACACCATAAAGATTCACCCAAATAGTTGCTGGTGTAATTTCTTGGGCTAAGTTCCTAGAGTGCAGGGAATAGAGTAAGAGAGTCAAGCATGAGTTTCATCACTAATTTCTGCACCATGTTTCTCAGATGAAGTTGGTCAGTCATGATAATGATTGTGTGTCACTGGGTTGCTGGTTGTCATCAAAAAGCCTAATATTTTGTTTTTGTTATAATCAGCCTCAACTATTAGTCTATATTAATTGTACAAAAGTGTTTATAATTATCCTGAAATTTTTCTTTATGTTTATCATGTGCTTCAATTATTTTCACAGTTTTCCTTCCCTTCTTTCCCCACATCTCGTCAAATAGTCTCCCTTCTGCTTTAAAATATTTTAATTTTTAAAATATGCATTCCACACATTAAAAAATGCATATTACATATAAGTTTCAGAGCATGACTGTTTTTCCTTAAATAACAATTAATTTTCCAGAAAATAACATACCTTTTTTCAATGGCTATTTGTTCATAGTCTGTCTCTCCCATTATTCTATTTTTTAATTTATTTTTGGATAAGAACAAACATTTTAAATAATTAAAATTTTCAGCTAATTTTATAGTTTGTTTTCCATTCACCTTCTGCATTATTAAGCTATCTTAGACATCAACAATTATTTAGAGAGAAGATATCCAATGTGCCAATATTGAATTATAAATTCTAATTCAAGTAGAAAGTATAGGTTTCTAGTGGTTTCCATAATCTGTGATTGAAATAGTCTCATAGTGGTAAATTTAAAATCATTTCCTAATGTCATTGAACAGTGTTGGGAAGATACAACATGAATCTATTTAGTAAAGTTGCACAAGCAGTGCCTGTCCAAAATTCATAATTAAGCAACTGACAGCAGGCAAGGGCATGCCTACATATAAGTAGCCATGATTTTAAAACAGGTAATGGAACTAATTTTTTCATTGGCAAATATCTGTGCGAACTCACAACTTTGTGATGACTAGAAAGATACGGGGCTGGGGAATATAATTACTTTAACATTTAGGATCTTCATTGATAGACATTATCCTGAGATTAGGTACTCAGTAATAGTTATGTCTCTGCAAGAAAATGTAATGTGATTCTTTTTTTTTTATTTCAGCAACTTTTATTGTGTACATTCTGTATCATTATCTAAACAATTAAAGGTTTTTCTAAAAATGTAGATTTCCTATTTACATGTCCATTCCATTTATTCATGCTAAAACAAATGAATCCCGAAAATATATTGGAAATCAAGGTCAAATTCTCATAAAAAAATAGTGCTATTTAACTCAGAGATAGTTCTAGAAATTAAACATTATCAAAATATATAAATGCTACATCTAACAGAAAAGATCTATAGATTTTAGTAATAATTGAAGTTTTATTAATCTTTTTAGGTATTGTGTAGAAAGTCCTAAGATCCAAACAACTTTTTCTGAATAATTGATTTTGCAACAATAAAACATAGGGGTGAAGGTGGCCAGGATTTCTTTACCCTTCTTAACTTTAAAAGAAATAATTCTTTCAGTGCAATGATAATATGATTGTCAACATTGTACCCTGTTTCACAAATATCAATCTGTTGTATTTTCTGTTAAACAAGTATTTGCTATTCAAGTTTAATTGAATATATTATGTATCTCTGCATCTGAACCACATAGGAACATTTTAAAGTGAGAATCTCTTATGAAACATATTTTAAAATAAGATCTATCCTCTTATATAATGTTGAGCATAAGATGTGTATCTTTATGAATTTTACTTTATAAATATATTTCTCTCACACATGCTTTAGTTTTCATAAATATTTGCATATTAACCATTTTATTTATTTTGTCTGGAAAACAATTTATTGTGTATTTTATATTAAAGACTTATGCTGGTATTTTAAAATACCATATCTGGGTTTAAAAGAAGAATGTACTACCATGCTATGAGATATATATATATATATATATATATATATATATATATATTCTTTTATCATCCACCTGTCTTCAGCAAGTGTTCTGCTGGTGTTCTTGTTATTTAAATGGTCTTTCTTAAGTGTGAAACTTTCTCTATATTGGTGCTATCTATAGATTATGACAATATAAAATTCATAGCAATTTTTTGAAGTACAATGCGAATGACTAAAAATTATGACTTAATGCTTAAATTATCTTATCTTATTGATTTATCTTCAGCATTATAAAGTATTTCTTCTTGTTAGCAATTTTAATTATGCATATTTTTGTTGTATAAGTAATAAAACAAATGTATAGAATGCAGGTGCTCACAATACACTTATGATAAAAATAAATATTTTAAATCAATACCACATTTCATAGTGACTTAAAATATAATACCATGGAAGTTCTGGCTAATGATTTGCCTTAATATTTTGGCTAACTGTGTTAGAATATTTACTTTGGTGAAATATTCAAAAAAATCACCTTATTAAAAGATTGTATTAAACACACAGTTTAAAATGAAGTTATATACATAAAAGTTAAATAATACACACAGAAGTGATAATAAACAGTGGTTTTTTTTTTGGAAGTGGCAACAACCTCTTATGCAGCTATGCTACTTATGAAAAGCAAACAAACAAATTTATTCTAGTTAGCTATATGTACTCCCATAGATTCAACCTGAAATATAATTTGAAAGATAATCTTATGTTCAAGCAATATGTATATTGTCATTCTCTGACTACTTCCCAAGCACAGAATATCTATATTTTGTTTTTTATTAACATGTTTAAATTTATTCTAAATCTAGTTTTCCTTCTTTTGATGAAATCTAGAGATTAGTCAAGTTTCTACAAATGGATCAATTTTGCTAGCTGCTAAGTATACCTTTCTTGTGACCAACAAATAAAAAGCTTATATGTAAAATACATTACTCTTAACACGCTGGCAAGGTCTAGGTTCAAACAGTAGAATAGGAACATAGGTGAGAAGAGGGTATCCATAGCATTTCAAGAATTCTGTAGCCACTTCTGGGCCCCATGGACATAAATGCACCTACCAGCAGCCATAAGACCAGACAAAATGCTTCGTCACTTTGGCCTTATGGCTTACATAATCTATCTGCCTTTGCACTTCAAAATAGCCCAAATATCCCTTGGATGACCATTGAAAATTACTGCCTAATGGTAAGTTTGCCTCTGCCTTTTTATGGGAACATTCTAATATCTGTCATCTGGTGAATGTGCAAATGAAAAGAGCTGCCTTACATTCAAGCCATTTTCTATCTTGGTTCCAAACCCTCTCTCCTTGCTTCCTGTTTACCCACTCACATGCTCCAAGCTATGCAAGCTGAACTAGAGGAACCCTCTACTGTTCTGGACTCTGCTAATGAACCTCCACCTTTCAGCCCCAACATACAACTGCTCCTTCAGCTCCTCCAGCTCCTTCCTCCTCTCCAATAACAAGTCGCTCCAACCACCCAGCTCTAACACCCATTTACATTCCTCCTTTAACGTGTTCTTACACCACAAAGAGAGTCCACCCTAGCCAAACAAATCTAGCTAGATTTCTCCCTTTGTGAGAGGTAGCTCAGTTACATGTCACCTTCTCACAATTATCACTCTCACAGATAGAAAAACAATAACAGCCCCGAGTTCTTAACTCTACATTTTTTATAAAAGAACTCTAATATATTATCCAGTCCTATAATATTGCCTTTCATGACATATACATGATCATGAAAAACAACATACTTTCTACTTTCTGAGGAGCACAGACAAGTTTAAGAGCAAGTGAGAATACATGCAGGCAAAACTCATTAAACTAATGGAGCACATTCCCCAGGAGCTGGGGCTGTCCCCGACCTAGACCCATTTTGGGATTACAACACCCTATGTGGCACTCTAGCTAGAGACCAATTTACGACCTGCCTACTGGCAGATTTCTATAAAGCTGCTTTTAAACCTGTAAACTGTGAGAAATTTCAAGAAATGCTGTAGGTCAAACAAAAGAATTCATCTCAGTTCCTAGAATTCCTCAAAAAGGCCCTCTGACCGTATACTAATTTAGACCCTGAACACCCAAAAGCAGACACCTCATTATGACTCAATTTTTTCCCCAGAGCTTCCCAGACTTTAGGGTCAAGCTTAAGCATCTGAAGAGAAAGCCTCTGACACCAGAGGCAGAATTCTTACCACTGGTCTTTAAGGCGTACCTTGGGAGAGATGAGAAAGCCTGCAAGCAGAAATTCCAAATGCTGAACAAGGCCATCCCAGCAGCCACAGCAACTGTGTGGGTCCCCTTGTTTCCTGAAGCTTGAGGACCACTGAGTCCTTGTCTCAACAGTAGTCAAGAGGGTCACTAGGGTCAGGCTTTTCTTACTCCATATGAGTCACTTGGGCCATGTCCAAAGAGCCCTGAAGAGGAACATTGGTCAGTTGACTGCCCCTGCACACTTTGTAGCATAGGTAGAGCAAATGCAGAACACTCTCCAACTGACTATCTAAGCCTGGCCATGGAGGACTGAGGGTGCTCTGGCTCCCTTGGCATGATCATTGTCATCTCCCACAGGGAGCCTCACTTAGCTATTACAGTATCAGGGTAATCCATGTCCTTCCTCTTGAACACCATAACTTACTCAATTCTGCAGGAATTTGGGGACGCACTTTTTCTTGTTTTCTCCCTATTGTATGGGTAGGTCTAATTCATCAGACCCCACCATTTAATTGCATTCTCAGCAGTATCCCTCTCACCCACTCATTTGGTTATGCCTACTTCTCCTGTACCCCTAATGGGAAGAGAATTTTTTAGCTAAAGTTGGACCTTCTGCTTCTTTTGCTCCCCTATTTACCTAACCCAGAATTCACCAGCAGCTCCTCTTCCTCATCCTAGCCACCCATAATACTTGTTCCAACATGTCATTTAATTTGTTATAAGATAAATTATAAAGGCTTGCAAACTCTCCCTCTTTCTGAGTTCTTTCTTCAAGTGTCACTAGTAAAAGATGCCACACTTATTTTCTAATCTTGCCCACTCCTCAATATCTCAATTTTTCTGTTTCAACCCAATGCTGACTACTCTTTCTCTTATTCTTGCACTGAACTCCTAGAGGAATTCCTAAGAAGGACATGGATTACCCTGATACTGTAATAGCTAAGTGGGGCTCCCTGTGGGAGATGACAATGATTATACCAAGGGAGCCAGAGCACCCTCAATCCCCCATGGCCAAGCTTAGATAGACAGTTGGAGAGTGTTCTGCATTTGCTCTACCTATGCTACAAAGTGTGCAGGGGCAGTCAACAGTCAACTGACCAGTGTTCCTCTTCAGTGCTCTTTGGACATGGCCCAAGTGACCCATATGGAGTAAGAAAAGAACTCCGAATCTTTCACACATACAGGAGGGTGCATTGCCTCAGGCTACCTATACCAGCTACACAGAAGAAAGTTCCTTTTTATATGAGGAGATCCATAATGCAGGCTATGACAGAGTGTAAAATACTCTAGTGGTTGAAGCACCAGTACTCTCTGCCACCATTACAAACCAGAACACTGAATTAATAGCCATCACCCATGCCTTCCAATTATCACAAAGACAATTCCTAAATGTTTACTGCAAATATGCTTTTCATATGCTTCTGTTCCACACTTCCATCTGGAAAAAGTATGGGTTCTTTAAAAAAAAAAAAAAAAAAGACAGCTCAGGACAAATTATGGCCACGCTAAAAACCTCTCATGTCTCCAAAGCTATAGGAATTTTTCACTGCCAGTCAACAAACTGACAGCTCTATCATCTCTAAGGGAAATGACTCTGCAGACAAGGCAGCTAGAACACAGCCTCTCCAGGACTCAGACTTACCTCAGCCATGTGAAGAATTTCATACACTGAAATCCAAATCCTCACATGTTGTATAAGATTCTGGCCTGGATTTTCCAAGCCTGGACCAAATATTCAGCCCCACAGTCCCACAATTTCACAGAAGCACATGGAGTCCCACAGAATCACACAGATGCTTGTATTATTTTTATGCTGATTGTCCTAGGGCCCAGGCATATAATTTGCTAGCACTTGCTCTCAGTCTAACTCATCATGTTCAGCTGTGCTGCTTGGTACCTTTTCTCAGAGCAGCATTTCAGCTTCTTTCCTTTGCATCCTCTGCTTCTCTTCATTGTGTCTGTGGCAGCTCCTCTGGCAGTTATGCCTGGCATCTGTCTCTGTTTTTCCTGTACTCAGAGTTTTCTTAGGCTGGTAGCCCTGCCCATAATTTCTGTCTGCCTTTTGGCCAATCAGATTTTATTAAACCCATAGGTGCGACAAATATTTACATTACCAGCATAATCCCATTACAGAATCACCTCTGGGTCAAAGAAGAAATGTTTTAAAGTGTGTATGCAAAAGAGTAGGTAGACTGGAAAAGAAAAGAAAAGGAATAGAAAAGTCCTTAGAAAAAAATTTAAAAAATATTAAAAAACACATAAAGATGGAAAATACACAGAGTCCAGATTATGGTTATTATTGTGCTTTCTCTTAATAATTTAGCTTTTAATGAGCTAACTGCAGAAACACAATTAATTGCAAATGCTGCTACGCTAAACAAACATATTTTAAAGGTATCTTGATTTTGAAATTTGGGTCTGGGTGCTGGCTGCAGAGTCCCAGCGCACTCTGTAGTAGACACAGATAGAGTCTGTCTGTCACCATACCCACAGCTGCTGCTGGGATAATTTGCATGGCTACCCACCACGACCTCCAACTGAGCGAACAGATAACTACAGGGATCACTGAAGAACAGACTCAGACCCCACCCAGAGGTGAGGAGAGGTCACCAGGCCCAAACGCCTATATCCCAGCCAGGGAGGGAGAGTTGAGCTCCCATCAGTTCTGGTTCTGCTTCCCGGACCAGGTGCTTTCTGCAGAGTAAGTCCCAGAGCACTCTGTAGCAGGAGCAGATAAAATCTGCCTGTCACTATACCCAAAACTGCTGCTGAGGGAATTTGCACGGCTACCCACCTTGACTTCCATCTGAGTGAACAGATAACTTCTGGGGTCTCTGAAGGACAGACTCAGACCCTGCCCAGAGAGGTGACAGAAGGCACACAAGCCCGAGTGCCACAACTGCCCAGGAGCCATCTAATCATGAACCACTGAAGCCATGGGCAAACGTCAGTACAAAATCTTACATAATAAGACAAGGAACAACAAGGTAACTCCAGAAGAAAGTGGCGATCTTACAAATACAGGACCTGAACTGAGCAATGAAGAGGAAACAGAAGGAAGCAACACCAAAAATTCCTTTTTGATGATCATTGAAGCTCTCAAAGAGGATATGAAAAATAGACATAAAGAAATAGAAGAAAATAAAAACAAAAACTGGGAAGAGATGAACAAATCTATGAAAGAAACATGCCAAGAAATAAAGCTGAAATAAAAGCTGAAACAGAAGTAATTAAAAAGGCACAAAATGAGGCAAAGATGAAAATAGAAAATCTGAAGAAAAAAGCTGGAACCACAGATACAAGCATAACAAACAGAGTTCAAGAGATGGAAGATAGAATCTCTGAAGTGGAAGACTCAGTAGCTCAAATAAATATATCAGTCAAAGAAAATAGTAAAACTAAAAAAGCCATAACTCAAAATGTCCAGAAAATCTGGGACACCATGAAAAGACCTAATTTGAGAATAATAGGAATAGAAGAAGGAGAAGAATACCAGCTGAAAGGCACAGATAATGTCTTCAATAAAATCATAGAAGAAACCTTCCCTAACCTGAAGAAGGAAATGCCTATAAGGATACAAGAAGCTTACAGAACACCAAATAGATATGACCCCCCAAAAAGTCAGCGTGCCACATTATAATCAAGCCACAAAACATACAGAACAAAGAAAAAATTTTAAGAGCTGAAAATGAAAAGGGCCAACATACATATAAAGGCAGACCCATCAGAATAGCACCTGACTATTCAATGGAAACTATGAAAGCTAGAAGGGCATGGTCAGAAGTTATACAGACACTAAAACAGCATGACTGCCAAATTAGAATACTATACCCCGAAAAATTATCAATCACTATAGATGGAGTAAACAAGGTATTTCAGGACAAAGTCAGACTGAAAGAATATATATCTACCAATCCAGCACTACAGAGAGTATTAGAGGGAAAACTCCAACCTAAGGACCCCAGATACACCACGAAATCACAAGCAATCAATAATTCCACAGAAGAATACCCTAGAGAAAGGAACTACAAACAAGTTACCACCAAAAATGGAAGGAAATATGAATCAATGGTCACTAATTTCCCTTAATATGAATGGTCTCAACTCTCCTATAAAACGTTACACACTAACAAGATGGATACAACAACAGAAGCCATCCTTCTGTTGGCTACAAGAAACACACTTCAACTGCAAAGACAGACACAGGCTTAGAATAAAGGGTTGGGAAAAGATTTTCTAGTCAAATGGTTCCAAGAATCAAGCCGGGGTTGCAATCCTAATATCTAACAAAGTAGACTTTAAGCTAAAAGCAATTAAAAGAGACCAAGATGTTCACTACTTATTCATCACAGGAAAAATTGGTCAAGAGTAGATTTTGATCTTAAATATTTATGCCCCTAATATAAGGGCAACCTACTTATGTAAAAGAAACACTGCTAAAGCTCAAATCCCACATCAATTCTTACACCCTAATTGCAGGAGACTTCAATACCCCACTTTCGATTCTGGATAGATCAACCAGACAAAGTCTCAACAGAGAAATAAGGAGTCTAAAAGAGTTTATGAATCAAATGGATTTAATAGATATCTACAGAAGCTTCCACCCAAATGCAAAGGGATATACATATTTCTCAGCTCAAGGAACTTTCTCCAAAATTGACCACATAATTGGTCATAAAGCAAATATCAACAGATACAAAAAATGGAAATAATCCCTTGTAACATATCGGACCACCAGGGCCTAAAGTTAGAGTTCAACAACATCAAAACCCAAAGAAAGCCTACCAACTCGTGGAAACTAAACATCACTCAGCTGAACCATCTCTGGGTCAAGGAAGAAATTAAGAAAGAAATCAAAGTCTTCCTAGAATTCAATGAAAATGAATCTACAACATATCCAAACTTGTGAGACACAATGAAAGCAGTCTTAAGAGGAAAATTCATAGCGCTAGATGCCTATATGAAAAACCTAGAGAAATCCCACACTAGAGACCTAACAGTGCAGCTGAAAGCCTTAGAACAATTAGAAGCAAACTCACGTAGAAGGAGTAGACAGCAGGAAATAATCAAACTTAGAGCTGAAATCAATACAATTGAAACAAAAAGAACAATACAAAGAATCAACGAATCTAAGAGTTGGTTCTTTGAGAAAGTTAAGATAGATAAGCCCCTAGCCAAACTAATCAAAAAAAAACAAAGAGAGAGTGTTCAAATCAACAAAATCAGAAATGAAAAGGGGGACATAACAACAGACTCCCAGGAAATACAGAGAATTATCAGATCATATTTTGAAAATCTGAATTTCACAAAAATGGAAAGCCTCGAAGAAATGGACAGCTTTCTGGACAGGTACCATCTACCAAAATTAAATGAAGATCAGATTAATTACCTAAACAGCCTATTACCCTTAAGGAAATTGAAGCTGTCATTAAAAACTTCCCCAAAAATAAAAGCCCTGGTCCAGATGGTTTCAGTGCCGAATTCTGCCAGACATTCAAAGAAGAATTACTACCATTACTCCTCAAACTATTTCACAAAGTAGAAACTGAAGGAATATTACCAAACTCCATTTATGAGGCCACAATCACCCTAATACCCAAGCCACTCAAAGACACAACAAAGAAGGAGAATTACAGACCAATTTCCCTCATGAATATTGATGCAAAAATTCTCAACAAAATTTTGGCAAACCTTATACAACAATGCATAAAAGATATCATCCACCATGACCAAGTAGGCTTCATCCCAGAAATGCAGGGCTGGTTTAACATATGAAAAAGTGTAAATGTTATCCATCATATAAACAAACTAAAGGAACAAAACCACATGATCATATCCTTAGATATGGAAAAAGCCTTTGACAAAATCCAACACTCCTTTATGATTAAAGCCCTGGAGAGATCAGGAATACAGGAAGAATACCTAAATATAATAAAGGCAATTTACAATAAGCCGACAGCCAGTATCAAACTTAATGGAGGAAAACTCAAAGCAATCCCACTAAAGTCAGGAACTAGACAAGGATGTCCTCTCTCCCTTTATCTATTCAATATAGTTCTTAAAGTTTTAGCTAAAGCAATAAGGGAAAGAAAAGAGATTAAGGAAATACAAATTGGAAAAGAAGAAATGAAGCTAACTCTATTTGCAGATGATATGATTGTATACATAAGTGACCCACAAAATTCTTCCAAAGAACTGCTACAGCTGATAAACACCTTCAGCAATGTAGCAGGATACAAGATTAACTCAAAGAAATCAGTATCCCTTCTATACACTAAAGATAGAAGAGCTGAAAAAGAAATAAGGGAAACATTACCCTTCATATTAGCTGCAAATAGTATTAAATACCTTGGAGTAACTATAACCAAAGAAGTAACAAACCTATTTGACAAAAATTTTAAATCACTGAAGAAAGAAATTGAAGAGGATATCAGAAAATGGAAAGCTCTCCCATGTTCCTGGATTGATAGGATCAACATAGTAAAAATGGCAATTCTACCAAAGGCAATCTACAGATTCAATGCACTGCCCATCAAAATCCCAACACAAGGGGCTGGAGAGATGGCTCAGCGGTTAAGAGCACTGACTGTTCTTCCGGAGGACCTGAGTTCAATTCCCAGCATCCACATGGCAGCTAACAAAATCCCAACACAATATTTTTTGGACCTTGAACGAACAATACTCAATTTCATTTGGAATAACAGGAAAGCCAGGATTACCAAAACAATTTTACTCAACAAAAGAACGTCAGGAGGTATCACCATCCCTGACTTCAAGCTATATTATGGAGCTACAGTAACAAAAACAGCCTGGTACTGGCATAAAAACAGACTTGTGGACCAATGGAATAGAATTGAGGATCCAGACTTTAACCCAAAAACCTATGAACACCTGATCTTTGACAAAGAGTCCCAAAACATTCAATGGAAAAAAGATAGTATATTTAACAAATGGTGTTGGCATAGCTGGATGGACATGTGTAGAAAAATCCAAATAGATCCGAGCCTGTCACCCTGCACAAAACTCAAATCCAAGTGGATCAAAGACCTCAACTTAAACCCAGCCACTTTGAACTTGATAGAAAAGAAAGTGGGAAATACACTTCTACAAATTGGCACACACGACCACTTCCTAAATATAACACCAGTGGCACAGACACTAAGACCAACAATCAATAAGTGGGATCTCCTAAATCTAGTAAGCTTCTGCAAAGCCAAGGACACTGTCAATAGGACAAAATGGCAGCCTACAGAATGGGAAAAGATTTTCACCAACCCTACAAGTGATAGAGGACTGATCTCTAAGACATATAAAGAGCTCAAGAATCTAGAGCCCAAAACCTTGAATAACCCAATCAAAACCGGAATACAGATCTAAAAAGAGAATTCTCAGCAGAGGAACTATGAATGGCTGAAAGGCAACTGAAAAAGTGCTCATCATCTTTAGCCATCAGAGATGTGCAAATCAAAACAACTTTGAGATACCACCTAACATCTGTTAGATTGGCTAAGATAAAAGGCACAGATGACAGCCTATGTTGGAGAGGATGCGGACCAAAGGGAACACACCTCCATTGCTGGTGGGAGTGTAAGCTTGTTCAGCTACTTTGGAATGCAATATGGAGGTTTCTCAGAAAATTGAGAATCAATTTTCCCAAGGACCCAGCAATACCACTTCTGGGTGTATACCCTAAAGATGCACATTCACACTCCAAAGGTATTAGCTCAACTATGTTCATAGCAGCATTATTTGTAATAGTAAGAAACTGGAAACAAAGTCTCAACTGAAGAATGGATTAACAAACTGTGGTACATCTACACAATGGAATACTACTTAGCAGTAAGAAAAAATGATATCCTAAAATTCAAAGGCAAATGGATGGATTTGGAGAATGTCCTCCTGAGCCAGGTATCACAAACTCAGAAAGATAAGCAGGGGATGTTCACTGACTAGTGGTCTCTAAACAAACAAACAAGAAAAAAGCCAAGCATGCCCAGGCTGCAAACCATGACCACTGAACAGCTTGGGATCAGAAACACCCTGGACTGACCCTTCAGATCCCACTCCAAGTATAGGAACACCTGACTCACTCTTGAGGGAGGGGGGACAAAACTGGATTTGCCAGGTGTAGAGACTGATCTAAGCATTATTGAGTCAGTGGAACCATAGGACTGTCTGTTCCCTGCCCAGGGAGGGTATGGGGAGTTGTGGAGAAGAAAAAATGACCTGATGTGGCAGGAGGGGGAAGGGACCTTGAATAAGGATATACAGGAATGAAAAAGAAAAAATTCAGGGGGAAAGCTGAACACAAAGTAAATATATGTGTAGTAATCTTATTTGCATTATCATCCTTGATAAGTCATACTTATGATTTTTATCTTCTTCATAGTTATTGTTAACTTAGCAGCATTTTAAATTCATTTTACTGTTTTTCTTGATAAATACAAAATAAATAAAGAAGGAAAAAAAAGAGTTGGAAAACACACACACACACACACACACACACACACAAAGAAATTTGGGTCTGAAAATATGTTGCTTGGGAAAAGAGTTTCTGCTTTTGTTTCCACAGAAGATTAAAAACCCATGAATTGTTTCTAGGCAAGTACGGTTTCATCTGACAAGGCCACCTTAAAATTCTCTCAAAGAAAAATCAGCTTCTAGGATGCCAATTAAGATGATCCATCCAGGCTCAGGATCCTCATAAGATTGTCAGTGCTTCTTAATTAGCAGGAAGTAGTACAAGAAAGTTATGCCCTAATTCCCAAAATACTGCTTATTAATGTTTGTTTTCATTACAGATGGTTAATGATCACAGTCAAACTCTTTCTAAAAAGAAAGAAGAGGATATTGTATATGAATAATTTTAAAAAGAGTAGATTATTAAATTTATTTTAATCTAAAAATCAGCTGTTAATTAAACTCAAAATATTTTGCATTAGTATAGATTTCATTGTATTGATATAAATTTAAGGTCAATTTTGTTATGCCATATGTATTTTCATTCTTGTTTATGGTAGAATGTTTATGTAACTCATTTAAAATTGTAATGTGTTTTTGAGAAATGCTGATTAATAGCCATCAAGGATAATAAAGCTTATAGTAATGTTAGTTAGGTTTTTGTAGGTATAGAAAATATATTTTAATTAGATAGGTATTGTTCAAACACTTCAAAGACCTATAGAATGTGGCATTTAAAATATTTTAAGAACATGAACTTTTCTGGACAGTGAGACAGCTCTGATCCTGGCAGTACCAATATACTTCAAGTGAATGGTGGACATTGAAGAAACTTCATGTGAAATTCACTTTGTGGCAACAGTTAGCCACTAGACAAAAAACTGTTCTTATATTGACTGCTTTAGAGTATGCTGTATAAACTGAACATGCAGGTTCCATAGGAAAGTGACCTCTGAACTTTGGAGGAGCTAGCCGAGATGGTCCTTCAAGTTACTGCTTTGCAGGGAAAATTGCCAGGCATCCTTCAGGACACAGGGAGAAGCAACTGATGGACTATGCCAGATTTGTTGCATCACTGAAGAGTATGTAAGAGACTCTGGGCCTTTATGCTGAAGATGGATGTCCCAACATTACAAAGGAACTTTGGGTGACTGTCCAGGCAGACTGGTGTCATCTCTAGATTTTGGAAATTGCTTCCACTTCCTATTTACCTGGTAATATTATATCCTTCTGTGGTCTTTGATGTAGCTGAAGATTTGAGAACTATAGGTATAGTTTTTCTTAGTTATTTTAAAAAGTATATTAGATGTGAGAATTGAGACTCACAAGGATAAGGTAGATAATAGAATGTTTTCTTTAATTTTATCAATTACCAATAGATAAGATATTGTAACTGGAATTCTTGCTTAATAACTGTTTTTTTATGTGTAATTTCACTATATTGAAACTGAAACCTTCTTTTGTTAGACAGAAAAGTGGAAGTGTGGTAGGAATGTCTGTCTGTATGCAGTGAATATCAATTTGTAAAGAAAGTAACTCTTTTGGCCTGTGGCGAGCACTATAGCAGTAGGCAGGAAAACAGAGACAGGTAGAGGAATTTGGAATTAAGACAGACTTCATCTAGCTACCAAGGAAGAAACATGTAGGTGAGATATGGGAAAGATAGATTAATGGAAATGAGTTGAATTAAAATGAAAGTTCTAGCTAGCAATGAGCCTGAGACACAGGCCAAACAGGATGGAATTAATATAAGCATCTGAGTCATTTTGGGGGTGAAAAGCAGCTGCAGGCAGTCTGGACCTCCATCTCAGAAGGGCCAGATTCCTTTCATAACAAGATAGATCATGCAGTTTTGTAAAATTATCAGTTAATTCATTAAATCATTCATGGTAAATAATAAGTCAGAAAGAACACTGTGTCAGTGTAAAGCATATAGATAGTGAAAATGGAAGATAATCAAACACAGCATACAGAGAATTATGACTAGTTCAACAAGGAGGCTGGTAGTAATTATTAAATGACATACAGATCACAGACATGTGATGGAGTTTCTAAAGTGAAATGGAATATAGGTTTGACTGGACAGCAGGTTAAGCCAATATCCTTGGAAACAAAGTGCCATATCATGGTGTCAGTGGTGCCACACATAGTTTAGAAGTGTGCAATACACAGATTTGTTGTGAACTCATGTCATTCTTACAGATATTGATACAAAGTGTAGTGCCAATAATTAATAAAGCTTAAAACTATGTATAATTTAAAACCCAAAAATGTCTTAAAAGAGCTATTGAATTTTATTTACATAAATACCAGACAATGAAACTTTTGAATATAAATAATCTACTTAATGTCATATTGCAAAAGTATATATGGTCAGGGGAATGGTTAGAAGTAGCATAAAACAGTAGAATAATGCCGAAAGAGTTATCATTCAAGTGGCAGAAATTTCTCATCATATTATAATTTGATGAATATATGTAAATATATAATATATATAAATATATTTATTAACATTCAAGTTTTCTTTGCTTAAAAGGAAGTATAGTTTTTAGTTTTAGTTTTAAGAAGAGAAAATCTTGGAAATTCTTAAGTCACTGGAATATAGAAAAACAACATATTGTTATAAGGAACTAACATCAAAGTCCATCAAACAAGTGATTTGAAGATGATTCTAAAATGCTTTGGAAAAAGACATAAAGTTGTCACATTTGATAATGAATATGAACACAAAACAGTATAATTATAAAAAATAAGAAATGAAATTGCAGGCTTTCTATACAAACATGCACTTTTGAATTTCAAGTGTTTATCAGAAGATAAAATCAACTTTTTATTTGCGAGAACACAGTAATGATTCCAAATAAGTAGAATAGAGTCTTTGGTGTTACAGTTTCTGTGACAAAAGTGATCCCCATTTGGGTTGAGATAAATAATCTTGGTTATGAAGAGAAATGTCATAATACTGTACTATAAATATAGTAAATAATGAGTAATTTCATTTTGGAGTCTGTATGGGAATCACTATAACCTATGATTAATATTTGATTAATACCATCAAATCAGTAAAGATTTGTAATGGTCCAATGTACTTTAGAAATAATAATTTTATACTTTTTGTTTGTGTTTTTTAAAACTTTTTATTTTTGAATAATGTCTCATTGTTTATCCATGTATCCCCTTCTTCAAATTCCCTTTCCTTTCCCGACCCTCCTGGTCACTCTCTTATACTTTACAAAGAACTGTAACAATATAAGGTGATTTATAAAAAAATGAAGAAAGGCATGAGAAATGTAAAAATGTTGATTGCATTTTCAAGAATAATTGCTAAAATGAGCTCTTTATTATTGACAAGTGTTTCATCTTTAGTTCAATAAGTTCTTCACTTATAAAAAACTTACTCTCCTGCCCCCATATTTATTATCTTGTGAACAGATGTCAAATGTGCTAAGAATAGTTAACTTTGTATTTAAACTTAACTTATAAAGTACAAAATTGAAATGAGATGAAGTATTACCGGCCAACAACAAAGAATCAAGTTCAATAAGTTGATTTGAAAGGGTAGTGAATTATTGTGTTTGTACCAGGAGAGTGGCTAAAACTAGGAAAACATTTTATTTAGAGCTTGTTTATAGTTAATAAGAGTTTATACAGATTACAGATGGTAAGATGTGATGCTTGACAATATTTTGCTATTTTCCCAGAATTTCAGTCTATATAAATTTCTTGACTAAAAAGATCTTCTAAAAAAGGAAAGAGAGAGGGATTTTAAAAGACAATATTAATATAATAATTTGACAAGGTACAACTCTCCCTAAAGGATCTCACCCATTGTAGCACATGCAGTTTTTGGACTCACCATTAGGCTTCATCATTTTTTTCCTATATGCTCCATTTCTCTTTGAGCTTCCTTAGACTCCTGGGTTAGGTGCATCAGCCCATAACTGCTCAATCATCAGAGGCTTGATATCATTGTTGAAACTTTGAGGTATAGACACTGGGAGACTAACATGGCTCTTAGTTTATATTCACACCTTTAGAAAACCAGGCTTAAAGTGTAAATACTAATAGAATTCTGAGTTCTATTACAGAGGACTCCTTTTAAAATATATGTAAACCACAAGGCTTTCTTTAGGGACCTGGGCTCAACTGCTCATCTGAAATTGTAAATTTAATAATAAGAGATAGTCTGGACTGAAGAGTAACTCATAAAGATCCCAGTTATCATAAAAGGAAAAACAGAGAAAAACGAGACTAGTAACAGGATTAGAAAAGTCTACAAAAAGTGCTTTCATATACTTGATCACCGGTACTCATGTCTACTGCTGTGTATTTATCGTGTTTATGTCAAAGTTTTTTAAAGCACACTGTTAAAAAAAACTCACAAGAATAGTTTTATCCTTGTATTTTTCTGTGCTGAGGATATAGCTCAATGTTCCAGGCAAGGAATACTTGTAATAAATATTATTTTGAGTAATTACTCACAAAATCCAAATGTAGCTTTTAATATCTGTTTGCCTTTTGTTTCTGAGTTATGTGAAGTTTTTGTTGAGAACAGGTTATAATATATTTTATTTAATCTTAAAATGACAAATTCTTGTTAAATGAGGACACTCTTCTTCCTAATTTTCTGAAAATTTTCTTCATATTCAAAACCACTGCACTAATAGACCTTATCATGAATGAACATAACAGTTGTTCACTTTTTCCTTTTTAATTCATCTTAAGATATTTTGACACTATCATATAAATTTGTATATATTCAAAAGTAATTATATATAATCAGCCTTGAAAGCATTTCTTTAGATAAAATTTAGCTTTGTAAGAGCTACTCATTTTTCAATTAAAATTATTAAAGAACACTTTGATTTTTTAAAATAACATATATTACTAAGTTATCAAAGTTATTAAGTATTGAAATAAATTTTAATTATTTTTTTAGAATCCATCTTTATAAGGCTGACTTGATTACATAATTTTTCCAAAGTGTATTAGGAATAGATTAGTTAGGGTACAGAAAATATTATGATTTGTCTCATATGGCTACTTACTTAGATGATAATTAAAAATCAATTATTCTAAATAAATAGGCAGTATACAACTAGAAAATGTAACAGAAATGTTAGCTTCTAATTTTTCAGCTATATTGTAGCAGAAATTATGTCAGCCATTGGACTCTGATCATAAAATTGTTATGAGTAATAAACAGAATACTCTAGGAGAAAATTTCCCATAATAACAGTGGAATAAGTATGCTTGTCATCAATAAAATGGTAAAACCAGTGCACAGAAAGTACAAAAGAATTCATTAATGTCAGTGTATATAGTTTTATTTTCTACTGTGCCTCTTTGCAATTACTTAGTCATGGAAGTATAGGTGAAATTGTTTAGGTTGTGATTTTTTTGTAAATTCAGTGCTCACTGACAACTGGCAAGCACTTTGTAGATGACACCATGAAACAATGCATAAATTCTAGCTTAAATGATATTCCAAATTCAATTAAAAATGTAAAAGCCAAATCTAGCAGCAGCATTCCTTAATGTGTTACAAATTCTACTTACTATGAATTTTAAAAGACATACTAAATATATTTCCATGATATATTGTATAATTTCTAATTTTCTTATAAATTTTTAAATACGGTGTCATTATAATCTACTATGTTTCACAAATATTGATATTATAAGGTTAATGTGTTGTCTCCATAATACCTAAGTAAATGTATTACACTATGTTTTTTACTGTATTAAATAGCAAAAAACATGAGTATTTGTTGTTTACTATTTTACTTGTGCTTTTATCTTTTTTATTATGAATAAAGTCATATTTTTTATCCATATATACCCTTGCTCAAACTCCTTTCACCCTTCCACCCCTTCCAGTCACTCTCTTTTCTCCCCATCACTTTATATCCTCCCCAGCAAGGGCAGGAGGTCCCAAGGTCCTCCACACCCAGTAGATCTGCTTTCCTCACCCCAACATCGAGACTTGGTTAGGTGTTCTTCTGGAGGGAGTGGGATCCAAGGTGCTGGTCCAAGGTTTTTCAGATCTCAAGCTGTTCAGTGGTTGTGGTTTGCAGCTTGGACATACTTTGTTTTTTGCTTTTTTGTTTAGAGTCCACTAATGAGTGAGTACATCCCCTGCTTATCTTTCAGGGTTTGTGATACCTCGCTCAGGAAGATATTCTTCAAATGCATCCATTTGCCAGCAAATTTTAGGATGTCATTTTTTCTTACTGCTGAGTAGTACTCCATTGTGTAGCTGTTCAACAAGTAAAGGTTAAATGTATTTTCAGATACTTATAATAAACAATATAAAAATAACATTGGTAAAATATACATACAATAGGATCAAGGAAAATAACATATATGGGAATAAATTTAACAAAAGAAGTGCAAAGGTCATACTTTAGAAACAAGAAAACACTGTTAAAACAAATTACAGTTCAATACACTTAGAGATATTTCACTTACAGAGACCAGCATTTTTGGGATTGTGATACCTCACTCAGGAGTGTATTCTCCATATCCATCCATTTGCCTGAAAATTTTAGAACATCATTTTTTCTTACTGTTGAGTAGTAGGTACTCCATTGTGTAGATGTACCACAGTTTGTTAATCCATTCTTCAGCTGAGAGGCATCGAGGTTGTTTCCAGGTTCTTGCTATTACGAATAATGCTGCTATAAACATAGTTGAGCTAAGGTTTTTGGGGTGTGAATGTGTGTCTTTAGGGTATAAGCCCAGTAGTGCTATTGTTGGATCCTTGGGGAGACTGATTTCCAGTTTTCTGAGAAACCACCATCCTGCATTCCAGAGTGGCTGAAAAAGTTTATACTCCCACCACAAATAGAGGATTATTCCCCTTGTTCCGTATCCTCTCCACCAGAGTCTATCCTCTGTTTGCACCTACATCTTAAAAAGAATGTATAAAATTTGAAATTTTAGTTTGTTAAATAATGTTTGCTGTACATTGGAGTGTTCCCAAATGTGACTATGATACTATACCCACATATCCTGCCATACCTATCATCAAGTAGGAACTTACTACAATCTTCTTCACTTGTAATGATACTAATGTCAGCTGTGTACCATATACATCAGTGCTATCAGGAGCCTGGTACAGGTCATGATTACTGTCAGTCATACCATCCTCAAGATGTCAAGTAGCATTGTGGTAACAATTACTTTTGTGGATACTTTTGTAACACTTGGTAATTAAGCTTATTTCCTTAGACCCAGTGCCACTGGCATCCAGAGACAGAGATTCTAGGTTTCTTTTGTTTGTTTGTTTGTTTGTTTTTGTTTTGTTTTGTTATTGCAGTCATGAACATACTAGAACAATGGACCCCTACAAAAGCTCTGGACCTTTAACACTCCACCATGGACAGAGAAGGTCTCATAAAGCCCTGGTATTCCCTAATATGCTGACTATTTTTGGTTCTTTGGAATTTTCTTTTTTTTCAAGACAGGGTTGCTTTATGTAGTTTTGGCTGTCTTGGAAGTCACTCTTTAGATCAGTCAGTCCTCAGACTTACAGAGTTCCACATTCCTCTGAGTCTTGAGTACTGCGATTTAAAGCCTCTGCTACCACATCCTAGCTCTGATGACTACTAAGGATGCAGGCTGTGCTGTGTGTTCTTTTCTTCAACAGCATAACCAGGAGGAACTACTTGGAAAGAACAGGTTCATAGGGACATGAAGTAGGATAACAGAGGGCAGTAAAAGGGAATATGTATTCATGTGTGAAGCTTCAAAATATAACTAAATTGAAGGAGCAAAACTTTTAAGAAAACAATTCTCAAATTAATGCCCAAAAAGCTTTGCATACATTTTCTCTGTAATGCTTATACATTATCAACTCTTTAGTCAATTTAATTGTAGTTCTATTAGTTAGATTTATTACCAATAATTTCATCTTACAGATGTGGAATATGTTAGATATTTGCCCATTAAACCCATATTCCTCCCATGGTCTCATCATGAGCTACACAAATCATGCATATGTCAGTCACTGCAGAATATAAGCATTATACACATTTATATCACCTTTGATCTATATTTTCAAGATTCTTCTTTTGACAGATTCATTATCATTTTTATTATTATGAATAAAGTCATATTTTTTATCCATGTATATCACTGTTCAAGCTGCCTTCCCCCTCCCACCCCTTCCAGTCACTCTCTCTTCTCCCCATCTCCTCATCTCCTCTCCAGCAAGGGCAGGAGGTCCCAAAACACCAAGGTGGCTTAGTTCAGCATCCGCTCCTGGAAGATCCTCACCCCAACATCAAGACAGGGTCAGGTGTTCCTCTGGAGGGAGTAGGATCCAAGGTGCTGGTCCGAGGTCTTTCAAATCCCAAGCTGTTCAGTGGTTGTGGTTTGCAGCTTGGACATGCTTTGTTTTTTGTTTTTTTGTTCAGAGTCCACTAAGGAGTGAGTATATCCCCTGCTTATCTTTCTGGGTTTGTGATACCTCGCTCAGGAGAATATTTTCCAAATCCATTCATTTGCCTGCAAATTACAGCATATCATTTTTTTCTTACTGCTGAGTAGTACTCCATTGTGTAGATGTACCACCGATTTTTTTAATTCTTCTGTTAATGGGCATCTAGATTGTTTCCAGGTTCTTTCTATTAGGAATAATACACCTAGACTTTTTTTATAGTTTTGGATCTTAGTGATTTATACATTAAGTATAAAAACATTACTTTTATATGACTATAGTTAAATTTAGAATCAGTGCCCCAAGATTCAGAATAATGAGTTATTAAAGCAAAGTACTTCACTGACTTTTTAATGTAATCTCAATAATGAATCAGACTAAATCACAGGATCCCTATAGCAACTCTAATGTAAAACTTGGACAATTTTTAAGTTTAATGTACTTTTTATTTATCTTTTATCTTAGAGAAACCAGTTTCAAAAAGGTATATGAATATAAACTGAGTAATTGAGAAAACTCTCAATTATATTGCAATTTACTAGTTCATGTATTTTCTTGACAATTGTGCTTATATTACTTAAGAGCATTTGACATAAATTAAAAACTAAAAAAATGGACTTTTCTGAGATATGCCTTCTTAAATCTGAAGGAATCTTCTATTTACTACTTAGTTCTTATCTAGGTCTTTCTCATATCTTCCAGGCATTCTACCATTTATATAAATTTGAGAGACTCATTTGTGTTTTAAATTTCCCATAGGTGTTAAAGTAGCTCATCATTTTTCCTCTGCCTAAATGTCTTAGATTTATATTAAGTTCACTGTCCATTTCTCTTAGCATTTTAAGTTATGCTCTTAGGTGATAGCAATGAATTACAGTTTTCACCTGCACTGCAAACTTCTACTGCATGATAACAGGATTTTATAAGAAGTACATACTATTTGCTGGCAGGCGATCTAACAGACAGAGTTCAGACAATATCTTCATTTTTCAGATCACATAGATATGTTATTAACCATGAGGAAGCGTACAGTGGAAGAGGAGAACTGCCCTCAGGTCTCTGATGTGGACATGGCTGACATTTGCCTTTTCATCTTTGAGCAGATTTCCACCATGTGAAAAATAAAGCCTAAATTTTCTAGATTAAAGAAAAGTTTAGAAAATGACTAAAACCTAGGAAGAAATGTGCTATACTATGAAGATTCTCCCTATAAAACTGTTCAGTATGAACTTCAAGTATGTAATAATAAATTGAAGAATGAAGAGGAAGAGCCACATTGATTCTATAAATATGAAATATTCAGAATATGTAAAGCAATGAATAAAGAAAACAGGTTACTAAACAACAAAGATAAAAGAGAAGGAACAAGAGATAGAAAGAAAATAAAAATAAGTATTTTATCCACAAGAGATTAAAAATAATGCCAAATTAAACAACGAAGTAGTTAAATAACTTTGTGAGTGAAGAAACACAAAATCATTTGGTATTTTAAACAGAATATATATGATAGAGTATTTATACTTCTAAAAAATTATATCATGCATTACTTTGTAAAGAAGTTAAAACAAAAACACCCTGAAGAAAAAATCAATAGTGAAACTACCAAATGCTATGAAGACTAGTTTTATAGGCACATTCTGAGATTATTTTCTTCCAGAATTTACAGTTTTCTGTAATACAGAGGATCATGGAAAATAGTCACTATATAAGCAAGTCATAAATCTCTACAGTTTAAAATATAATGTTTTCTTCTTAATATTTGTAAGCTTTTAAACCACATATTTACTAACTTACCTTTCTCTGAGTACCTTATAATTAGCTTTACAAGCTCACCGATAATATCAAGAGACTAAAGCAAATTAGGGTCAGGGTGCTACTAGGTTAATTTACTTCCAAGTTTTCTTCATTGTAGAGATTCTTTCATGGTTTAATATTAATTTTGAAGTATAAATGTATATACTAAGAAAAACTAAGCATGTTTGCTCATTCTTAAAATCTCATTCTCTTACTTTGACTCTGTTTCTCTTTGTCAATTCTCCCCTCCCCTCTTATCCCTCTCCTTCCCCCTCTTTTTCCCCTTCTCCTCTCCTTTTTTTCTCCTCTTCTCTCTTCACCTGTCTCTCAGATACTCACATATGACCCAGAGAAGATGTTTACTAAAATAACAGTTTGAAACTGCTTTCATTAAATAAAGCCATTAATTTTAAATTTCAAAATTATGTAAATATAAGTGTGCTACGGCTAGGTACATTGCTTATTGAAAAGCATTGTATTTATGGTTTCTTCAAATTTTCATTTTTTAAAAACTATACATACATTTAAAATTAGTTAAGGCACAGTTAAAGTTTGGCATTATAAGATACTGGCCAGTGTTACCTAGTAAGAAACTCTTTGAGAGTATTCTGTAGCCCTGTGTATGAGGAACTTGACTCATGATTCCCACTGAGGGTGGTACCATTCCCAGGCAAGAGACATTGGCTTTGTGTCAAGAGTTAGGAACATTTTCTATGGCTTCTGCAATTTCCACTTGAGAGTCTCTCTGGGAATTTTTCGACTGTTTCCTGGAAGTAGAGACTGAAACACACCCTTTCCCTCAAGCTCCTCTTGGTCATAGTTTCATCACAGCAAACAAAACTGTACAAGAATAATAACCATATTCATAAGAAACGTTTTGAGAACACTTTCTCTTTTTGCTAAACTGAAATACTTTGTATTTTTTAGTTTTAACATTAGTTTTAGCTTTCTATGTATTTTCTTTCCACAATTCTTCGGTATATTGTAAGACAGTTGAAAAAGGTAGGTTCTAGATTTAATCTTGATTGAAAATAAATTTTGTTATAAAAAAGACACTGGCAAAAAAATAGAAAGTTATGAAAACAATTTATATATAATTCAGTAGGAGAAATATTTCAAACAAAGCACCACACTTTCTGTACATATATTTTACATAAAAATTGTATGTGGACACCAATGCAGCCACATAATCTTTCACCTACTCTCTGTCCTGCCTATGAGAGGTGCTGCGGTAAAGTGACACAGTGATATTGTACTTGGTCAATAATGACATGTCTAGCCTCATAGCCACATTGTGACTCCACCTTTGTCGCTATTTGAATTGCAGATGGTCCAGAGACCTAGGACAGAACTAAACATGAATAAGAAAGAAGATGTCAATGCAATGATGGCTAACAATATTCTGTTATACTCAAAGATTAGTTCCCAGTCTACATGAGGCCTGCCCTTTTCTGATAATAAAAAAAAAACAACCACAAAAACAAAACAAAAACAAAGGAGGATTGGATGAGGATGTGGGGAGGTGATGGAACGGTATTGGGATGGGAAGGAGAAGAAACTGCAGTTTGGATGCAAAACAAATAAATTAATTAATGTTGAATGTGAAAATATGTTTCTTATTTGGATTCACAGTTATTTATTTTTCCTTGTTAAACTCTTTTAACGTTGTAAGGTAAAACATACTTTATCAACATGGGATTAACAATGCTAATGGGAAAACCAATGAAATATATAAAAGACAGTAAAACAAAAAAGATAATTTGTATCATTACTTTAGAAAAATGATTAGAAACACTAATTTATCTCACACTGATGACTCATCAACCAACTGTTAAAAAAAAAGTTTGTGTGAAAATTGCATAAATAATTTCCAAATCAAGTGTTACTAAGTGGGCATTAGGAAAATAACAAGATAATTTGATTAAAAAGAATTACCTCACCTAAGTTCTGTCATATCACTTAACTCTTCATTAGACACTCAAACATCAGTGCATGTGAAAATAAACAAATATAACAAATGTTACTGAAGTAGATAATTTTATATCAACTATGTACTATTATGTAATATACTTATCAGAAAAAAATGCATCTAAGTAATTGTAGAGACAAAAAGTACAGTAATGTACAGCTATAAGGCTGGCAGTTAGGAGATAGAGTCTGAAGATGTCACAGAGACTGTTGGATTTTTTTAATAATGAAAGAAAGTGTGAGTGAATTAGTGTACAATTTGCAATAACTTTCATAGCTCACAATTAAATAATTCAGCTGTGTAATGTGGATCTCATTATTAAAATATTGATTACCCTCAGTGTTTTTGAAATTCTATGGTTACTCTAGCATCATTATATAAAAATGAAAGGTGTCATTAATATAACATATTTATTCAGTTTGTAACAGAAATCTATTCACTTTGGAGGAAATGATGTTATAAAACCTACTGGATCCAGAATTTGTCATGAAGAAGACAATATTATTGGGAATTGTTTGGGCATGTGTTAAATAGAATGTTATTAGTATAAATAAACTTAATCATCAGACTTGATGAAATCTGTAAACAAATGGCATAATTTTAAAATGAATCTAAGAGATCTGGCAACTGAGTTTGATGGGGTGCATGATGTAAAATAACCAAATAATAAATATATTACAAAAGAAAGAATTACCTTTTAACTGTAATTTTTTGTTAAAATATACTTATTTAAAATAATTGTCTTGAAATACTTCAATACCATTTGAACATAGGAAGTTACTTTATTTACAAAGTTTTGACTCAAATGTTTTCTAGACTTCCCAAGCCTTAACTGACATTATTGCTGAAGGTAACGTAACTTTTATTGGAAGAATGAGAAATAGAATTGATGCACAGATAGAAACTTCACCTCTTTCATAGCATGAATGGCATTACAGGCACTTTGAACACTACTGGAGAAGATAATTTATCAGAGATAAAAATAAAGTTAAGTGGTTATGAATATAGGGAGATGGTGGGAAGAGTTGAGAGGAAAGGATATATTAAAAATATATACTAAAGGATTCAATAAAACATTACAAACATCTATTTCTTATAAACTGTCAAAAATACCATTATTAAATTATGTAATACATGTTCTATCATTAGTTTTAGAAATTTAATACTATGCTTACCATAGTTTATTTAAACAACTACTAAAATGTATTTTCTGCTTAAATAGTAAAAGTAAAATCTCTTCTGTATATTTAACCACTAAGATATTTACTATAAGATTACACTTTAATGTGTTTTTATGTGAAAGCTTTTCCAGATTAAAACAGAGATTCTAATAAATTTTGGATAACAAAATAAAAATGAGATATAAGAGATATTTTATTTATAACTATCATTTAAGTAAAACTCAACCAGAAACTCAAATATTTATAAAACTTATATAAAATGTAATTCTCAGACTATTCTGATAGACTAAAAATAATGTTTCAGAATATCAGAATATTGCTACAATGTAATAACAGCGATATTGATTCACTTCAGATTTAGTGTAATGGAATATATTAACTAAATGATTATTAAACAAACATACTAGAAATACATTTATTAAACAGTAGTAAATGACATTCAGATTTTCTACATAGTAGCTAATTGATTTGCATAAAAATAATGTCATAATATAACAATGAGAAAGAGACAGATGAAGGAAAACAGAAGAAAGGAAGATATGTATTTAATGATTCTAATAAGTCATGGCAGACCAAGGATACACTAAGACAGTTTAATATCATTCAATTTAACTTGAATAGTGTAGACCTGATCTATTTCTTCCATAGAAGAAATTTAATAATTAGGACAGCTCCTTCTTTTCCTCTAACAAGGAAGATAAATTGTGAGTCAAACTAGCCCCTGGTTATGTGTAGTAAAAACATACATGTCACTCAAGTTATGCCATTCCTTGTGAATGGTTCTTCTGAGGTGCTTGGTTTGATTTTGTGTCCTCTTAAGTAGATGTACCTTTTTTATATTTCTACAGCTGAATGATATCTTCTTTGACTTTTTTGAAGGATGTAACTGAAAAAAAGCCAATCCATGATGGTGAAAACTAATATGGTTATCAATGGAACTTGCTTTCCTTTCACCTTAAAGGATATGAACTATACATAAAATAAAATTAAAAAAATTCCTGCACTTCAAAACAAAAAATATTTACTTATACATATAAACACTGGGCTAAATAATTAAATAGGCAACTACTAAGGCAAGATATACAAATTATTTTAGTTATATATTTAGCTTCCATTCACTAGTTAGAAATGGGAAAAAATGGGATGTAACATTTTTAAAAGTTAATAAATTCTATAGCTTGCCTTTATAGCATTGTGATCTGTCTGTGATTATATTACATTTGAAAATGGTTAGTAATTTCTCCACTCATATAAGATATTTAATCACACTCATCTAGTTATGCATAATAAATAATTACAATTTTATTCATCAGTGTAATTTTGAAAATAAACTACATATGGAAACACATTTTTTAAACACTTTTTTATTTATTTATTTATTTTCCTTGGTGTTTGCCTGGAACTGGAACTACAGACAGTTGTTAGCTGCCATGTGGGTGCTGGGAATCAAACCCGGGTCCTCTCGAAGAGCAGACGGTGCTCTTAACCGCTGAGCCATCTCTCCAGCCCCCCTTTTTTTTTCTTTTATTTTTAAGTTTGTATGCTTTATGACAATTTCAAGTAAACATCTCTATTTTATTAGATTTTTATATAAAATGATAAGATACAATTTGGATATATTTTTAAAAATATTCAAATTTATCTGTAGTGAAAGTTAAATATTTATCAAATTTCATTACTGTTATTTTATGAAGATTTTATTCATGATTATGTGATCCAAAGTATGTAGTTTCTAATTTCCAAATTTAACATTTACATTATATGCAAATTCCATAGTAGTAATCACAATGCTATTCATTATTCAGGATGAATAATACATCCTTGATTTCCTTGATGTGTGTAGCATTGTGAATAATGGAAAATGCAGTCAAAGCTGAAAAATGGAAGCTAGGAAGAAAGCACTCATCATATTCGGAGAAATTACAACCTCACTGAGTACATAGTTATTGATTGTGCTAACTAAATTTGTATAACAATATTGCTTCTGTTTTTGTTTCATTACACTAGGAATAAACATCATAATCATTAAATAATGTTCATTTAATAATTTTAATAAATTTCCCATATGTCTAAAATTAATAAGTACTATGTCATTTCATTTACTATTGTCAACACTAGAAACATTTCTTACTGTACTTTTTTGTCCCACTTAGTCATGTAGAACACTGAAAAATAGAACTTAGTGATATTGATTTATAAGCACTTTCCACTACCAAGTACAAGGGATGAATTTGGGGATTTGTCTCTTTAATGTGAAACTTGTACTTGTTTCATCTTGTACCTAGTGGACAGATATATTGTATAGAACAGCATTGCATAAAGAGTAATATAGTTAGTAATATAAAATGAAATATTCTAAAGATTTGAAGAAATTTTAAGGATTTGTAGTGAATTGGGAAACTATATGTACATAATAAATATTGCCAGGTTGACTTATCATTCACTCTATATTAAGTTTCTGTAAAAATATTTATTTTAAAATTTGTGGAAAATGACCCACTTATAAAATACATGTTCTTGTTTCAACTCATTGACGTGTACTTGTTATGACCTATTAAGCAATTGTAACTAGTGTTTTGAAATAGGTCCTATTTTGTGTTTCAAATATCAAAAAAAATATGCTTTAGGTAGTAGTGTGTACACATTCTATTGAAAGAAAGCTGGATCTTCAAGTTTTAAAAATAAATATACAAGTCGGTTCCATGTTCTCACTTTTATATCACCCGAACTAGTAAAGTAAAAGTTCTACTATTAGTAAAAAGGAAAGACAAAATGGTACTTGTGTGATGGAGTGGTTGCCTGTTTATGGGAGCTTCCTAGTTACACAGGTGCTTTATCATCAATACTGACTGTACAGACAATGGTCACTAAAAAGAAACACATAAAAGTTTTAGCCATAAACTGTTCTTTATGTCCTACTCTTCTAAAAAATAAAAGAGGAAGAACAGATGCTTTTGACTCCTTACCAAAAAATAAGTAAGTAAAACAGAAAGAAAGATTTTCTTATTTTATGTTGAGAAGAAAACAATTATCATTAAGACTAATTTTTGTCAAATGAAGTAGTAGATGCAACTGGAAGATTATAAGTTCTAGTTCAAACCACTTTTGTAGAATAAGACTTTATTCAAAAATAAATAAATAAATAAATAAATAAATAAATAAATAAATAAATAAGGCACAAGACTAATGACCTGAATGCAAACCTCACAAATGAATATCAGTTCAGCAAGAGGGGAAAGCAATAAAGTGAGAGGGCCTGAGTGAAGCTGGTAACCTGCTGAACCTACTAGTATGATTTTGCTACATAATTATGTTTTTAACTGCCTTCTAGATATGTGTTTATAACTACTAGATTAGTGTTGCACTTACCCTCAAGTCAAAGAAACTTTTTAAAGTTGTCAGAAGTAACTAATGCAAAGACCCATAAATTGTAGAAATTCCAAGAATAAATTATGGTGCATGTTTAGTCTTATTAAGGATATGTATAAACTCCTCTAAGGCTCCAGGAAGAGAAGACTGATAAACATTTAAGAACAAAAGAATAAGGAGACCTGCTGGAAAAACACATGGCATGGATGTAAGAGAGGCATTGCATTCATGAACTTTGAACAGTGCCCACCTATCCGAGACTAGTGGAAGATTGAGTACATCAATATTTCATTAGGAATAGGGGATGACCCCATACCTTATCTCTATCTAAGAACCTGTTGTCATTGTTCTTATTACTATTCTATTACTATAAAGAGACACCAGGACAAAAGAATGACCAAGATAACTTATAAAAAATATCACTGAATTAAGGGCATGTTTGCATTTCCAAGGAAGAAAATAAGAGTTGAGTCAGTTAGAAATGGGGCAGGAATAGTAGCTAAGAGCAAACCTCTGCGCCTCAAGCACATAGTAGAGAGAGTGAGACTCACCTGGTGAGAATTTTGGAACCAGATTTTTTTTCTCTAAATAATCTACCAACTGAGAACCATATGTTCACCTTTGTGGGGTAATTCTTATTCCAACTACCACAGTAATTAGGGTCTCCTGGGAGAGGAGGTATCATTTTCTGCAGGGGCTTAGCTACCAGTAAGTACCATCTTTCTAAGTAAATAACCTCCTTCTATGTAGTAAGTAGGATAGGACCACAGGGTTGAGAAAACCACTTGCCAAGGCATGCACAATATATACTTCCTTATGAGGCAACCTGGAGTCTACCTCAGGGCTGAGTAACAGGTGCTGTCCAGAGTTCCTGATCATGCCCTACCAATGGCAAGAACTTGTGATGTCATCAGGTAGGGAGGTAGGCTGCATGCTAGGAGGAGGATATCTGAGGCTCTTCCCATTGCTGAATAAGAGTTAGCTATTTCATTTTCACCTGACTCCTGGCATCTGAGCTGTTGACACCATATCTCTTCACCCCTACAGCAAAGGAGATATTAGAACTATGGACAGCAGCAACACACCAAGGCTCATGAAAGTAACCCAAATCAAAGTTAGCAAATCACACATACAAAGCAGAGATATAGAAGAAGGAAGAAGACTTTTTGGAAAAAAGATTTCAGAAAAATAGAACAGAATAGTGAAGCCAAGTAATCAAAGTAAAAATGACTAAAATTTACTATATGAATATTTTTAATCTTCTAAGAGAACCCATTTTATAACTCCAGTTCCTTTGTGGTTTGTTTTGATATCATTGAGTATATAATTGAAATGAGTAACTTGGAAATAATATTTCAAAATAGGTAGATCTCACTGTGTGTTTCTATTTAGAGTTTTATGTGAGGGCAATATAACAAATAGTATAGTCTCTAGAGATGGCTTTACATGTCAAAGTCAGTAATGGCCTAGTTAGAATGATTGTTTTTGAACTAAACAGAATGTGCATTAGTCAAGAGATCTTTGGCTGAGACCAGTTATCTATTTCAGCATCCTCTTCAGGTGGCTTAGATTTTAAGCCAAATATTGTAAAGTACAAATGTAAATTACAATATAAAGTAGTCACTCAATGTATTGATGAGGATGTTGGTTAAAACTGTAATAATAAATAAAATGAAAGGAAATTGCTAAGTGTACTCCAAACATTATCAACATAAGCAGTAGATCTAAATATAAATAATCAGGGTTAGCATTTCTCAAACAATTATATTCAATAATAGAACTTAATGAAGCACTACAATCCCTGAATTGAAGCTATACTATAGAGCTACTCTAAAAAAAAAAAACAGTCAGTTACTGGCATAAAAACAAACTCATGGTTCAATGGAATTGAATCGAATTTCTCAGCCTTAATAGTAGGTGTGTACCTACTAACACCTGATTTATTGACAAAGAGGCCAAAAATGTAGTATCTTCAACAAATGATGCTGGCAAAACTGGATGTAGGTATGTAGTACAATGCAAATAAATCCAAACCTATCACCCTGCACAAAACTCAGGTCCAAATGGATCAAAGACCTCAACATAAACCCAGCTACACTGAACTTAATAGAAAATAAAGTGGAAAATACCCTCATATACATTGGCACAGATGACTACTTCCTAAATATAACACCAGTAGCACAGACACTAAGAACAATAATTAATAAATTGAACCTCCTGAAACTAAAAAGATTTTGTAAGGCAAAAGACATGCTTAATAAGACAAAACAAAAGCCTACGTAATGAGGAAAGATTGTCACAAACCCTACATTTAACAGAGGACTGGTTTCTAAAATATAAAGAGAACTCAAGATACTATAGGCCAAAAGCCCAAATAATCCAAGCCCAAATGGTGTTCAGAGCTAAAAGGGAAATTCTAAACAGAAGAATTAAAAATGGCTGAAAGATATTTAAAGAATTGCTCAACGTCTTTAGTCATCAGAATTGTAAATCGAAACAATATTCAGATACCATCTCAGACTTGTCAGAGTGGCTAAGATCAAAAACACAGATGAAAGCCTATGCTGGATAGCATGCGGAGCAAAGGGAACACTCCTCCATTGCTGGTGGGAGTGTAAACTTGTATAGTCATTCTGGAGTGCAGGGTGGCCATTCCTCAGAAAACTGGGAATCAGTCTCCCCAAGGATCCAGCAATATAACTATTGGGCTTATACCCAACGGATACACATTCTTACTCCAAGGGCATTAGCTCAATTATTTTCATAGATGCACTATTTTTGAGAGCAAGAACCTGGAAACAACCTAGATGACCCTAAACTGAAGAGTGGATTAACAAATTGTGACACATTTTCAAAATGGAGTACTTACTACTCAGCAGCAAAAAGTGTGTGTGGGGGGAGGCATCATAAAATTTGCAGTCATGATCAGGAGGGGGAAGGGAGTTTGAACAAGGAAATACATGGATAAAAAAATGAAACTTTATAAAAAAGAAAAAAGAGAAAAAAAAAGAAAAAATTTTCAATCAAAGGGATGAATTTTGGATATTATTATCCTGAGTGAAGTAACACAAGCCCAGAAAGGTAAAAATGATATGTACTCACTCCTAAGTGGATTTTAGACATAAAGTAAAGAATATCCAGACTGCAAACCACAATCCCTGAACAGGCTGGTGACAGAAGAAACTTAAGTGAGAAATCAAGGGATCCCCCTGAAAAGGAAAATAGAGAAAAATCTCCTGAGTAAATTTCTACCAAGAAACGGACATTTTGATGGAAGGAGGCACTGTGGGGTTAGAAAGAAACCTGATGCTAAGGAAACCTCCAAGAACCCACAAGATGTCCTTGTCTCAGACTGCAAGCAATAGAAGAGAGGGTGCCTAAATAGGACTTTACCTATAATCAATTAAATTCTATTCTCAAATTCACCAAGAACATATTAAGGAAATCTCCTGTATATTTTTAGAGACTAGAAAGAATAATAAACTTTAAAATGAAGTTTCTTTCTGAAAATCCTTGAGAAAAATAACAAGGACAGCACGTTAAACTTTGACCCTGGTGTTCTTGTGTGCATACATATTTCAAGAAAAATATAAAAAATAAGGGAAAGAAAAGTAGAATTTTGTTGGTGGCCTGGGTACCAAGGTGTTCACTATCTGTGTATGAGTGTGTGAGTGGTGGGGACACAGGGATAGTGAGAGGCAGGAGAGAAAGTGCACACAAGCTATTTGATTCTGCTTTATAGAAAAGGAAATGGAGTTTTTACATGAAGCACAGAGTTATAATTAAAACAATCAAAACTGACATATCTACAAAGATCCTGAATAGATTGCAGATTGCTTAAGAGCGAATATAATCAAGCCAATCCAAAAAGAATTTAACAGGCACAGTTGTCTTGTGTCTTAATTATATACGCTCATACAGCTGAGCTTTCAATAAGCATGGGCCATTTCATTTTGTTACAGACTGAATGTCACTGTCTTGTTGTTTATCATAACAAATATTCATCTTTGAATTTCTATGTGTTCAACCTTATAACTTTACTCTCTGTGTAAATTATCTTTCTCTAAAATTTACTTTCAGCTGTTGACATCCATAACTTCATACGAGTGATGCATACTGCTCCATCATTTTTCATTCCATATCCCATCCTCCAAATAAATCCAGTTTGGTTTTCATTAGTTAGAAACATGTGAAGAAAGTTATAGTGTAAATTGACTAAATGAAGAATTCATTATTCAGTTTTCTACTTTCGTATTAGATGGTATATGTTAGTTAGAGGGTTGATTTTCTTCTCAGCTCAATTTCAGTGTCTATATTAACACATATTTTATGAAATTAAACTCAATTAACTGAATGTTTACTGCATAAAAGTCTTTATAAAGGGTTTTGAAAACTTAGAAGAACAGTAAATATATTGCTGTTTTTGATCAAGGTATAAAATAGTCAAGAATTTCTAAGTTAAACAAATATTAAATGGTATGTGTAAATGTAGAAATTTAAGTGGATGTGAATTCAACAGGTGCGATTGAGACAGAGTGACATCTAAAGCACATTTGATAAATAAATAACCGTGTTGTCAAACCAATTCCTCATATTTATGTTTACATCCATAGATTAGGTCTGTCCTCAGCTAGCTTTACTAGGAGAAACCTCTATTTTTTTTTTTAAAGGTCATTGAGTCACCAGGCTTGTCAACATACAGATAACAGGTAAACTTGAATGTTTAAGCTTAAATGAAGCATCATATCACCCTGTTCAAGCTCAAAAAGTCCAGCTCACTTGTACTCACCCCACTATGGCAAACTCGACAGTTCTGTCCAGGCAAGCTACAGGGCCTGATCTCCAGATAGCTGTTCTTGGCGAGTGGCATGGCCAACATTGCTATTCTCATGCCACAAAGTCTGGATCGGTCTGCCTGTCACACGCAGAAAGGTATAAGGGGAGGGCCCATTTCTCTTACTCTTGCCATCCCCTTTTGCCATGGTATGAAAGGGAGGGGGAGGGGACTATTCTCCTGCTCTCACTCCCACAGGTCCAGAACACCTGTGCCCCTGCAGTAGGTGCCCTGTCTGATCTTCCTTGTGCTGCAGGCAATGAAGGGTAAAGCCAATTTGCCCACTCTTGTGGCATCAGGGGCATCTTATTCACCTACCACAGGTGGCAAGGGGGTAGAGGGCATCTTTTCCCTCACCCTTGCCACTACATGGAAAATGAGGGGCGGATGAGTCCCCTGCACTCAGGATCCCTGGGCCAGCTGGCTGCACTTCTGCCAACAAAGTCTGCTTTATTGTGCTGCCCAGGTGAGATGCAGGGCCTGCTCTCCTGAGTTCTGCTACTAATGTGGCAAGGAGAGGCAGTGCCAATTCTCCCACTTTTATGGCTCAATTAAAGGCAAGTTTCACAACCATTTTTCATTCTACTTGTTGAATAAATACCTTTATTGAAACAATAATTAAGTATGTGAGTGTTGCAAGTAGTCACAATATCATAGAAAGTTACCAAATAACTTTATGTATTGGTCCAATCGAAAATATTATGTGTGTATATGTGTGTGCATGGGGTGTGTGTCAGACATAAAAAATACCTTCCAATTCATGTTCATTCCTACAAACTGTTCATATAGATAGAATTCAATATATAGAATCTGCTACTTCTATCAATATAAGGTTTAATATCATTAGTATTCTCTGTGTTTAGACACAGTTTCATCAAAATCAAAGAAGGGTTAAATAGATAAGAAAATATATGGAGAAAAAGAATTCTTCTTACTCATTTGAGGATATTCTAGAACATATCATTAATGCACAGTTACATTAAAACCCACAAATTCATATAGGTAATAAATAATAAATAACCAAGCAGAATATCTAACAGATGATTTCACAGTATTCAGTTGTTTAGGTTTGTAGAATTACATCTTCATGTCAAAATTATGGATGAATGTTTAGTTTGGAAACTGAAAATATTGACCACACTAATGAATTCAAGGCTGCATAACTCTTTTATTTCTCATATGCACAAAGAAAAATTATATAATTGTACTAAAATGAAAGTATTAAATTTTTTAGTTTATTTATATTCACTTCCTTCTAGGGAACTATTTTTCTTTTTTTATTTTATGTGATACAACATGGTTAGTTTATTAATTCACTTCAAACAGCTTCTATTTGGGAGGTAACAATTGTTCTGAAGAAATGTGACTCATTTAGATAATGTAATCAACTTTTGTTTCAGTAGACAAAAGAAATTTAGGGTCATAGACTAACTCACACATTTTGTGGAGTGATAATATTTACATGCATATTCTTATAAGAAATTATAATTTAAGTGTAAGAACTAGAAAGATACATGCTTGACCTACTTTCTCAGCAGTTACTACAAAAATAATCCTCCAAGTCAATCATTTAGGAAGTAGCTGCCATATATCTCAAAATTTCTTGTGGGACAGAGAAACTTCTGACTACAAATAATGACTACAAAATTCAATTCTGTCCAAATAAATAAATAAACAAACAAACAAACAAACAAACAAACAAATAAATAAATAAATAAATAAATAGAAATAAAAGACTGGGATATCAAGTTGAGGCAGGACCAAGCACCTGCCCACTGTGTCAGGACTGAACAAGATTTTATCCTATAGGAAGAAGGGGAGGGGTGGGAAACAGCAATTGATACATAAAAATACTAAATAAGAAAACCCAACATTTTAGAAGAAAAAAAGAAAATGTATCAAATAATTGTCATATCAGTAAATACACTATCAGAAATGAAAACATGGTAAAAGAAATATGTTACTATTTTGTGAGCTTTATAAAGTCTATATGAAGCAACATTACTCATGATATTCACTAGATGTAGATGTCTTGAAGAAAATATTAAGTATGAATATATGTATATATATTCTGTATAGAATATAATTGCATGTATATCTGAAGATACATAAAAACAAATTGCTTTTACAAGATGTATCTCATTCTGTACTAAAGACAGATATTTCATTTGTCATGATATAGCTATTCATTAGGATAAAGGTTTTTCAGTTATAATTTATATATTTGTTAGGTCAGAAACATGGAGCTATATTTGTTGACTTTTCTTAATGAAATTATATGCTCATATAATATCATTCTTTAATATTTCCTATTTTCTTACATTTATTAGTAGGATTAGATGTAAGAACAAAGGAGTTTATGGGCAAAATTTGAAATAGGAAGTTCAGTTATATCATGTAATAAACAATTTTGATTTGATTTCACTCACAATGCACTCATCTTTTTATTCTGCTTTTATCATCCCCTGAATAGTTAGTATCATTTGACATCTCTGTGTAAAACAACCTGTTCTTTATTTTAAATGTAAATATTAAATATATTTCTTTTACTACAACTGTTTCCTTCACTTAAACTTGGTAAAAGAGAAAAAAAATACAAAATAACCAATATGTTAGTGATATTATGAAAAGTGGAATGACGTTCATATACTATAGGGTAGTTGGTGGGACAAACCACGGCTTCAGAAAATTCTCCTCTAACTGACACTCACATGGCCCTTCTAGTTTTAATCTTTTGTATACATTTTACATACAATTTATGGCTAAAATTGTGTTAGACATTTGCTTTGTATTAATATCCAACAAATAAAGAAAGATTCTTATATAAAATTAAGAATGATCAAAATCAACAATTAATTTTAGTGGAATTTCTGAAATCCAGCAACATCATAGTACAATCATTTTCATACAAAAGTTTTTCTAATTTGATTAGTTAATTAAATACAAATGTTTATCAAAACTTCTTTCAGAATATCAACTTATAAGTCAAGAAAATTTTCCTTTTTAAAGGTTTTGTATGGTGATAACTATTTTAAAAATCAATAATTTACATCGTTATTCATTCTGTTTATGTAGTATAAATTCAACTACTTAAATATATAAGCTCTACTCTATTACGTAAAGCAATTGCATAAAAAGTAGATATCCTGTCTTCAATTTTTCATTTAGAGTGCCACTAGAATTCCTAGCTCTAAGTAAGGCTAAAATTAGATTAGAAATAGGAGCACATTTGACACATTTTTCTCTATTTTTTTCAAAAAACCAAAAAATTTGGTTTTTAAAAAAATTGTATTCACACATTTAATCAGTTTAGAATTGGCTCTTTTTTTTTTTTTTCAGACCCTGAACTAGATTCTACTAATTCAGAAACAAATACACACAAGCTCTACCTCAAAGAATTTCATGTATTCCCTGTGGATTGCATGAATGTTCTTTCCTAGGAGAATACTTTTGTTATCTGTTGCTCTAAAATATCTTGCATTTCATACTCTTTTTATTATACTCCCAAAACAGAAAGACTCCTTTTAAGCATGGAACTGAGAATTTTGTCATCTTATTGCCTTTTTGTATGTGTTGAATTTTTTCATCAAGGAAACTGAATAGGAGTTTGAAAGTAAATGTAACAAAGTATGAAAAGACAAAATTTACCATGGAAACACTGACAACCATTCATATAAATTTTCCCCTTATTATATAACAAAACAATAAAGTAAGGGATAGGGAGAGAACATTTTCTGGCCTTAAAGTCTTATTTTCTCATTTTGCAAAAATGTTCATGGCATTTGCAATTGAGCTTTACTATTAACTGGTGTCAGTACAAATAGAAGTCTTATTGTAATTTCCCCTAAAATCCATGAGTCTACTAATACTAAAGTTATTCCATCTTTATTTAGAAATCACAAATTGAGCCATTTTCATCAGCGGCATGTTGCTCTGAGCAGTTTTCACAGCAGTTTCTTTTACCACACATCAATCATTATGATTAGTCCTGTCAAAACCTCAAAAGAAAGAAATAAAAGAACAGAAATAACATATACTTGCCAGGTGTAACTTATATACCGAGTGATTTGAAATCTCTTTATTAGCTATTACTGCAGCCCACAGAATATTTAGAGAAAAATAGTGCTAAAGCCAAATTTATCAGAGGTGTTTAAAGAAAGCATTTTTATTCTACCTTGGAAACCTGAATGTCACTTCCGATACACCGAAGGCCAGGTTTCATGGAGAAATCTTCTGGGTCGAATCCATCTCAACTTCTCTAAGTCCCATTTGTGCATTGTCTTCAGCAACGGGGTCTTACCTTTAATTTCTTGGAGTCAATTAAGGACAGTAGCACAGATTATATTGTTTTTGAAGTTTCTTGGACTCCCTGATCAACAACATGAAAAGCAGTTCACATACCAGGAACTGGGGTTTCTGTTATAAGGTCTATACATGGGGAGATTATTACCTCATTTTTAAATTTAATTTGTTATGTACATAAACTTGCATGAACAATTTTACAATTGTTCTATGTAATTGTAAATAATTTATAATATTTGAAAATAAGAATAAGATAATACTATTATAGCTTTTTCACAGGTCTTAAATATCAACCATTCTTGTTTTCAGTTTCTCTCTGTCTCTCTGTCTCTCTGTCTCTCTGACATACACACACACACACACACACACACACACAGACACACACACTCACATTGACCTCATTCCTGTCAAAAATTCACACATCATGCTTTTTTCCATTTTCTCATACCACAAGAATTCCAGCATTGCATTATATCTCCAAAATGCACAGAAATGGCATGCATACCTTGGCAGTTATCATCAGCTATCTAATTGTACTGAAAGCTTATCTAAATATCCATAGTTGGCAGGGACACTGACTTTAGAGGATAACCTACTACTGACACTCTCCTAAAACAGTATAATTTCTAGCTGTATTTTAAATATTCCTCTTTATATGCACAAACTGATACAGTTCTCACCCCTTC
Organism: Sigmodon hispidus; assembly: GCA_004025045.1. Taxonomy (NCBI): domain Eukaryota; kingdom Metazoa; phylum Chordata; class Mammalia; order Rodentia; family Cricetidae; genus Sigmodon; species Sigmodon hispidus. The sequence continues at coordinate 236,818 of PVIH01000652.1, forward strand.
CCTCATCAAAAGACTTATTTTTTTAATGGATGATTATCATTGCAAAAAGCCAGATCTGGTCAAAATGCAAAGAAGCCAGGCCATTAAGCAATGTCAATTGATGCTTCTAAAAAACAACATGGATATACAAGACTCTTTATGGAAAAGGAGACAGCAAAAACCTGCATTAATGAAATCTCAACACTGTAGCCACCTGAACAATGACAAAAATCAATTGTCACAGAAATGTGAATGG
>PVIH01000652.1:237152-312072 GCA_004025045.1 Sigmodon hispidus
CTGTTTTTATGCCAGTACCAGGCTGTTTTTATTACTGTAGCTCTATAGTATAGCTTGAAGTCAGGGATGGTGATACCTCCTGAGGTTCTTTTGTTGAGTAAAATTGTTTTAGCAATCCTAGCTTTCCTGTTATTCCAAATGAAATTGAGTATTGTTCTTTCAAGGTCCAAAAAATATTGTGTTGGGATTTTGATGGGCAATGATAAATACAAAATAAAGAAGGAAAAAAAAGAAAAAAAAAGAAATGTGAATGGGGGAATATCATAAATCCTCCATCCTGAAGTCCGACAAGCAAGAAATGACTGCTGGGGGAACAATGAGTCTTACTTAGGGTTAAGTCCTCTAATTGGTTGTCCAATACAATGTGATCAGACCTATTTGCATATATATAAGAGCAACACCAAATAGACTTAGTAGGGAGGTTTTATAGAGTTATATGTGTATTTAAAATAATGATTTCAAAATAAAGTCATAAATCTGAGAAGACATGGGGGTTGGGAGACAGAGGAGACCGATAGGAGGGGCTGAAGTTTTATAAATACAGCACTCACGTATGAATTTCAACTAAAATTAGTTATTTTTTAAAAGAGAAAACGTTCAATTCCTTTAATTCTTTCATATTTTCTATTGAAAGCCAAGTGTCTAATGATGAGTCAGTAGACTTCAGTGTGGAGTGCATAAAATATATGATGTATTCAAAGTTCTTTGGAGTACAAGATCACAAGCCTTTATTGCTGTTCTTCTTTGAGGTGCAATGTGTGTTTAGTGTGATCCTAAGTAGGGCTACTCTGTACATAAGGTTTAGTAAAATACTTGGCTATTAGAACAAAAATTTATATTTTAAAAATTTCAATGGGAAAATATACTTTTAAACAATTTATAAAGAAAAGTATGTAGAAAAACATTCTCAAATATTTTTTCTAAATATAATCTCATGAAGCATAAATATTCTTTAAATATTGTTTAAAACATTTTAAACATATTTTTAAAATGAAGTGTTTCCCCATTTTTGGTTTTTGAAGCCATTATATTTGATTGGCATGAAACTCACTGTACAGCCTAAGCTTAGCCCAACTCACAGAAAACCTGCTGTTCTGTACTCTCAAAGTAGTCTATGAAAAGTTTGTACTTCTCTTTTCATTATTTTCTCTTACAACTTTTGACTTGAAAGAATGCAGTTAGTAAGCTCCTAGTGCCCTAAAATACGTAGCTAATTGTTGTTCATCATACAGGTAACATTTTTTTTAGGTAACACAAACTCACTAAAGTAAAATGTTTTTCCAGAGTGTTGTGCACTATTTTTTTGTATGCTATGAAGAAATGCTCCAGTCTATGATTGCTTTAAAAGCTAAGTGGCCAGTAGCTAGGCAGAATTTCCATATAGGAAGAATGCTAGGAAGAGGAAAAAACTCGTCACCAGTCAGACAAGGAATAACCAGGATGGCATAATGAAGATTCAGTAATGATCCTGTGAGAAAATGTAGATTAAAATTGTGGGTTAATTTAAGTTATACAAGCTAGTTAAAAATATGAGTAATCTAAGACCAAGCTTTCATAATAAATAGTAAATTTTGTATTATGTTTTTGTGAGCTTCTAGACCAAAGAAAAATTCCTTTACACCAGAAAGTTTACTTTGGCCTGTAAAAAAATTAAATAAATTTTTTTAGAATTGTATCTAAATAAAATGGATTGAATGGAATAGAATATTTGGAAAGTAGAGCATAATATTTTAGATAGCTCCATCAGGTTACTTAGAATATAAATTTACACAAAACCTTTTATCCTTATTCAACAAAATTTGGATAGTTGAGAGAATAAAATTCTATCTTCTGTTGCTTTTATTGTCTGAAGAGATTTATACATTGTCTGTTACCTTCTATAATTCCCCAAAGTCTTTCACTGTGTGTGCTACACCACAGTCAGAGAATCCTGAACTCAGTGTGATTTAAAAAGTTTGAATGCTTAAATTAGTATAAGAAATGTAAAGGATCAAAAAAAACCTCCAGTATCACACAGAATAAAATGGGAGACATAACAAGAAATCAAAGGGCCTAATCTTTCTGGGCTGGATACCAGCATGCATATCGAGCATCTACATACAGAAGAGACTTCAATAGCAATAGTCTCCTATAATGGGTATAGGGAACAATCACAGCTTAGAATAAACATTGGAGAAACCAGCATTATCAATCTCAATGGCCTATTTTCTTTAATAAAATAGAAGGAATGACATGTAACCATCTGGAATTCCAGAGTGAAAAACTGGCAATCTACCTGCAGATCCTTTGCTTTCTTTTCAGAATCAACCTCTACTTTTTTCTCCCTAAAGCCCTTATCTTGCAATGAATAGAACACAGAGGCCCAATGAATTTTACATCCTACAATAATAGAATCTATACTAACACTTATCACAAATTCTTCCTCTATACCTAGCCCTGAGTTCTATGTATCGGCCAATATAATCTGTTCTTACTGTAAAGGTCACGGAGCACAAGTTCTATCATGTTTAAATGTATAAGAGAAATAGATCTTACCAATCCAAGTGCATGCAAGGTCTTTCCATTTTCTGATATCTTCTTTAATTTTTCTCAGTTACATAAAGTTCTTTTCAACAAGGCTTTTCATTTCTTTGGTTAGAGTTATCCTAAAATATGTGACAATATTTCTTGCTAGTGTAAAGGTTGATGCTTCTGAGATTTCTTTTTCAGCCCTTCATTCATTTTTGTATAGTAGAGATATTCGAGTTTTCTAGTTTATTTTGTATTCTGCCACATTTCTGAAGGAGTTTATCAGCGGTAAAGTTTCCTGGTAGAATTTTAGGGGTCACTTATCTATAATGTCATATCATGTGCAAATAGCTAGTATTCCTTCCCACTCTGAGGAGTGGACGTGGGAATAGGGTGGAGGAAGCTGGGGGATGATTGAAAAGAGAGAAAGAAGAGAATCAGTGGTGGGTATGTTAAAAAAAACTTTTAAATAAAAAATACTGCAAAAAGAAAAAATATAAACCACTAGGACAGTCTCTGAAAGAATTTGATACACTGCTTGCCAAAATGGCGCTGTCTTGAGTTTCCTTTCTCATCTCTCACCATGAGGTTTACTGAGGGGACACAAGGGTCCCTGAGTGGTCCAGGCAAATATCATGACAGACTAATAATAGCTCAGTTGAAAACTAAGCTTCAGTTCCTGCTTGCAGACACTTTACAGACAGTTTCTGAGGAAGTCACTATCAAAGGAAAATTAATCACAGATGCCTTTGTTGTACCCATGTCAAGGAATCCCAAAGACCACAAGAGAGCTAGATTCCAATGCAAACACATGAAAGTTAGTTTAATGTTTCGGACAGGTTCAAAGGAACCCAGGCAGAAAAATCTTTGTTCTGGAAGAGTGGAGGTTTTGACCTCCAGCTCAGGGGTGAGAGGATTTTTAAAGAAAACATATATAAGTAGAATGTTACATGTCTTGGCAATTTATGATTGGGTAAAGCAATATAGAGTACAGTAATTCCTGGAAACTACTGGATAAATCTTTGTTGTGCAACCAAGTTTTGAATCTATAGACTTTTAGGCACATTCCTGAGATTTCTCCTAGATTCCTCTTAGACCTGGGCCCTCCCCTCGAAGACCAAATGGTCTTCTACCCCACCATTCCCCCCACCCCCAGATAAAGTTTTGTAACAACAAATCTATGCCATCATGCCCTGACAGAAGAGAGAGGAGAACTGTATATCCTCAGGCCTAAACCAGTATGAGACAATAATCACATAAAGACAAAGCCTGGGACTTGTCCAGGCCTGACCAAAATAGAAAAACTGTAAGCCTAGACAACCCTTGCTGGACGAGTCAATCAGGAACAAACTAATATAATTACCTCTTGCTTAAGCCAATTATATGTAAAATGATCAAAATGCCTTCATATCTTTTTCACCTATGCTTACAAGGAGCCTTAAAGCCCCTCTTGAAGTCATCACCATTTTTACTTTGTGTATTATGGACAGCTCAAACATGCTGGAATAAATGCTACTGTTGATGCATTCATGAATGATGGTTTTTTATTGTACTTCTCCATAAACCTAAAAGTCTCCAATAGGTAAGGTGTAATTATGATTGCTACTGAAGCTCAAATGATTGTTCTAGTTTGGTAATGTTTCATTACTATCAAATATTTCCATTTAAGAATCTAGTCAGCAAGACATTAATACATATACAGCATATTATTATGGAAAAATGTCATACTTTGTGTCCTAGCTCATATCAGAAAGGTACAAATGAAGATCTTAAGTTGAATGTAAAGGGATAAGCTATATAAATAAAATCATAAACTAATATAATACTGCTTGAAAATGCCAATGAACTTTGCTCCTTGCCCACATAACTTTGTAGGTTACTCTGGCTGAAAATTGGGAGTGATACATGGATAAACATTTATAGTAGAATCACACTGATTTTTTATGAAATAGTTAGTTACTTATTAATTCAAGTAGAAAGACATGTAAGTCAGATTATACAATTAAACTGAAATTTTACATAATTCTCTGCAAGACTGAAATAATTCATTAAATGATTTTAATTTCTGTAATTAAATAATATACTTCAATATGAATGCTCTCATTGGGGTGACCATAAGATATTCACTTTCATTTAAAGACTCATCAAATATATTAGAATATTAGTATGTATACATTTAGTGAATAATTTATATTATATTGTATTATATTGTAAAACACATCAGTTCACACACATACACACATGAATAAAGTTTTCTAATATGGCCCTTTTATATACAGTCAAAAGCTGATTTCTTGGAGCTCATATTTTGTTTTTTACACTTGACATTTTTTAGATCATATAACATTATCTAGGCTGCTGAAATATTTACATTCCTCTTTACTCTTTTAAACAAATTATTTTATTTTTTGAGCAAGGTGTGTTGAAAGAGAAAATTTCTATATAATATTCTCTATGCTAGTACTTAATAGGGATAGATGACTTTAATAAACAATATCTAATTTCACTTAAATATAGTAATTGTGAAAAGATGAAGATTTATATAACTAATATTTCTGTAATAGCATGTAGGTAGCAAATGAAAAAAAATTTTGATAGAGTTACAATTGAGCTCAATTACACATGGGATCTATTTCTCCTTCAATAACCATTAGTGACTCTGGTGCATTTTAAAGTCATATGTTGATTAATGGAAATAGTTTTTAATATAGATGTAAATTAATCTGTTAAAAACAAAGACAGATGAGGGCTATGTTTCTATTTATTTTAGACCTCAATTACTTTTGTAAATAAATTTCTTTCTATTTATTTTATTCTAAAACTGTTTGGTTATACACACATTTCAATTTTTCCTAATAAAGAAATAGAAATAATTTAAATGACATATATTTTACATATAAATAATGTTAGAGAAATATTACATAAAAGTTATATATAAATAAATATTATCTATGTGTCACTGGAAAAGCTAGATATGACCAGGACACAAGGGAAAAATAGACATAATCATTGTTATCAAAAATGTCAACTCAAATTGGATTATACTGCTATATAACTATAATACAGCATTGTACATAATTCATGATCTTGATGTCAACATTTTTTATTCAGTTTTTACTCAAAACAATCAGTTGGCTGGAACTTATGATCTTTCTACCTCAGCTTCAGAAACTCTGTGAATTTTAGTGCTACCAAGTTATATATATTTTTATAAAGAGCATCAAATGTACAATCCAAGAAATAACAAAAAAGTCTCTCCTGTGATTTACAAAATAACTTTTACTCTGTAGATAAGACTGTTGTAAAAACAAAATATAATCCATAGCAAGTGAGCAAAGATTTGTTGATCACATCTTGGAAATAAAGTCAAGTATTCAAAATAAATGAAGTAAACTTAGAACTAAATATTTATCACTAAAATCCATGAAACAGGACAAAATACCTAAATACAAATATCATCTTATTAGATGTATACATTGCAATTAAATATAGGAAAAGACTTTATGTCAAATGCTTCACAGACTAGCAATTTAAAGTGCAATCAGCAATCAATATAAACCAAAATCCATATCTTAAAGTGTCAAAGGCTGAAAAAGACAAAAAACAACAGAAGCTTTCATTCTTTGTGGGAGAGAATAAAAAAATGTTAATCTACAATATGGTGATTACAAATCTAACCATTGCCAGACCATGTCATCGAGTATTCAGATTCCTTAATATTTCCCTGTAAAAAATTGTATGTCACACAAAATATTTATATGAATATGTGTACTGCTGATTTACTCGTTTCAAAGCAATAGATAACCAGAATATTCTTTAACTGGTAAATCAGTGGATTTAAATGTGAACAATTAAACAATGAAATATTGGTCAATGAAATAAAAATACCAAACTGGGAGGAATTTATCAAAAAAAGATAAATGTGAAAAAAAATCAAAAGTACACAAAATTATGGACATCACATAACATAGTGATTTGGTTAAATATGAGATTAGTAAGTAAAATACTGGAACATTTTTGATTAAAACTTAATTAAACCTATTCTCTATACTATTATAATGACCAATAATTTTCAACATATAACATGAAAAACAGTATATTTAAATAAAAGAGATATCTTAATATAAACTATTGACATTAACTATAAACTCATAATAGATGCATAAAATATGCAATACAATAATAAAAAATACTAATAACAGCGACAACCAAAAAAAAGAAAAGTAGATGGAGGATATATCTCCAAGATCTATTGTTCTATCTACAGCTGTAAAAATAGTGTAAATAATGCTTTATTTTATAATTCTCATTTTTTGTGTTTTATATGAATGTGTATATGTTTATTTGTATGTACATGTTTGTGTCCATTGTTAGTGCCCATGTGTGCCCCTGAAACACACCTTGAGTGATTTCCTATATCTCTCTTACCTTAGTATTTAGGTAGTCTCTCACTATATTTGAAGATTACCAATCCAACAAAGCTGACTTATGATCTTTATTCAGGATTCTTGTATCTCAGCCACTCTAATTTTGTGACCACAGGTTCAGAAACATTTCAGGTTCTCATGTTTTTGACGAAGCAAATACTGAACTCATTAGCCATCTTTTCAGAACGAGAATTCTTTATTCTTTGTTATGAGGATACCACATCATTGAGACTTTCAGAAATCTATATTCAAATATTCAGGTATGCTTATATTTTTAATAAATACATGTTTTCATAAATTGAGATGATTGTGACTAGTATGTATGTCTCTAGAAATAAAGTAATAATTACTTGCAATCCAATAGAACTATAATTCATAATGGCTTATATTATTATCAGGTTTTTCTAATTAATGAGGGTAATTTAAACAACATAGTGTTGATGATAGGCTTAATACTGACCCTTAGGTCAACAACTTAGGGTATGTGTGTTGTAATGAAACTATTGTTTGCTCAGTGACTACTATATAAAAGTATGTTTATATTGATTGAAAGGGTCAATTAAATTATAATACAGGAGGCTGGAGAGATGATTCAGAAGTTAAGAGCACATACTACTCTGGCCAAAAAAACCCCCACATGTTCATGTTGCAGCACATGTATCTGGAGTCTCACACTTATCTGGAACCCAGTTAAGTAGGATCCAACAATGCTGGACTCCACTGGCACCAGCACTCACATGAACACACTCCCACACACAGACACTTGTATGTAGATAGCATACAAATGTTGATTTCTTAGTAAGTAGTAGTATCTCAAGCTGTAAGAAAAAAACAGATAAGGATTACAAAATGTAAGATAAAATACATAATTAAATAATGCGGTTTTCTATTTAATAAAATGAGTCTGAAATATCAGAGTCTACCACAGAGGCAAGCTGTGGACATCAGGGAGTGGTGAACTACATACACCTTTAATCCTAGGTTTAGGAATGTGGAAAGAGGAAGTTAAGGGAGCTGGGAGAGAAGTGGGTGGTTTTTCAGCTTTCCCAGACACTTTTGTTTCCTTTTGGCTGAGGACACAGAGACTTGCAGTTGGAAGATTCTTTGTGAAAAGTGGATGTGGTTTGTTTCTCTATCTTTCTGATATTTCAACTTTTTCTCAATACCTGGCTCTGAGCTTTTATTATATACCAAACAGAATTTCTACAATAAATTAATAAGAATAAAAAGATCCTGTAGTCTTTATACAATCTTGTCCCAGTGTGCCATGTACTACATGGAGAAATAAGTTTTTTTATGATTGTTGGATTATAATTTTAAAAAAGAAATTACCAATTAAATGCTTTAAAAAATCTGAAATGTTAAATGAAATTACATCAGTTCCGAAGGCACCCATAATATTTGAAAGGTAAAAGACCTGTCAAGTACAAAAGTTTAAAAAAGAGAACTTTCAGGAAATCAAAAATTACTTCAAAACAACTTATTGTAAAATAAGGGCAAAATTCTTAGTTCCATAATCACATATGAAATTGAAATATATTTCCAAAATTGTACACTAAAATAATTTTTGGATTTGTATTAATGCATGTATTAAAACAAAGCAACTATTTAAAATACAAATCAAATTCTAAGAATTCAAAATTTTGTTTGTATGTGTTTTCTCTTAAAATGCATAGTATATCTCTCCCAAATACTATAGCAATATTAGTTTTCAAAAAAGTAGAAAGTATTAAACATTTATAATAGTAAAAATATTAACAACATAATATAGTTACAACAGTAAAGGCTTCTAATATTGCATGACTTCATATTTTTAAAAAGTAAGTAATTTAGTAAGTCAAGATTAAATAAGCAATGTATGAATGAAGCTTTGTAAGTTGCTATAAAAATTTGCTCTCTAGTTTCTGGAAATTTTTTCCTAACTTCTGTGCAATTCCACATTTTCTTCCCAGCTCCTTTTCTTAGTTGGGAATTTCATTGCTATGATAAACACTATGTCAAAAGCAACCTGTTTGGTAAAAGGTATTTGAAGTAAGCCAAAGCAGGAACTCAGAATAGGAACTTGGAATCTGGAATGGACACATAGATTATGGACAAATATTTCTTCTTAGATTGTTTTCCTAGCTTTCTGTTTTCTTTCTTTCTTTCTTTTTTTATTATTTCTTTATTTTTTATTATTATTATTTTTCCATGTATAACCTTGTTCAAGCTCCCTTCCCCCTCCTACCTTTTCCAGTCACTCTTTCCACATCACTTTATCTCCTCCCCAGCAAGGGCAGGAGGTCCCAAGGTCCAAAGGTGGCTTAGTTCAGCATCCACTACTGGCAGATCCGCTTTCCTCACCCCAACATCAAGACTGGATCAGGTGTTCCTCTAGAAGGAGTGGGATCCAAGGTGCCTGTCCAAGATCCTTCAGATCCCAAGCAATTTAGTGTTTGTGATTTGCAGCTTGGACATGCTTTGCTTTTTGCTTTTCTGTTTAGAGTCCATTAATGAGTGAGTACATTCCGTGCTTATCTTTCTGGGTTTGTGATACCTTCCTCAGGAGGATATTCTTCAAATCCATCCATTTGCCTGCAAATTTTAGGATATCATTTCATATTCAATCCTGTTCCTCCTACCCAGAAGGGGCTGTGACCGCACTGAACTAGGCCCTTCCACTTACAACATTAATCAAGAAATCATCTTACAAATTTATCTACAGATAATCTGATGGAGTGATTTTTTTCCAGTTCCTCTTCTGAGATTACCCTAGCTTGTATCAGCTTTTAAAGTGTCTTACCAATTCATTCAATGTGTATTTATTACTCCTTACCTTTATTGTGCTACTTCCACCAATACAGACAAAACATTCACGTGTGATGTGGTTGGTATACTTTATCATTTTCAGCTAATTCAGAAGATTTGTTTTACTTAAACCCTCTTAATTCAGGACAAAAGTACACTAGAGTTTTCAAAAATGGTCATTTACTAATTATGTGTATCACTTTTATAAATGATTACTTCATAGTTTACTAAGGCATTCATTGAGGTTTGACAAGGCAGCTTAGGGAAATGGGAACTTAAATGAGTGTGTTTGTTCAAAAATAACATTTACATCAAAATAAATTATAATTGTCTTAAAGAAAACATCTTACATAAATCCTACTATACCAAAATTATTTTAACACATGGTAAAATGTTCACCTATTAAACTCAAGTTTCTCATCATATATTATGACACATTTAGGAGTTATGTGTTAATTATATAGCTACAACACAACTAAGAACTTCATAGGTGAGAGTTCTTTTGTTTTCTGTTTTAAAATTATATCCTGAAAATGTTGAAAAACAGATTTTTCAATTGTGAAAAAGAATAGATGTAGAGAAATGTTAAGTTTTGTTTAATATTTTATATTTTGTTTAAGTTTAATAATAATAAACTAGGGTATTAAAATATCTAATCACAGTTCTCAGATAAGCATAATTGGGGGACAAGTGATCTGATTGTTAGAATAGTCATGACCTCCATAGAACAGATATGCCTGAATGTTTGGCTTATAGGTAGTGGCACTATTGGAGAGTGTGGCCTTGTTGGAGTAGGCATGACCAGTTTTAAGAAAGTGTGTCACTTTGAGGGTTAGCTATGAGGTCTCATATACTTGAACTATATCTAATATGGGACAAAGTTTATTTTCTGTTGCCTGCAGATCGAGATGTAGAACTCTCACTTTCTTCTCCAGTACTATGTCTGCCTGCATGCCACCATGCTTCTGTCCTTATAGTAATAAACTAAATGGCTGAAACTGTAAGCCTGTCCCCACTGAATATTTCCCATTGAATATTTTTCTTTATAAGTATTCTCATGGTCATGGTGTCTCTTCATAACAAGTAAAACCACAATTAAAACAAGTAGGGATCTAATCCCTAAAAAATAAAACACAAACAAGGAAAATGTATATACTTGCATGTATATAAACAACACACACAAAGTAAAGCACTCGCTACTTTAGCTAGACTTCTAATTAATATATCATCTAGAATATAAAAGTGTAATGAAAATAAGTTTTTCATATCAAAAGACATGTAGTCATATAATCTCTAATAGAAAAAGGCAATTGCCTATAACAAATTGCCTCTACAAGGCTGAATCTTGTTGGGCTCCAAAAAAAGTAATGTGTGTTATTTTTTTTTCAGAAGGCAAAGTTGGATCTTTGGAGTATCTCCAGTTATCTGCCAACATTCTGCTTTGAAGTGGATGCAGAGAAAGAGAGAGAGAGAGAGAGAGAGAGAATAAATAAACCTCTGCATCAGCAAAGCTACATATTCTTTCAGTTGAAAACAAAAAACAAACATAAAGACAAAATAAAAACAGTGCCCTAAAGTCCATGAAAAACTTTGCGGTCTCCAAGCTTGTTTTTTGTTTTTTAATAATCAATATTTTTACTTTCTGCACTAGTACACTTTGATTTTAAAATGTGTTAGCAAAATAAACTACATCATATTTATACACAATAAAGGGTACATTTGTTAGACTTTGAATATACCAGAAAGAGGTAACATCAATAAATGACAAAATAATCAGATAATTTACACATATTTTACTACTCAGTATTTTGTTATCTATCTATAATAAATATTTTTATATGGAGGGTTAGCTTTAATGTCCATATAATCTTCAAAATAGACTATGATTTGAATTATTTTTTTAATTTTTAAGATGTATTTATTTTATATGTGTGGGTGTTTTGCTAGCATCTATGCCTCTACACCATATATGTGGCTTTTGCCCCTTTAAATCATAAGTGGGTGTTGTAGCTCTTGGGATAAGAATGAGGAATGCATGTGGTCCAACATGGGAACACTGAAATTCAGATCTGCTTGCTCTTAACTGCTGAGCCATCACAACTGACAATATAGTTATAATTTTGAAAACCATAATAATTCAGAAATGCATAGCATAAAGTGAGGGGTTTTGGAAATGTAAGTATAATAATAGCCTTTCCAATTATGGAATGGTTTCAAAGTAGAAGAGAAAAGGTTAATTTATATATGAAAATGCAAAGTTAGAAAACTTAGTATTTAATTATTCTAAGAGGAAATTGATTAGAATTAGAAAAATCCATTAATGAGCATTTATTGTTTAACAGTCAGAGAAATAACAGTCACAGTCATGGATGTTTTTTCAAGTGAAATTCAAATGTTTCTGATTTTTTTTATTTGAGGAATTAAAATAACAGGTAAATCACATGCCATTTAGAATTTGGTCATGAAAAAAAATGTTATCAAATGAGATGCTGGTCTCTGGTTTTTAAATTGACTTTTTAAACAAAGGTTCAGCCTACAGGCTACAGTGACTCTCACCAAGACTCAACTCAGTGGTGTATTTTCTGAATTTGTAAATGAACACAATAACAATTTAAACAAACTGAAATTTTTTACTCATCAACTTTTAGTAGTTACACTAAAAAGGATCCTGAAGGTCATTTCCCTTCATAAGCTTGTGTTCTTCATCCAGATTTAGAAGTGACTGGTGATGTCATTATAGTGGCAAGAAGTAGAAACCCTGCTAGGCAGATTTTGGACAATTTAGCATTTCTCTGAAAAGAAAACACTTTTCCCACAGTATATTTTTAATATAAGGAGTTTCTTTGCAAATAGAATCAAAGACCATCCAAAACTTGAGATCTCTACCCCTGGATTCATAAGTAGACATAAGCAAATCACTGTAACATAGACTGACTCTGAGAAGTGACAAAAATTTTAAAAAAATTGTAAAGTTCAAATTATAGAAGTAGAGCAATCTGGAAGTGATGGCATAGAATGGAAGCATAGTACATATCAAAGAAAGAATGCAAAATTAAAATATGATCAGAACACGTACCTAATGCATTTGGGTCATAGCCCAAAACCATATATGTGACTTCAAAAGAAATAGTATTTCCCTGCTTCAGAATACTTCCACACAAAGCTAGCTTTTCAATACTCAGAAATAAAGAAGTTTAAAAATTATTTTCTGGCATGAACTCAGTAGCTTTAAATACTTCAGAATGGTCAAATTAGAAATCTCATTCTTGTTCACAGTGAAAGTGAGAAATATACAATCCTCCTCCTGAACAGGCTTAGACTATCCCATGAAATTTGATAAAAATACTTGTGTGGCTCATACATAGGAAATGTGGCAATTAGTGGTATTCAGGACCCAAATCAGATTTTAAACTGCTAAAAAACACAAAGAAAAAATTGACTAACACATTATAGTTATTTTAAGAACTCAGGACATTGATAAATTCCTAAATCATCACACATACAATTAATAGCAATTTATTAAATAAAAATGTATTGATATAGTGTACTTAAAATTTATGTAACTTTTGCATTGCATTTACTATCATAATTGTTTCACATTATTTACTCAAAAACAAAGAAGAGCAAGTACAGTAAATAAAAAGGTCAAGAAAATGAAATAATATACTTTTTAGATTGCTGATTAATTGCTCACTGATAGAATACAGTGAGTACACATAAAACATACAGAAAGTGTGAAGAAAAATAAATGTTCATAATTATACTAACATTGGTATGATAATACACGTACACAAGTAATATGTGACTTCCTCAAATGATGTTAGGATCACAATTCTAGTGTTTATTAAATACATAGAATCTATTTTAATATTTGGCATCCTTTGTGTGTGTGTATGTATGTGTGTGTGACAATGTGCATGTAAATCACAGTGATTTAATAAGTTCATGCTGGTATATGGCAAAAAAGCAGTCCTTGGCATGTTCAGCAGAAAGATTTTAGTTAATTCTGAGATGTAAGTGAGCAAAAAAATACTTTTTAACTTTGTAAAACATTTGGATTTTCATAACTCTTTATATTCCAAAATAACAGCAGTTATAAACTTTACACTTGGCAACTTCACAGTCTTATTTCAAACTCAAGGAAGCTTATGTTGTGATGTCTATGGAAATATAATCATCTGTAGTCTATTTTCAACACAGGCAGAAGAGGAGTTTAGTTTAAAACCATATTTAACTAAATAATTAAAACCCTTGGAGATACTCTGATTTGTTTAGCAGTGTAGTTGAAATGAGAAATTAGCTAATGGCTTCTAAATTAATATACTCATTAATTTACTCTTTTGCTAGCTTAATTATATTGCTTCAGAAAATTTACAGGTGAATGACATCCAATAATGTTTTGTAATTTTTAATCTACTTCCTGATGATTATAATCAGAAAATTGTTTGGACTATATTTTTCATAAATGTGGTAATAGAAGAAAAGACATGCTATATTTAAAAGACTTTAAAATGAAGATGGTAGCAGAAATTCTTTAGACACACACTAAGCATATATACACACACACACATGTGCACACACACACACATAAATACATACATACACACACTTGCTAAAGAAATAACGTGTAATGTAAAAAGTGGTAGTTTAAGTTGAACCCTGCACCATACTGTTGCCACCATACTATCCTGCTCAAGCTTATAGAAATAAAGATCCATGAAAAAAATTCTCTGAAATAGTGAGCTCAAATGAATCTTTTCTTTCTAACCAGTTTTGCTGAAGTATTCTAGTCACAGTGATAACAAAGTAAATAGTGCAGTGATCTGTTCTTATCACAGTTACAACGGCTGTTGTAGGTTTTAGTATAAGATATATTTTACATTTTATATATTTTACTTTTCAGAACCTTTTGATATTTCTGTACTAAATAACATGGGCATTTATAATTAATGGTCTACTATTTGTATAAAAAGAAAAAGAATCAACCAATTTTAAATGTAACTACTGCACATCTAAAACTGATGTATTTTAAAAACAATTTGGTAACAGATGGATAGTTTGTATTTTTCTTATCACTGATTTTTGCTAAAATGTTTGTGCCTTGATTTTTCCAAGATATGTGATAAAGTAGGATTATTATGAAGATTACACTTTGTGGAAAAACAAATTTAAGATTTTTCTTTTATTTTTTAATTGTGTTTTAAATAAAATCTATACACACATATAATACACAAAAATTTACATTAATTCAAAGTATAGTTTATGCTTATATATTTTATGTTATTACTACTGTTGAATTGTTAGGAAAAAACACTTCAGATTATTCTGTCATTAAAACATTAGTGTACAGTTTCTTTTATGCTTAAGAAAATATTTATTCTTTATGGTATTTTGACTAGTTTTCAAGACTTATAGGTACACAAATTGAAACTATTCACTGCCATCTTCAGATTCAGAGTCAGGAAAAAGGCTCTGAGTTTCAATCTTTTCTCCATTGTTTTGACTAGACCATCTTAATTTGTATTGTCTACGTAAATAATATTTTTTATTAAAACCATATAAGAAGCATATATAAATTTTATTAATATAAAAAAAATTATAAAATATTCTCATTTTTTATCAGAGAGTGACTGGAAGTGGCGAGAGGGGTAAGGGAGCTTGAACAAGGATACACACGAATAAAAAATATGACCTTATTCATAATAAATTAAAAAAAGTCTCATATTTATTTTGGAAAATTTTAATGCTATCTAAATTTACTAGTTTTTTTTCGGTAGCTATTTTGAAGAAAGTTTATTTCTGGTGTCTGGGTCAGATACTTCACCATCTTCCTAATTAAATCAATCTACTGATTGAGATGGCTTTATTTTGTATCAAAGAACATTCTGATCTCATCCATCCTATTTAATATATTTAGAATATATATTATTTGTAAACTCTTGCTGGTAAAATCTTGGAATTTTAATATGTGTGCCCAAGTCATCAACAAAGAATAATCTCCTCACCTCTCTGATTTTGATGTTATTTTAAATTCATTTTTAATTCTTTAATTAATGTTTTCTAGGATTCTGTCTTGCTTCAAGATTTTAGAGAAAATCTTTCACATTATAACTCAATATTATATCAGTTGTTGGCATTTATATGTATATTATCTTTGATTGTAATAGTTTTTGTATACCTCATTTGTTGAGGCTTTTCAGGATTCAAGTGTGTTAAATTGCATCAAATCAACTTTTCATATTGTTAGAATTTCGACATAAGGTTGTTCTTTATTCAGACAAATGGAAAAATATTCCATACTCAGTATTTTCATAATTAATCATCATTATCTCTGTACAATTCTAAAGAGTTAGCAAATCCAGTATAGAACAAGTCAAAATAGGAATGACATCATTAAAAATGAACAATTACTGTTAGACTTCCCCAGAGAACCACAAAAACCATGCCTATCCAAAACACACTTCAGCCAATTGAAGAAAGAATCAAAGATTTCCTTGGTAGTATCTGATTTTGAAATGTACTCTACTGTAGTCATCAAAACACCTTGATGTTGTTCTAAAAATAAAAAGCTATCCCAATGGATCAGAGTGGAGTACCTTCAAGTAATCCCACTAAACCTATAATTATGTAATCTGTCAACAAAAATGAAAAGAAAACCATCATGGAATGCCACTTCTTTCAATACTCAAGAAGCTGAGACATGGAAATAAAGAACTATAAATAAACCTAAGCAGTGTATGAGTCTTTACTCAAAGGACAGAGTAACTAACCAAATAAGCAAACAGTAAATAATGCTGAGAGAATAAACTAAAGAAAAAGTAATATTTCCAGGAACCTATTCAGGAAATATCTAATATATAACTGTAAAAAAATTAAATGAGGCACCCTTATCTCACAGGTTAAAAAATAAATTCATTATAGTTTGATCTAAAACTGTCTTGCAAAAGAACTTTTAATAATCGCTCAGTGCTTGGTTGATGAGCATATGAACTGTTTGGGTTATGAGGGTTCATGCTTCATCAATACGTCCACATATTCTGTGAATCTGTCCACCCCAATGCTTATGCCTTATCTTAGTCCAGAAGCTAATGATGCCAGAAATTCCATGTCTGAAATTTGAATATAAAAACTCCCATAAATATTTCTTACATTGAACTTTTGTTTCTAGGAAAGTTTGTCATAGTAATTCAAATGACTAATCCACAATTTAAGAAATTTATAGAATTATAAGGAGAGATGATTTAGGACAGTGGAATGGACAACATATTTTCATAGTGGAATTCAAAATCCTAAGAATAACACAAAAAAGGGAAATTATATTACATCAAACTAGAGACTTAAACCAAAAAGCAATGTTCAGAATGAATAAATGAGTTTTTAAATGCAATAGTTTATATATACATGTATATATAATATATGAAACGAATATTGTACCTATTAGGTTAACATTCAGTTATATAAGGTATATGAAACACCGTAAAAGTGAGTAGAGTATCAGAGGAAGAGACAAGCAGAAGGAGGGTGGAGTTGGTCAGTCTCCATCCAGCCCCTGAAGAAGACAGACATGTAAGAAATAAAGGTGAGCCACGGTGGGCCACGTTGCAGGTAGATTAATAAAAATAAATTAATTTAAAATAAAAAAGCTAGCTAATAATGTGCTTGAGACATGGGCCAAACAATATAAAATATATAAATGTCTAATCCATTTCTTTAAAAAACAAAAGCCGCCAAAGGCCAAGTTCCACAACCTCCGAGCCCAAAGGGACCCAAAAAAATATTCTACAACAAGAACTCAGTAAGCTGACAGCCAATAATGACAACAATCACCTTATTGAAAGCTTTTGATGAGCAAACTGACACTTATGAAAATTTTTGTATGGACAAGAAGCAAAAACTAAAAACCAATAATATTAAGAAAAATGGAAACAGAAATACACTCAGAAATTATTGCTTCAAAAATAGTAAACAATATTTGTTAACAAAGCACAAAGAAGAACACAGTCTACTAGGATGTAGTAAAAAAAAAAAGTCACATTGGATTCTTGGGGTGATATACACAAATACAGCCTGTAACATAAGGCTTTTTTGCCCTACTTGTCCCATAACTACTTGTATAATAATTACACAGAGGCTTATATCACTTAAAATGCTTGGCTTATGACTTAGTCTTAGTATTAGCTAGTTCTTACATTTTAAACTAATCCATGTTTATTAATCTATGTATTGTCATGTGGCCATGGCATTATGGTCTGACATATTGTTTCTTGGGCAGCTGACTTCATCCTGTCTCTTCCCAGAATTCTCCTAGTGTGGTTGCCCTGTCTATATTTTCTGCCTGACTACTGGCCATTTGGTAATTTGCTAAATCAATACCAGTGACAAATTTTTACTATGTGCAAGAGCATTATCCACAGTATAATTATTGTGGGATAGTATGAGATGCTTCAAAACGCTAAAGCCAGGGCATCTCCCTGTTTTAAGCAACCCATGACTTTGCTAGCACTATCACACTCTCTCCTATCAATTTTTCCTTCTCCATTACTCATGCTGAAATCTATATTTCCACATTTCCCTGATAAACCAAAAATTTGCTTCAAAAATATAAAAGATTAATGAAAAAAAGTCCCAGATGACCCACAACAAATTTATTTCCAAAATGAATGTAAATCATTTTGCTGATTTTATTTGTGTGCTGTGTTTCTGCAGTATTTTTCTCCCTGGATAAGAAACAACCTGTATTTCTAAGAAATGGAGAACAAATCATATGTAGTATATATATTCAATTGAATAAGATGATAAATTGTATATTTAATAAAATGAGTCTGGAACATCAGAGCACAAAGCCATCTCTCCAGTCCATCTCCCTTTCTTCAGTTGTTTATTGTTTGAGACAGGGTTTGTGTATGTGTGTGTGTGTGTGTGTATGTGTGTATGTGTGTGTAACAGTCCTGGCTGTACTGGAACTAGCTTTGTAGACCAGGCTGGCCTCAAACTCACAAAGTTCTTGCTGCCTCTTTTTTCCAAGTGCTGGAACTAATGGCATGTATTGCCACTGCCTTGCTGTTAGGTCTTCAAGTCACAGAGATCCAGAAGGATCTCTGACTTCCAAGTAATGGAATTAAAGGCATGAGTCAGGACACTCTGACCTTCTTGACTTTGCTGAGAGATGCTTCTGTCCTCTGATGTTCCAGTCTCATTTTTTAAATATAAAATATATCACCACATGAAATAAATAATACTATCTGCAGCAATGTGAATAGAATTTGAGGTTACTAAGTGAAATAAACCAGGCGTGTACATTAAGCATTGTAGGATTTCACCCAGACATGAAAGGTAAAATGCAAAACCTTCATAGAAGTAAAATATAGTGAGAAAGAGACAATGAGTAGTTGGTCAGTGGTTCCAGATATTACACTAAATGCATATAATTAAATATGTATATAAAAATCAATTTAAATGAATTAGTTTAAAAAGTTAACGAAAAATACTAAGTACTGCTGTACATAGTAGTGAAAAGTGTTTCAACTTACGTAAATTCTCATGGGCAGTTTGTCTTTAAAAAGGTTTTGGTTTTTTTACTGATTAAAATGGCAGTTTGACATTGATATTTTGTCAGAATTTTCTTTTATACTGCTTCATGTTTAGTATTTTGGTATACACTAGTGAACTCCCACTCTGGCTATTGATGGATGCAGGAATACAAATTGGCTGTTAAAATTTATGATGCTGCAATTTGAAGCTGATGAAGTCAATGCAAATGTCCCTTATGGGATGTTTCAGGGAGAGAGAGAGGATTGGAATAGTGAGAGAGTGTTTTCCCATGAAAGGCCTGCTTGTTCAGACTGTTAAAATGAACTGCTTGTTGTAGTGCTCAGCTGGCTAATGTCCACACACTTCAGACCTAGAATGTTCTTAGCATCCAGTGTTTGAATTGCAGATACTGTATTTTTAGTAGTTATGAATATTAGGTGTCATTGTTCAATTATATAAAAATACAAGGATGTTATTTGTTTTTAAATGCTATGTGAAAAGTTCAAAAGTTATGTCAAGTTCCATATATGCAAAAGAATATGTGACAGTATTATAGGTATTGGCATGGAGTCAATATCTTTTATACTAAACATCTATTTTGTGGAGAAATAGCACACATGTCTTCTAAGTATGCAAGGTTAAATAGTTTTTTTCTGTATACTCTCTTTTTTTTCAAAAATACATTGGAATGAAACTTTTAATTTTGTGAAATGTGTATTTATGATGTAAATATTACAGATATGTTGTATATAATTTATATATTGTGTATTATATATTAGCATTTAAGAAATATGATTGTTTGGCTCTGAAACAGAGCAAATGCATCTTCACACATTCTTAATTAAGATCCAGAGTAGGTCAAATCAGAAAATAATTTAATTTAAAGTTGAATGAGCTTGTATATGTCTTCATAAAAGCACAAAGCGGCTATAGCATGAAGACAGTAACTTCTTATGCATTATATACAAATATTTTTTTTCTTTTATTGAAAATGAATTTTTTCACAGATTATATTTTTTGAATATGTTGTTACCTCTTTCTACTCCTCATACCTTCTCCTGACCTCTCCAATCAGATCTATATCCTTTCTGTCTCTCATTAGTGAAAACATAAACCAGGCTTCTCAGGAATAAATAAAATAAAAAAGTAAGATACAACCAAAACCAACACATTGGATTTGGACAAAACAAATAAATGAAAAAAAAAATGAGCCCATGAGAATGCACAAAACCCAGAGACCACTTGCTTGCACATTCAGAAATCCCATCGAAATTCTAAACTGGAAGTCATAACAAATATGTAGAGGGCCTGCTGCATATTTATGCGAGCCCAGTGCACCTGTGCATGCTGCCTTAGGCTCAGTGAATTTATGTGAGCTTTGTTCATGTTAATTTAGAAGGCTTAGTTTTTTGATGTCTTCCATCCCTTGTCACTATTGCATTCTATCTGATTCTTCTGCAGAGTTCAGTGAACCCTGAAGGAAAGAATTTGATGGAGATATCTCATTTAGAATTGTCTGTTCTGAGATCTCTCATTAGCTGAATAATATTTGACTGTTGGTCTTTATATTTGTTCTCAACATAATGCAAGAAGAAGCAATAAAGTGGTTCTGATGGTATCTGAATAAGGGACAGATCCAGGGGTATAGTACAATGTCACTGAGGTCTTTTAATTGTGTTTGTTTGGTTTTTTGTTTTGATTTGATTTGATTTTGTTAGAATAGCAATATTTGGCTTATACTAGATCCCTTTTCTGTCTAGACTCTGGTTCTTTTTCATATAAGCAGTGATAGATATGTGTTCTGTCTCATAGAGAGTACTCTAGCAAGCTTTGTTACATACACATATTAAGTGCTGTGAAGTTTAAGTCACTATATATTCATGTGGCTTTAACTTACAAAAATGATTTTAGATAGTTATACATATAAGAATGTTTCAAAATTGATATCAATTAATCATTGGAATGTATTTTTAAGTATTAAACTAAGCATATTCATTTTTCTAAGCTAAATTTTGTATAGCTATGATAAAACTTAACATTCATGAAATAGTTTATTAGGACAATATGGATCAAATAAGAAGCTTAAGAAATTATTTAATCAAATAGATACTTAATTTTATATTTATGAATATAAATATAAATTACATTCAAGAACATGATTTTGTATTTTCTTGTTGACCTATTTATTAAACAATGTATAACAAATATTGTATGTTCAGAAATTTTATCTGTACCTTGCACATCCAAAAACAATTTTTAGGAAACTTTACATTTTAAGGAAATTTTAATGTTTTAATCTAATGTCTAATTTATCATTTTTTATGTCAGGCTTAACTGATAGTCCTAGTATCTATACTACATTTGATGAGGTCTTTATCTTTGGTTCCTCATTTTCTGCCCTTTTTCAACTCTTTGGTTGGACAGAGATGTAAAACTAGAAAATGGCAAGTATTTCTCTTAACTAAGTTTTACTTTTTGATGTTGTACATAATAGTTGGTTCAGGTTGTCCTTTGTAGCCTAAATGTGAAGACTTTATAGGTGCCTAAATGTATGGAAAATTTATTTTATTATTTCTATAGCATAGCAAAGCCTCTGTTTTGCCTTCTTCCATTTTTTTCCGAATACATCTTTTCAGCTTTTGTTAATTTCAAACCAATCAATCTTCATACTAGAGATACTGGAAAAATGATTCAAATTTGCTATATTATATTGTTAATAATTTTCTTTAAACAGAAACCTCATTTTGCCTCTAGTAATGTATTTGATGATCACAAAAATGGGACAAACGCATAGATCATATTTTTTATCCTAATATTACTAAAGCATGGTGGCTCACTATTTTTAAATCATACCATTAGTATTTATGACAAATATATACGATGGATCATAAACAGTAGATTTACACTTTTCAATATTAACATCTACATACATAGTCATTAGTCGGAATAACTACATTAGGAAAAAAAATGTGTAAACAGAGTACACCTCAAACTATTAATTAATGCTAATATGTGGTAATTTGTTAAAGAAATGTAACAAAAGCCACTTCTAGCAACTATGCAAAATAACTATTGTCTTGTTTGTTATTGCAAATTTATCTACTTTAACAGAACTGTTTAGATGTTATAATTAATAATAATCAAAAGATCTAATACCTTTGAGGATTTGATACAGTAAGATAGTTATGTAGCCAGTTTAAACAATGATGCTTCCAAATAAACACAAGCTCATGATGGAACTTTACTTTGTAGAAAAATACTGAAAATGCTCTGAGCACAAAGAGAATCCAAACCTAAAATTTTAAGTGCTATTGAAATGCATGAATTACCCCTTTTGTCTGAAGAGTGTCATAGTTAAGTCACAGAACTCCAAATTTCAGGCTTGAACGATATTTAAAGATATTTTCTTAGGTGTCTGACACTAAGGTATTTTTCCCCAAAAGAGACTGCAACTCTAAACAAAGAATTACAAGCAACTGAAGAATGCTGAGAAATAAGTAATCTGCTCCAGGGAAGAAAATACATGAAAACAATATAAGAGTAATGTCATGTACACTGATTTATGTGTGTGTGTGTGTGTGTGTGTGTGTATGTGCGTGTGTGTCTGTGTGTATATATACATAGACATATGTACATGTAACAACTACTGAAATAGTATGAAATGAATTTGAAAGAGCACATAGAGGAATATTTGGAAGGGTTTGGAAGAAAGATAGGAAAAGGAGATATAACGAAATTATTTCATATTTCCAAATATAAAAGGGAAACTGACACTCATCATTAGTTACATCAAATAACTATGTTGAACTCCGAATCACTTGAGTAAAAAATAAGAATAAATGGCATCATTAAAACTAGTAAACAATGCCTAACATTGTTTGACACTACTCAGCATTAAAATTTCTCTGGTTGGAATTACGAATGGCTGCAAGGCACCTGAAAAAGTGCTCTTCATCTTTAGCCATCAGAGAAATGCAAATCAAAACAACTTTGAGATACCACCTAAAACCTGTTAGGTTGGCTAAAATAAAAGGCACAGATGACAGCCTATGTTGGAGGGGATGCGGAGCAAGGGGAACACTCCTCCATTGTTGGTGGGAGTGTAAGCTTGTTCAGCCACTTTGGAACGCAGTATGGAGGTTTCTCAGAAAATTGAGAATCAGTCTCCCCAAGGACCCAGCAATACCACTTCCAGGTGTATACCCTAATGATGCACAGTCATACTTCAAAGGCATTAGCTCAACTATGTTCATAGCAGCATTATTTGTAATAGCAAGAACCTGGAAAAAACCTAGATGTCCCTGAACTGAAGAATGGATTAACAAACTGTGGTATATCTACACAATGGAATACTACTCAGCAGTAAGAAAAAAAAGACATCCTAAAATTTGCAGGCAAATGGATGGACTTGGAGAATATCCTCCTGAGTGAGGTATCACAAACTCAGAAAGATAAGCAGGGGATGTACTCACTCATTAGTGGTCTCTAAACAAACAAACAAGAAAAAAGCCAAGCATGACCAAGCTGCAAACCATAACCACTGAACAGCTTGGGATCAGAAACACCCTGGACTGACTCTTTGGATCCCACTCCACCTAAAGGAACACCTGACTCACTCTTGAGGGAGGGGAGACAAAATTGGATCTGCCAGGAGTGGAGACTGAACTAAGTAATACTGGGTCAGTGGGACCATGGGACTGTCTGCTGCCTCTCCAGGGAGGGGATGGGGAGTTGTGGAGAAGAAAAAATGATCTGATGTGGCAGGAAGGGGAAGCAACCTTGAATAATGATATACAGGGATAGAAAGCGTCACTTCTTTGTTAATAATAATAATAATAATAATAATAATAATAATAATAAAAAGAAAAAGGAAAAAAATTCTCTGGTTATATGTTATTTTATTAATCACCTAAATGTATATTCACATTGTCTACTCCTTTGACATAGTCTTGTCCTGGCAAAAGACATAGTGGCAGAGATTTAAGGCAGCTGCTCAAGTGACATCCACAATCAGGAAGAAGAGGTAGAAAAATGCTGTGCTTACTTAACTTTCTACTGCTTATTTAGTCCAGGACCCCAGCCATTGAGAAATTATTGGCCAAGTTGGAAGGATCTCTTAGCCACAATGATACAAATCCAAAAGCTCCTTCACAGATATGTACAGAGGTTTGTACTCTAGGTGATAATTACCATGTTAAGAAGACAATAAATATTAGAATTCACATTTATTGATAAAGTCTTGAAGCATGTTTTTCTTTCTAAAACTGTGTTTTCCTCTGAGAACTTTGGGCATCACTGTGCAGAATAGGACTCTCTTATTCTCAATATGTGTGTCCCTTTTTAAACTGTGCCATTCTGCTACTTTAGTGCCCTTTGAGTAATACATAGTTCTGATACTTGTTTTCCTGTCGTCATTCAACTTGTTAGAATATTGTTCATCGCTTGTCTTAGTTTGTAGAGTTAATGACGTGAAATATACCATGTAGACCATGTTGTCATATCCTTTGATTTTATTGTATTCAATAATTTTCTGTGCTGCATGAACAGATTTCAGGAATATTTTCTATAGATTGTATTGGTTAGTTCTCTGTTGCTGTTATAGCACACTAGGAGCAAGAAAACATAAAAGATAGAGTTTATTTGTCTTTGATTGCAATGGGCTAGAGTCCCTATGGGTGGGAACAGCATGCCAGTAAGGGGGTGGGGGTGCATAGCAAAGAAAGAAGAAAACTGAGAGCCCAGTCTTGAGCCACAAACATGTAATAGAAAGCAAACTAGAAGTATACAACACTTTTTAATTTTGAAGAGTTCATATTGATAGAATCCTCCAGCAAGGATGCACCAACTCAACCTGGAACAGGCTCACCTTCTAGGGACTATGTGTTGAAATACCCGAGGAGATAGGAAATAGCTTTTTTAAAAACTTTTATTTAGTTTTTGCATCTTGCACAATATGCATCTTGATTCCATTTATTTTCCACCTGCTGCCCTTGCAATCTCTCACCAACATAAAATAAAATAAAATTTTAAAAAGCAGAAAAAAATAGAAATATCAATCTCATCTTAGAAACTGTAGTCTGATTTGCATTTCTTGATGGCTAACAATGTTGACCATTTTTTCAAGTGCCTTTCAGTCTTTTGTAATTCTGCTGAGAATTCCCTTTTTAGTACTGAATCCCATTTTTTTTATTGGGTTATTCAAGGTTTTGGGCTCTAGTTTCTTCAGTTCTCTATATATTTCAGAGATCAGTCCTCTGTCATTTGTAGGGTTGGTGAAAATCTTTTTCCATTCTTTTTCCATTTTGTCCTATTGACTGTGTCCTTGGCTTTACAGAAGCTTCTCAGTTTCAGGAGGTCCCACTTATTGATTGTTGATGTTATCGTCTGTGCTACTGATATTATATTTATGAAGTGGTCCTTCAGAGAAACACCTGACCTGGTCTTGATGTTAGGTTGAGGAAAGAGGATCTGCCAGGAATGGATGCTGACCTAAGTCACATTGGGACCTTGGGACTTCCTGCCCTTGCTGGGGAGGAGATAAGGTGAGGTGGAGAAGAGAGAGTGAGGGGGAAGGGAGGGGGAAGGGAGTTTGAACAAGGGTATACATGGATAAAAAATATGACTTTATTCATGATTAAAAAAGGAAACGGTATTCTGACACAGTAAGTCATGAAGTAAATTCTTTTATCCATATGTCTTTAATTGCAAAGTGTTCATTGCAAAGATTCATTGGTCTGGCTTGAAGCCTCTGGCTCATCTGATACTATCAATGTCGGTCCCTCACTGGACCTCGCCTTCTATACTATATCTTATTGTTATGATGTGTTATGGAGATCTTGTAGCCTTGGGTCTGCAGGACCAGCTTCTTCACTTACTCCAGCAGACAAACCATAGTTTGAATGGATGCTGGGGGAATCGCCAGTACATAAAAGCCTGGTTCTGGGCCTGGGTGGGTATGCCCAAGAGTTTTCCTTAGTCCTCACCACCAACGTGCTCTCTCAAGCATAGCCCTAACAAGTTCACCCCTTGCATCAATGAGCTGGGTGGGGTGTGAAGGTGTGTGTGTGGGGGGAGGGGAGAGACATGACACAATTCTACTTTCACATCTTCAGGGTCACTTCTCCCACACCTACAGCTACAGGACCAGTACTACAGTGCTGCCCAGGTGACAGGTAAGTACCACTCTCCGAAGTGATACAGCTGATGAGAAGCAGAAAAAGCTCTTCTACCCTTATGACCTCCAGGCAAGCTTTCCTATCTGCCACAGGTGGCAAGGGGGTGTCATATCTCCCCTCTACTCTTAATACCACCATATGACAAAGGAAGGGCAGGGTCAGATCTCCCAAGATCAAATTTCGGGCAATTCTCATGCATTTCTGTCAGTAGAATCTGCTTCCCACTGAAGGCACAAAACCTACATTACTGAGTGCTGCAGTTGGTAAGTGGGAGAGTAAAGAGATGTCCCCCACCCATCCGGCTATGCCTGAGGCAGGAGGGAGAGCTGTCCCTGAAATCATAAGAGCAGGAGAGCTTTGTTTGCCCCTTAGCAGCTGCATCATTAGAGAGAGCAGGTACTGCACCTCCCCCAGGCAGCAGAGTAGAGCCAACCCTGTCGACAAGGTGTGGGTGAATCACTCTGAAGTTGTGGGCGTGACAGAGCTGTTCTGGCTACTCATTAATCATATGAAGGCCTGTGGGCAAGGGAGAGTTTCCCACCTTACCCCTCGACATCTGTGATACATGAGGGTCTGACCGTTCCCTCACCATCATCACTCATGAAAATGTGCCCTTCTCTTTACATGGACAATAAACCAGAGCTAACTCCTTTGGCCGAGGCTGAGATAAGGCAGGCTCTGAAGCTGAGAGTGGGATAGCTGGCCCCATCCCAATCTTCTGCCTTATGGTGGTAAGGGCAAGGAAAAGATGCCCTCCTCCTCTTTCCCCTACCACTTGTGTTGGGAAAGGGAGCTGGCTTTCCCCCTTTGCAGCTACAGCACTTAGGAAAGTGGGCTCTGTATCGTTCCTGGACAGCGTAGTAGAACAAAATAGGAAATATTTTAAACTAACCACTGCATTTTACCTTCTGCCTCCATTGGTTTATTGCCATATCATAATGCAGAATGTATTCAATCTGACTTCAGTATTTCAATTGATTCTACATCAGGATTGTGTAAAATTTCCAAGTACAAAGTCACTTCTGAGACTCAAAGCAGCCTCTTAATTTTAACTGGTGTGAAATATAAGTACAAATTATTTAGTGCCAACGCCTAATGGCACAGGATGTTCACTTCCAATCCAATAAGGAGGAATGAGATGTGGTAAAAAAAATACTTAACCAAACACAACAAAAGTCAATAATGCAATCATTAAATCCTGTAGCTCAAAGATACCCTAATCACTACATGGCTAAACCTGACCTTTTTATTTGTTTTCCCCTTTTTGCACAACTATTCTCACTCTAAAATTTTTAATTAGCCCATCGGTTCCAGTTCTCCATCTTCCCTGTTAGGTCTCTATTGTTCAGTCACTGCATCTGCTTTACCAGTTGTGTGAATTAAAAACTATTGCTTTTGATCCTCCTGTTTTCAATTACCACTTCTCTCTACCACCATAGCCACATGTCTGCTATTTAAGCTATGCACAAGACATTAGATGTGATCCCTTACTAGTCAATCTTTACAGAAGTAAATTAGTGCCTTTATCACTATAAGAAAAATCCCAAGAATAAGTTTTTAAAGAGAATCCAATAACTCTAAGGTGCAAGGCTGTTGTGAATAAAAATCCATGTCAATGACATTTGGAATTGTACAATTGACCATTCCTAGTGTGTTTAATGTAGAGGATGTATTTTATAATGAAGTTTACTTGGGACTCAATGACTATCTCCCCCAATGTAGTTAATTTTTGGAATATCATTTCAAGGTAACAAGGCAAAAATACTTTGTGGGTTATTATCATGATTAGGCCTGGGGAAAAGAATTGGTGAGTAATGTCAGGATAAGTTTGTGAATTCAGATATCCCACATCAAACATGAAATAGTTTGACATGGCAGTGTATCTGTCATCTCATTACTGAAAAATGTGAGAGAAGCTAGCTTCCCGGTTGGTATAGCTAAAGAAAAAAATAATCTCTATATTCACAAAGACATTCTTAAATAATAACATGGAGACAAATAGGAAAAAACCCTACATTCACCACAAGCTTCTACACCTTCATGCATATATACTCAGGGACAACACACACACACACACACACACACACACACACACACACACACACACACACTGATTGTAATAATAAGAAATAATGAAACAGAAAATAGGAATCTCCTACAGGATAATTCTATCCTCATGTTTAATTGAAAAAAGATAATTATATTTAATATCTGTACATTTTTTAAAGAAATATTTGTCAAAACTGCTCATGTTGCAGGAATATATAAGAATAAAGTTCTTATTTTTTGCTTCATTTTTATTCATATGTGTTCTTGTTTTAGTTGGTACATGTTAGTTGGTACATGTGTGGGGCGAGTCCACAGAAGCCAAAAGATGTTTTCAGATTCCCTGGTGCTGGAGTTACAGACAGTTGTGAACATGCAGACAGGGGTACTAGAAACAAACTCAGTCACCTGAAAGAACAGCTGGTTACCTCAACTGCTGAGCCATTTTTCCAGCTTCCAGAAGATGTTCTTTATTCATTCAGTTATAATTTAGGCTTGAAATGTAGTTTCTTTTAAAATTGTACTCTCATCTTCTTATTATGAAGTATTGTCATCTAATTTTGTTGAAAACCAAAGTCTTATTTCAGGTTCTGAAGCATGTATTTTAAATTGTTCATGATAATGTGGTCTAGTTATATTTGACTGCTTAATGCATATAATGGTTGTAGCTTTGGAAAATTCAGTATGATTTTATATTGTACCATCCCATTTTACAAACAAAGCACTGTATTACACAGTTTGGGGAAATCACCTAAATTAGTGAGAAGGTACTGCTTCATCTAAAGTTAATTCCCTGGCTTAGAAAACACTTCAGGAATAAATACATATAATCATCTGTGTTAACACTAAACTTCTTCCCAGCTATCTCAGGCTTAAGATTCTTGTTATGATATTTAAACCTTCTTCTCCCTTTAAAAGGAAAAAATGACTAATGTGTCTGCCACTATGGGATATTTTTGATTCTATTTTGTCCTGTGCCCACATGACATTAAAAATGCCCCGTCATATCTCTCATTTACCACATTCTACTCCTACAAGATCAGTCCACATGCCAGCTTAGCTTTATGTAAGTGTGCTAAACTGGCACAAGAAAGAACACAGATATACATACAAACATATAGAGTCACAAAAATTCAAATACAAACACATGAGCAAACAAGATCTAAACACACAGAAATGCATATAAACACACATATTTATGTATATGTATATACATAAATCATGCCAAAATGTACAGTTCTAAGTTAGTAGTAGTGGGTACATTATCATATACTGAAAATGAAATGCATTTCTGAATTGCAAATGTGATCTATTTTTATATCTGGAGACTGATAAATAGAGCACAGATATTAAAGGAGAAGAAAAAAATTAAGGGTAGATTTTAAGAGGAAGGGAGGAGGAGAGGGTAATACAGACTGAGAAGGAAACATAGCACTAAGCACATTAGAAAGAATGAGAAAATAC
The DNA here is from genome assembly GCA_004025045.1 of Sigmodon hispidus. NCBI lineage: Eukaryota > Metazoa > Chordata > Mammalia > Rodentia > Cricetidae > Sigmodon > Sigmodon hispidus. The sequence goes on from PVIH01000652.1 coordinate 267,091, forward strand.
TAGTTAATAAACTTACTGATATTTGTATACATAATATACATATTATGTGTCATTCACAAACACACATACACACATATGACTTCTTGATGATAACACTCTCTCCTGTCAATTGCCATAGAATTTATTCAAAAACCTCTATTCCAGGCAAGGTAAACCTGGTTACTGGCATATTTGAAGATGATACCATTTCTGGAGACACAACCCACATAGGACATTGAGCTTAGTGGAATAAAACTGGAGCTGACCTGGATGCCCTCCTTTTGAGGACTGCTACTCATAGTATCTAAAAGCACTATGCAAACTATCAGAAGAGAAAGGTAATCAATAGTGTTAATACCCAGCTGTGAAGTCTTCAAATCAAAACAATGACCTCCGGACTGGCAACATATTTCTTTTATTTGTTTGGTTTGGTTTGGTTTGGTTTTTTGTTTGCTTCCCTTTTTTAAGATTGGGTCTCTCTGTAGAGCCCTTGCTTTCCTAGAACTCGATCTGTGGTCCAGGCTGCCCTCAAACTAACAGAGTTCCACTGGCCTCTGCTTCTTGAGATTTCAGATTAAAGGCATGTGCCACCAGTGCCTTGCCTAACGAGATACTTTTAAGGGCATAACAGTGATACTTTTATCTTGGAGTTAAGCAATAACTATCAAATTGGACATAAGGCACACTCAGTATGAGAACAATAATGCCCTCTCAAGTTTAAACCACTGCCATAGTGGTTTTTCTGAACTAATATAATTTCCAATTGTGTTAAGTGCAGGTTTTACCAATCATCAAATAAGCTTTCCTTTCTTTTTGATAGTGAATTAAGTAATATTAAAAAAACTTTTAATTTTAGTTTGAAAAGGAATGAATCAAAATTTAATTCTCCATCTCCTCCTGTGTTTTCCTTCTGACTGTTGTCTGTGGTTAATGGTTTTTTATATTGTCTGATAAATGTGTCTGATCTGTCTGTCCCAGTTGGCAATGTCTGTTTTCCTTTGTCTTCTTCTTATATGAATCCTCCATAACAGTCCTTACTCTGTATTAACTGAACAACACAGAAAACTTGATTTGGACAGAAACAGAAGAATCTTTGCAGAAATCTTTAAAGTAATTTTACAGGAGAAGAAGTTATTTTCCTTACCCAAGCTAACCATGAATAATACTCAAGACTACAGAGAGCTATTATCATCCTATCTGCACATATTATTTACAGCATTTATCGTGTGTAACTGTTTTATTTAATATTGTTTCCAAAATGTTGGGCACTTTTAACAAGTACTTAAAACACATGTTCACAATACATTATTCTAAGTCAAAAACATGATACAAGCACATATCAACATTAAAGTTAAGCATATTAGTTATGGTAACTATGACTGTGATAAACACCATGACCAAAAGCTACCTAAAGAGGAAACAAGATTATCTGGCTTATATTTCCACATCGTAGTCCATTATCATTGAAAGAAGTCAGTTCAGGAGCTCAAGGAGAAACTTGAAGGCTGGAGCTAATGCAGAGGTCACTGAGGAATTCTACTTACTGGCTTTATCTTTGTAGTTTGATCTCTATTAGAACCTAGATCTCCAACCAAGGGTGAGCCCACCAATGATGGGCTGTCCAACATCAATCACTAATTATGAAAATGGACTACAGGCATGCTTACAACCCAATCTTTTGGAGGATATTCTCAATTGAGTATCATTCCTCTCCAAAAATTCTAGTTTTTGTTAAGTTATCAACACTAGCCATCATACAACACATATAATTTAGGTGGCAAAAGCTGATTATGTAGGTTATTCAAGAGAGTATGGTCAGTTACATTGTTCTCTTAGAGGCAGTTTAAACTTAAACTGTCTGGTACACAGTAGTATAGTAGACTAAGTACATAACCTTAAAGGACCTCAAAGGAATGTTATCAGCTTAGCTTTCAGATCTAGCATATATTTAGTATCTTTGAGAACATACTTTCAAGAAAGAAAATATGACCACAGATAGATAATAGTATTGACAGCCATAAGTATTCAAAATAAAGAGAATAAATGACTGTGAGATGTCTAATGCCAAATGGTATAACTATAATATAATCCCTATAACATAAAACTTAAGGAAAATCACATCAGACAGCCAGAAGCATTCTAAGAACAGGTGACCATTACATATCTGGAAAATAGTAAGTTTGACACGTGTCAGAGATACTACACACATGACATCTCACTAATATTATCGACTAACAAGATTGTATAAGAACAACAGCCATTGACATGCTCGTATAAACAAGAGATATTTCACAAGCTCCTACCTGTAGAAAAAGAGTTACAGGCTATCAATATTTTCTAGAGAGGAAGAATCATCTTTCTCCAGGTATTAATCTCGTGATTGGTTTTCTAATCCCAAGTGATCATCCTCAATCACATGTACCTATAAGCACTAAATGGATGTGTGTTTGTGTGTGACTTATCCCTAGAGAGGCAGTAGAAAGTTGAGCCTCATTGAACTGCAGTTAGAGATAATAGAAAGGCAACAGATGCAGGTCAATGAAGCAAGTGTTTCCTAAAAGAGTAATAAGTACACTTAATGATTAATCTGGCTCTTTGGCTCAGGAATCTGATTTTATTTTGTAATTTCAGACTATAATCAGTTTCTTGTTTTGAATTTTAAAATTCTTAAATTATCTTTATTTCTGTGAGATTAACAAGAGAAAATATTCTGTAAAAACAAGATAAAATGTTGCATGTTTCCACAGCACACATTTGAAGGTGATAAAAATGACATTTAAGCATTAACATGAGGAATATGCTAGAACTAATATAATAAAGGTAGTAATGAGCCAAATATACCAATTAGAGAAACTGTATTTTAGTGTACTGATTTTCCTGCTTGGCTTTGCTGCATATTACACTAATGCACATTAAATATATTAAACACAGCAGCATTTCATATACTTACACTTTTGTCATCAACCTAAGTACCCACACAAATTTTTTTTCACCCTGAAAATCTCTCTTTGCTCTGGAGAATAACCAGGCTCTTTTTAGATTTTCTAAGAACCTGCAGATCAGAATGAACTCTCTACCTCTTCTTTCACCCCTGTTGCATCTATATGATAAAATTTACGTAATCTTACTTTATGTGTAACCTGTATATATCTTCCCTAATCCCATTTCTTCTTACATAAAAGATTAGAAATTTCTCCCTCAAAATCCATGTCATCTATTCATGTACACTTTCCATTTGATGATTGCCCTTTAAAGTCATGAAATATCATCTGTCAGTATCAGCAACACCTGACCAAATATTACTTGAATTTAAATTCTTCTTTGTCTTTTCCTTTTACACCAGCAGAAACAACCCTAGGCAAATATGCATAATTACCTTCTTCTAATACTCAGAAGATATGTTATTTTACTGATTTTGTTGTTAAACAAAAACATGGAATCAAATTCAACATGAGGAGGACTGTTTTTTTTTTTTTTTTTTTTTTAGGGGATTTTTTTAATGATCAGTATATGTAGTTGGTCAAACTGTCACTGTTGCTTTGAAGGAAATAAAACCAAAGAGAAATGACTTGGTAATTAAGAGCATTTACTCCTTTGGCAGAGGACCTGAGTGCAGTTCATGGAACCCGTGGCCAGCTGCTACCCATCACCTATAACTATGGTTCTAGGGAAAACAAAACTTGGGCCCTCTGTAAATAATGCACTCATGCACACATAGATGTAGACACATACCATATGAATACACTTAATTTAAAATCAGAAAAATAAACCCTCTAAAAATTTTCACAGGGAGTTGTGGAGAAGAAAGAATGACCTGACGTGGTGGGAGGGGGAAGAGACCTTGAATAAGAATATACAAGGATAGAAAGTGTGACCTCTTTGTTCATAATAATAATAATAATAGAAAAAATTTCACGGTGAGTTAAAATTCTAATCATTTTAAATAAGTACATTTTTATATATTAATAAACTTGGCTATAATAAACTTTATATGATATATACAATTTCTAAATGAATAGAGAGCTTATAAAGTAGCAAAATAAAGGAAGCATAAAACAGTTTGCCAATTCATATCCTCTTATGTTGGACAAGTTCAAGTCTTACAGATTCACTATTTATTTTATTACATATACTGTCATTAGTTTTCTGCATTGGTGTCCTTAAATAATTAATTGCATCATTTATTTTAGTGTTTCATGTCTTTCACTTCTAACTTTAACTTGATAAATTATATTTACCAGCAAGATAAATATATAAATTTAGCAAACAGAAGGGCTTATAGCAAAACTTAATCTGAATCATCATAACAAATTTTAGTCCCTGAAATCTAAAAATATAACTCAAGATGTTTTGTATAATAGCTGTAAGACTGGTAGTACTGAAACATAGGTCTTCAAACTAGCCTCAGAGACTTTGCTTAGACAATTTTCATCTGTGTACAATTTAAATTTGTAGACAAATTTAAAATTTTATACATTCCACCCCATCAGTGTCTCTAGACACACATGGAACAAGCTGCACATTTGCCTCAAGGGTCTAGGATATAGAATGAAGACAGATACAAAAGCAAAGCTACAGCTAGAGTAGCTTTACACAGTGCAAGGGAGGGGATTCTTAACATAAGCATGGATATTCAAAGTAAAAAAAAAAAAAACACAAAACTAAATTTTTATCCATTAAATTATTAATGAGAATTACAAATCTTTATAATTGGAGTGATTTTCTTTTTTGGTGAATTAAAGGATAAAATTATTGTTGTTTTGGTGACTTATTTTACTCATATTTTAAATTAATTTATTTGTATGGTCCATGTATATGATTGTTTTTTATTTATAATGCATTCAACATTTATAAATATTTTTATGGCAGAATTTTTTAAGTTATTTTACATTAAAAGACTGTCACTTCTTGTGGTGTAAATGCTCTCTGTATGCTGTAAATAAAGGATTGTTTTGGCCTATGCACAGCACCGTAGAAGTGGGTGGAGAATCAGAGGACAGGCAGTAGGAGAAGGGCAGAATTAGTCAGTCTCCATCCAACCCCCAAAGAAGACAGACATGTAAGAAACAGATGAGCCACGGGCTGGGCCACATGGCGGGAAGATTAATGGAAACGGGTTGATTTAAGATGAAAGAGCTAGCTAGTAATGTGCTTGAGACATGGGCCAAACAGTATAAAGTATATAAGTGTCTCAGTCATTCTTTGGGGGACAAAAGCCACCACGTGGACCAGTGTACAAACCTCCGGGCCAAAACGGGCCCCGGAAAACATTCTGCAACAACTTCTATTTGAAAAATATTCGATATGGTATCTTTTTGCTCAAGGTTAGAAGAGATATATGTGAATTCAAGTTTTGCAAGTTTCATTTCACTATACCAGCCCTGGGATAAAAACTTGGAAAAAACTTTGCAAAACTGCTGAGAAATTGCTCATTTTCAAATTTTAATTAGCAAGACTCAGTGAAAGAACTGGCACATTCACCATACTGGTTAAACTCTACTAATTTTAAAGTTCTGTTTGAATTTTTTGAATAATTCATGTAAAGCATGTGGTTTTTTTCTCATTTTTATTTGCTCTTCTAGAAGTTCTTACAATGTATTTCGATATTTACCATTCATTGGAGAGTGTTCAACAAGAAGACATTTAAAAATCATGTGGAAACTTATTGTAGAAGCTTTTTAAAATACATATGTACACATGTAGAAAAGACCTTAGATATAGGGATCTGGTGATGTGTGATGTCTTCATGTTGTGAATAAAGAGATTGTTGGCCTATGGCAAGCATCTTAAAAATGGGCGGGAAATCAGAGCATAGTCAAGTGAAGGAGGGCAGAGATAGAAGACACACGATCCACACGCCCAAGAATCAACATGGAAAATTAAGACAGGTAAGCCACTGGTCATGTGGCAAGGCAGATGAATGGAAATGGGTTGAATTAAGAAGAAAGAATTAGCAAACAATATGCCTGAGCCATAGGCCAAACAGAATGTAATTAATATAAGCATCTAAGTCATTTTAAGGGGCCTAAGCAGCAGTGGGCAGATCTAGACCTTGGGGCTAAGCATTCTGGGACTGCAGATCTGTGGGTCTGGACCTTCTTTGTACAGGCTGGAAAACCTCTTTCTACAATCTGGCTCAGAAGTTAGAAGCACTTGCGATTCTTCAAGAGGACATAAGTTCAATTCCCAGTACCCATATCACACAGCAGCCTGTAATGCTAAACCCAGGTGATGTTTTGCCACTTCAGATACCTGCACTCATCCACAAAAGAATATTCAAATATGAAAATAATAGAAACATGCTCTATAGATATATGTCAACTCACACAAGTCATGTGAAGGAGGGAAACTCAATTAGGAAAAATGTCTTCAGAAGTTGGATTGTAGACAAGCCTCTAGTTTATTTTATAATTTAGTAATTTTTAGGGCATGCCTAGCTCATTGTGGGTCGTACCAACCCTGGTCTAGTGGTCCTGGATTCTGTAACAAGGCAGAGTACGGAACCGTGAGAAATAAACCAGTAAACAGCACCCCTCCATGGCCACTGCATCAGCTCCTGCCTCTAGGTTCCTACCTTGTTTGTTTTCTTGTCCTGATTTCCTTTGATGATGAACTGAAATATAAAAGCCCAAGCAGAATAAATATTACCTTCCTCAAGTTACTTTGGTCATTATCTTTAATTCCAGCAATGAAAACCTTAAGACAAGAAATAAGTCATTTTTGAAAATGAATCTAAATGCATTTACTTTATATCGCATTGCAAATTCTATGGTAAACATGTGAGAATAAAAAGTAGGAAACATAGACCCAAACATGGTATGGACACACATGCATTTAATCCCAGAAATCAGGAAGCAGTTTTGGGCAGACTTCTAAGTTCAAGGCCAGTCTGAGCTTCAAAAAGAAATACTGTCAGGAAAAAAAAAAAAATACAACACAGTGCCAGGAATAGGTTATTATTTTTCGGGTTGTAAGCAATTGAGGTCACTTGTATCGCTATACATCACATTATTATTGTTGCCAGTGATATTGATTACCCTCCGGAACTTGATGGCAAGACCCAATCACTGAACATGACACACACTTGAGTAGGAGAACACTGAGAAATGAAGTTCATAGTCATCTGAAAACATCATTCCATCTGACTATTTTTCATTATCCTGGATGTTTCATTTACAGAAAAAAAAGAGAAAAGTAATTTCCATTCTTACCCATCTATGAATCCTGCATTTTACAATAATAATTGGCTACCACAATATTGGAGATATCTTGTGCCAACCTTTGGGGTTTTTTTTTTTAATAACAGGCTTTACAACTGTGTAGGAGTATTAATTCTTTTTTTTTTCTTCTTGCAAAGAAGGAAACCTTGCAAAGAACACTTTGATCATATGAGAACTAGTCCTCAGGTAAAAGGATTCCTTGCACATACTGGCTAAGATACAAAAAGTAAGTGAACCTGGTATTCGTAGCCTCAGTTAATACACTTGTCATACAACCCCACCATTTAAATGCAAGAGCATCATAAAAGTCAAAGAAGAAAGATTGTAATCTCCAGTGGATCAGGAGGCCTGTTGTTAAGTAGCAAATCCTAGATATTACAGGAAGGCTCTACCTATAAAATGTCAGCAATATGGAAGCCTAAACGAATTGTAATATTACAATATCAGTTGATCTTCTAACATGAATAAAGAGAATCCACAGGGTCCAACTAATATGATTTCCTACCAATGTCAATTAATTAAATAAATAGATAAAATAGAAAGAAAAAAGCATGAAAGGAAAGAAAAAAATGAGAGTAGAAGGGAGAGTCATACGGAATGAAGTTTCTATTTCATTCTAATAAAAATTCAAAATTTATCAAAGTATTAATATATTAAATAAATTTTTAAGAATTTATAATCATGTAGGTATTAATTTCTTTTTTTTTACTCATTCACATATGGCCACAGCCTCACTCTTGCCCAATATACTTACTGATATAAAAATCTAAAACCATATGGAGTCACATTATACTTTTCAACTTTTAAAATACATCTGACTGAAACTACAAATTAAACTATTTGAAGCTTTGCTTCTTCTTTAAAGAGGAGAAAGTTCATAAGAAAACTCACTGAAAAAAAAAACTGTTGACATATGCTGCTGACTTCTGCCATCTATGCATCTGCATACACAACACAGCAATGAAAACAAATAAGAAAAAATTCAACAAAATCTGACAGCCTTTTAAAAAATTGGGAGCTTGGAAGTGACATATGCATGTCATAATAACTTTTCACAGTTTTTATATTAGCAGTTTTTGATGCAGTTCTCCAGTCATTTTCTGTCCCTGAACTATAATCCTAAAGCATTGATTTTTCTATTTACATTATTTCTAAATAAAGAGACTGAGGCTAGATGGAGTTAAATAATTTTTTCAAGATCACAGAATTTGGAATGTCAAATATATTATTTCACCAGTTACCAAGGTAATTACTTATAGAATTTAAAATAAATGTGCCTGACAAAATAGTTGTACATCTTAATGAATAAATCATATGAATGCTCATTTAAGAAATATGTAGTTCAAGACTTGGAAAAATAAATCTAGAACAGATCTGAAAGCCTCCTCTCTGAGGACTAGCTCTCATAGTACCAGTAAGTACTATGTAAGCTGCCAAGGGATAAAAAATAATTAAAAGTTTTACTCAGCTGTAAAGTCATAGTGCACAAAAACCAACATGGCAAGGTATTAAAGGGTTGCACAGGTAGTCCTTGTATCGTGGAAGCAATCAGCTGCTGTCAAATTGGACTTCTATGAAAAAAACCATGCCTGGTACTATAAACTTATCCAAGCATCTGTGATTGGTGAGGCCATGAACTTTACAAGGAAATCTACTGCTGCCAGTTTCCCAAACCAGTGTAATTCCTAAAGCATTCTATGTACTTAAGCTTATATTCACAGAAAAGTGTTTCTCAGCAAAATGCTTCTTTTTATAACAGAAAGAGAGTGTCACCAAAAAACAATCTACATCTCTTTAAGATGAGAGAACAACCATTTTGGAAATGATGAGTTCCAATTACTACCTCTATAGCTCAGAAAATATCATGAACAATGGAGAAAGACTGTGAGAGCATGAGGTCCAACATGCCTACTGTGCGTCAGTGTCTTCTGCAGTTCTGTACACATCAAATCACACTGTTATAGTTGCCTAAACAACAGCTGAGCTTTGACAACAGTAGTATTATCTGAAATCACATAGTGGACAAGGTAACTTATACAAGACAACACGGATACATGAAGAGCTATGGTAATCAATGGTAACTAACGGCTGCTTAGAAAGCGAAAATTAGTCTTTTCCAGAGATGAGCACTTGATAAAGATGTATTCTAATTTGTCACCCCAAGGACATATACATGTGCACAATACTAAGGTTACTCAGCATATTTTATATGTGTTGCATGTCATCGTACATATGAGAATAATAAAGAATAAGAGGTCATGAATATGAATGTAACTTAAGAGGAGAGAGAAGTTGTAGGAAGTGGATTAAGGGCAGTGTTTTGTTAGGGTTTCTGTTTCTGTGAAAAGACATCACGACCAGATAACTCTTACAAAATATAACATTTAATTGAGGGGGTGGTCTAGAGTTTCAGAGTTTCAAATTATTATCACCATTGTGGGTAGCATGGCAATGTGCAGGCAGACATATTACTGTTTACATCTTGTCAGAAGGCAACACGAAGTCAGCTGTGTGTCACACTAAGGATAGTTTGAGCAAAAGACAGCTCAAGTCTGCGCTCACAGTGGCATACATCCTCCAACAAGGCTACACCTATTTCAACAATGCCTTACTTCCTAATAATGCTAGTCCCTATGAGCGTATGGTGGCCAATTACGCTCAAACTACCACAGTTGGAAATGAATATAAGTGCAGTGTTCAGGCATGATTTTTTTCTAAAATTAATAAAAGTAGTTTCAGAAAAAATGCACTTTTCCTGTATAAAAAATTTAACTATAATTTTATATATAAATTATCTGAAATAAAATGTTTTTTCAATATGCCAGGGAGTTGTTATACAAAGTAAATTCTAATTCTAACAAATTAGAATTTACTTTGTATAACCACATTTTTGAGTTAACCACATTAGTTTATATTTTGGCATGAAATCATACATGAAAATCACTGCGAAGAACACATGTAGTTCTCATAGGCTACTATTGTCACTGAAAAACTATTTCAAAATTCATTCATCTTACTTTGTTGGAACTTTTCAATAGGTCAAGGACAGAGATAACTTTGTCCTCTATGCATTAGAAATCCTTTAAATATGCTGGAATGAATAGAGAAAGGTAGTGCTGAAGAGATGTACTAATATTTAACATAGAAAAATATGTGACCACTCAAATGGCTCAAGAATTCAAGGCACCTGCAGCTCACCTTGACAACCTCAATTTGATCCACTGAATCTACATGGTAGAATGGAAACCAAGAAATAGAATACAACTGTAAGTTGTATTCTGACTTCAACTTTTGTTGTAGAACTGTAGTCTGAAGTTTCCATCCTAGCCTAGGCCCAAGATTGAGACTAGCTGTCTCAAATAATCACACAAAGTCTTATATTAATTACATGCTCTTTAGCCATGGCTCAGGCATATTACTTGCCAACTCTTACTGTTAAACTAAGCCAGGATGATCCACATGGTTTATTAACTTTTCTCAGAGAAGTATTCTCATCTTGCTTCCCCTTCATCTCCCTGGTATCTTTGTTCTGTTCTTTCTCTTCTCAGAGTTTTCTTAGTATGAAAGCCCACCCATAATTTATGTCTGCTTTCTGTTCAATCAATGTTTTATTAAGCAAGAAGGGGGGAAAAAAGTTATACAAGGGCATAATCCCAAAGCATGGGATATTTGATCACTCTGTGTGAACATGTATTTCATTATTCTGTTTAGTTTAATCAATAGCTGAACATTCAATAGGTAGGCAGGAAAGGATAGGCTTGACTTGGGCAGAGATAGAAACTCTTAGATGAAGAGAAATGGAATTCACCAGCAAGATGCAAGCAGAGTCAGATATACAGTATGGAAGAGCGGTAAAGTGCCATGGGGCAGAATATAGATTAATATTAACATGTTAATTTAAATTTTAAGTGCAAGTTGGAAACAAGTTAAACTTAGGTCATTCCTTTATAATTAATAAAAAGTCTCCATATCATGAATTGGGTACTGGAAGTCCAAATGAAGTCAAAGTACACATTGTGTCAAGTACATGCATATGTACACACAGACAGATAATACATAAGTAAATAAAAAATACATAAATGTGATTTTTAAAATAATATGCATGTGATTACATATTTGAATACACAGTGCAAAATGCTTTGTATTGCTTTAGAAAATAGTTGAGGAGGTCAGGTGAGATGGGAGTAGTGGGTGGAAATTGTGGTTGGGATGTGTTGTATGAGAGAAGAATCTATTTTCAATAAAAAATAATAGAAAAAGTACATTAGAAAACAATTTGATCATAAAAAGAAAAGAAAAGCAAACAATCACAAGTAGGACTTCCCTAAATAAAAAATCTTCTATGCACTAATAAAAATAATGTGCACATTTCTGTTTCTATTTACTTGTTCAAACTGAATCTAAGTAACATGTAAAATAACAAATAAATAAAAATAGCATATCCAGGTGTATATCATATCTGTTTTACAACAAATAGAGAAGAAACAACAGACATGATACAATTAGCATCAACTGGATTATAACAGTGTGAACTACAGACTCACAAGTATTCAGCAGAAAAACATTGTAGAAATGATACAAATCTACATTTCTATTTCTTTGTGACATTGCGTCTTGGATTGATCTTAGAATCCTGTTGTGATCTAGGTGTCTTCCAAACAAATCCTCCTATTTCTTCAAGTACAACATGTCCTTGAACATTTCATTTTGGTGAAGAAGCCAAAGGCAGTCATTTGGAATCATTCTGAACATCCTAGAAGAGACTAGAAATGTCACAGTACTTGCCTCTGAAGAACTGCTTTGATGAATTGATACTGACTTGCCTGAATCTTCAGTTAATTGTACACAGCTGGAAAGGTGCATTTAATCATTAAGCAATATTTATAGTCCGATTTGCTCATTCTTGGTTATATATTATTCAGAAACTTCAAATTTAGAAAAGTTCTAGTGTTTTTACAAGAAAATTATAAAAGTAAATCCATGTTTAAGACAAAGAAATCAACACATTCCTTCCCATGAATTTTTAATTAAGCAATAGTTTTAGGATTTAAAGTTTACTAAAGAAAAAAAATGTTACATTTCTGTAATTCCACAGTATTAAAAAAATTGACAGGATATTGGGATATATACTACAGTTGTAGTTCTACTCAAAATTTTTGTGATAAGATTCAGATACCTCCTTTTGGAATATGATGGTAATTGGACTACAAACTGATTTTCTATGTATGATATTCTTTCTGTATGTAGCTAAGTCAAGCCTTAGAAGATTAGCACATGATTCTCCAGAATTACATGGAAAAGGAAGACAATGAAACAGAAATGTGTAACTCTAATCTTTTATAAGCTTACAAACCAACCATATTCTTTCCAAATTATCATGACAGTTTCCACTGTCTCTGTTCTTCACTGTTAATGGAATAGAAAATAAAACAATTTCTGTTATTAATATGGATGCATAAACTAACTTTTTGGCTTTCTTCACCTGAGTTACATTTTCACTTACCTTTTACAACCTATTTCAAGAATGCAGTAATTTAGGATTGTACTTGCAAGTACCATTCCCAAAATCTCCCAATTATGCCTAGTATTTTCACAGTGTCCATGAACATCTTGACTTGCAGATCCATAACATCATTCTGACACCAAACAAGAACTCTATCTTACTCTTGTTCTGGGGTTCTAAACTCACTACTTTCAAAGCAAATTTTATTTTTGTTCTCTGTCTTATAATTGGTATTTAAACAAGCTATTATCATATATTTTTAAGCATTTCCTCTTTAACTGTGCCTTTCTTAACTACAGATCTCTCTAGGGATATGCCATCATTTTGAAACCAAAATCTTGCATAACCTGGTTAGTTTTCAATTAATATGGCGCAAGCTAGGGTCACCAGTGAAGAAAGTATTCTAATTAAGACAATTACTTTTTCATATTGCCATAGGACAATCTGTGAAGGCATTTCATGATATGATGCATGTTCTGGTCTACTTTAGATAATATAATGCTTGAGGGACTGTTCTTGAGTTATATAGTAAAGTAGGCTCATCATGTTATAAAGAAAAAGAATATGATTATATATATTATTGTTCTTGTTTTATCTTCCTCTTCTTTCCTTGGCCTCCCTAAATAATGGATTTTAATATGTAAGTCATATAAACTCTAGCCCAAGTTGCTTTTGGTTACAGTGTTTATCCCAGAAATAGACAGCAATATAAAAACTGCCCTTCTTTTTTTAAATAAATACATTGTTATATAGAGCAAAGTAGAACAACTTGACTAAAAGTTCACAAAATGTCTAACCTTTTTTTGTCTCAGTTGAACATAATTTTAAAATAGCTTGATAAATACTTGTTTTCCTAGCTTAGATGATTTAAAATCTCTAAACTTGTTCTTTAAATAACACACTTTTATTGTCTAGGCAAGTTCTTTAAAAACTGGAAAGTTCTACAGGCTGGCGAGTTGGCTCAGTGGTTAAGATCACTTGTTACTCTTGGCTGAGTCTGGGTTTCAGGATTCACAAATGGCTCATACCCATCTGTAAACACCCTCTTCTTATCTCAAGGGGCACTAGGGATGTACTTGGTACACCACAGACATCCATGCAAGAAAAACAATCATTTATTAAATATAAAATAAATAAAACTTGAAATATTAATTAGAACATCCTAGGTTTTTGCATAGGTTTTAATTTTTATTACTTCCTACATTCAGGATCTATTTTATAAAGGTTGAATTTTCACAATGGAGAGGGTTTCACAGAACTCTTGTTTTAAAGATTCTCCTCTTCTGTGAGGACAGAATACCTAATGTTTTTTAGTTTCTGCACTTGGTGAGCAAAATAAATGAGTCATGAGAAGAAAAAATTATGGGTAGGGAAGAGATACATAGGCCCAACAACATATTACTTATACATTTAAAGAAAGTAAAATAACTACCTTCAGTTTCAATCATTGGATTCTCTGCCATTCTCTAACAGATTGTTCTGACTCAGTGAGCATACAAATAGCCACATTTATAGTCAATGAACCACAAAAGTAAATAGAAGTTATGAATTTGAAAAAGGGTAGATATAGAAGACTGAGTTTGTAGAGATGGCAGGTATAAGACAGTGTGAGGTGGGATGAAGTATATACATTAATAAACTGCTTGATTTAACAATATTAAAGCATACTCATCATTATTTTCTATGGTAAGGTTTCAATAACAAAAGGAAATTTTGAGATAAGAAAATAAAACAAAAATGTTTACGGAAAAAAAAAAAGCAGTGATCACAGGAAACAGAATAGTGATGTGGAGAGGAAAGAGAAGTAAATTTTAAGGGTCAAAATTATCAGTCCTCCAGTATCAATCCTTATATAAAATTTGTTTTCAAAAGTTAGGTTCATAATACTTATTGGACTGTAAAGTCTAAAATTTCTTAAAACTAAAATAACAGGCTGACAATTTACAGTATTTGATCCTGACCTTATTTTTCTAAGAGATGCCCCAGTCTTACCCATCAATTCTTTTAAATGACTCAAATGGAGTCATTTGTCCTTACGATTTTCTGGAATTTCATTAATATCTGCTATAATGTTTGCCTTTCAATTTCGAGCTTTATTGAAGTAGGCCTTCTCTTTTTGGTTTAATTTGGTTAAGGATTTGCCAATTGTGTTTAATGCTTAAAAATTAATTAATTAATTAATTATTTTTTAAAAATTACTCAAATAGAGCCAGGCATATTATAGAGAATAATCTGCATTACTTTGCAGTTAACTTTACAGTATACACTGACTATTCATAGCAACATCTACATGTTTTATCTACTGTTCATGGTAATTTAACAAAATAAAACAAATAACTAAGACCTGTGCATATGAGAATAAGCACAAGTGGGTTTTCAATAAGTAGTGGTTTTGGTGCTTTGTCCTCCTTCCTCTGACTTTTAATAGAAATTTTTCAATATTTCTGATGGCATCCCTGATGAACAAGTAAAATTTTTAAATTGTGATTAAAATGTTAAATAAACATTTGTCTTAGGAAAATGACTAAGGAATATAAATATAATTGTAGTTATATCTCAGTGTAATTTTCTTTTAGTATCTACTCTAAGCACACTCTGCTGATCTTGATAAACACATATTACATAATTACTAATGTCTAAATGACTTGCTTCCTACAAATAGATTTACTACTCTTCTATTTCACTCATTGCAAACTACTTAAATAGATTTCCAAATCCTGGAGAATCAGAATCTTCCTATCTTTAAATGAGTCTATGTTAGTGCACAAATATTCATGATGAATAATATAATTGAATCACAGAAAACTGTAATAATCTGGTTTTTCTAATTCTTATCTTGATATATCACTAACATATAATTTGTCCTCTTTGCAGAAACAACATTCAAGGACTGTGTTTAACTACTTTTTTAAGTTAAAGTTAATGTTCTGTTCTTAGCAATTTTTTATTATCATCAATGGTATTATCATTTTAATATCTAAATTTAATGATTCAGACTATCCTCTTGAAAAAAATATAATTTTAGATGATTACGTCTTTATTACACGTAATTCCTCAGCTGTGGTACATGAAAGGATTAATAGAACTACATAATTCAGTCCTCTAGAAAAACTAGAATTGTCTAAATTTTGCCATTTAATTTCTTTATTTCTGTTAATGAGAACTACGTTTTGTTTTAAGTATTTATAGAAACAATCTTGATTTTCAAATCCTTGTCTATTTTGTCACAACATTTGTGTCTTTACATTGGTTTCAGGCCAAGATAGTCACGTTTCAAATTGCTAGTTAAAAAGGTTATATAAACTATATTATTGACAAGTCATAGAAACTTGATGTTTTTTATGTATTTTTTTCTGTTTAGCTTTTCCTAATTGCCTATGGGGGAAAAATGAGGAGATAACCTTGGGATCTAGGCAACTCAGTCATAAATATAAAATACCACCAGTTTGAATAACAAAGACAAGGTTGTGTGCTGCTAGTGATATTCTGAAATATAGAAATGCAAAGAATTGTGCTAATCAATGAGGTAGATACAGACAGGTTTCTGCTTTTACTTACCTAGCATTAATTAATACTCCAGATGGATTCCAACTTATGCATTCAAATATGATTTGTATAATATTTGTTATTTTAATTTTTACATATACAGCCCATGACAGTCATTTGTAATATTTTAATCCCTCTAGTAATTTTAAAAATATTGATTACATATTGTTTCAAACACAGGAAGTATTATTCTCATAAATAATTAAAATAATAACATTAATACTAAATCTAAGCTTGGTTATAAAGAGTAACCAGTATTTTGGGAATAGCCTGTAATGCTTGGGGTGATTTAAGGTAATCCTTTGACCAACCACTCAGTATTACGTAACCCATTCATATACTGAAGTTTTTTGCTTGGTGGCATAGTAAGTCTAATTGGTGCATTTTACTCCAATAACATATAGTGACTCTATTGAAATTTTAGAAAGCTACTCTATTCCTAAGTTTTAACGTGGATTTTCAAATCATTTACTACTAGTTGTTATTCCACATATTCCCTTCTTATTCAGTTTTTCTATTCTGGTTTCCCCTTTATTTCTTTATAACATGGCATTCAGTTCTCCCTTCCATCCAGGATACCCCTTGCATGATCCCCTATTAATTATCTAACACCTGTCATTTTATTGTTTGAAGTATACATATATACAATCAAAAGCTAACATACTGGTATCAAAGAAAAAGTGCAATGTTTATCTTTTTTTGAGTCTTGGTTATCTCAGACATGGTTATTGTTTCTAGACATATTTATTTATCTACCAATTTTACAATTGCATTATTCTAAACAACTGAATAATATTTCACTGGGTAAATGATTTACAGTGATCCACAACTGCACGCTGTTCATTTACAGAGACTTTGTAGTACTCTGCCTTATATGAAATAAATTTAGCAACACTGTCCCCTCAAGGCTCAGGGATATGTGGAAGAAGAGGCACAAGTATTGTAAAGTCAGATGTAGTGGACAGCTCCGAGGAGAGCCCCTCTTAGACAAAGCAGGACTGGGACATAAATTTACTCACAGAGACTATGACATCATGCACATGAACTGCATAGGTTCAAGCAAGACAGAGTCTCAGAATGTGGAGGAGGAAGAAAAGGGGGTTTGAGTCTTAACCAAGACACTACTTGCATTTAATACTTCCTAACACAGAGAAAGAAGGATTCTCCAACAGAGTACCACTGTGTGCATCACTATATTACTAGGCCACAAATCTAGTTGGCAAATTAAAAAAAAAAAAAAAAAAAAAAAAAGATGTTTCTTTGTATGTTTGCTCTGTTTTAGTATTTTTGTCTTGTTTGATTTCCTTTTTTCTTTTGTAGTATTAGATAACTATTTTGATACCATACTTGTTAATGCATATGTTTAAATTAGTATTAATTCTTATATAGTTATCATAATGTCCGTATGAACATTTCAGACTTTCATCCTTAAGTGAAAACATTTTTTAGTATAAACTTCTCAAATGCTATGTTTCATTCCCTAATATTGCCATAAGAAATTATTATATCTTTTTGTTCTTAAATATTATTCATTGGGTAGCTTTCCTTCGCAAGACAGAGGAAAGTTAAATTTTACTGGTTTTTATTGTAGGGTCAGAAGAAACCAAGATCAGTGTCCTTGAGAAGATCTTACATTCCCACAGGCTCTACAAAAGGAGTATACATTCAAATTCAGTCTGTTTGGGGGATGAAATCTGTATCTGTGACTCAAGTTTTATATTCTCTGAGAGCTAAAGTTTGTGAGGTCCATAATGTTCCTAAAACTTATTAGCATTTCCCATGTACTTTTCAGGTATGTACAACATTATTTTTTAACTCTTCTTACTCAATCCTAATCATCAGAAATAGCAGACAACCTCCTCCTAAAAGTTCTGATAACTGAGTTTAATGAGGTGCATGATGTAAAATCACCAAATAATAAATATATAAATAAAAATTTAAAAAGGCACACAGGTTGCTTGTGTAATTTTCAAGCAAATTAAGCAATAGGGGCTATGAGCTGGTGAGATTTGACTCTTTGTGTGTCAGTCTATATTATAATTATTTGGTTATATAACATCTCCAAAACCCCCATCTTTCTAAGAGGTAATAAAAAAAGATGAAAACTTAAAAGAAAGCCAGTTAAATTTATTGGACTTTTTTCTGTTTTAGCTCACTGCTCTCTTTCGTATTGCTACAGACATTTGTCTGTGTCCATTAATTAATTTAATTAACCCAGAATAACTGATTTAATCATCCTGGGATAATTTAGTATTACATTCCCTATGTAAGGTCATAACTTCAATTGCATTACCCCCCACCACACACACACACACACACACACACACACACACACACACACACACACACACACACACCACTCCCAAGACAAGGATTTTCTGTGTAGCCCTGGGTGTCCTGAAAATCACTCTGTAGGCCATGCTAGTGTTAGAGCTCTAACTGCCTTTGCCTCATGAGTTCTAGGATAAAAGCCATGTGTCACCACTGCCTTTCCTCAACAAATTTCTTATTTCAGATAATATATCCAAGTTTGGAGCTGAGGATGATATGTACTTTGTGGAGCTGTTTCTCTGTCTCCCAGAGCTGCAGACCAACAGGCACTTATGCACTTTCTCCTTCATGCTGATAACTTTTCAATTCCTCAAAATTTCTGAAGCAGAGATGTATGATTATCATTATATAATGCCATTACCTTCAATCAAAGGAAAATGCCACAGTGTTCCTATCTTAATTGAAGGTCAAGTAGCATGGTCAGAGGTATAAACACAAAAATCTTTTTAAAAGTCTTAAAATATTTTTAGGATATTTATGTGATGTGGACATGTGAATGTTCATGTATGTAGACCTATACTTTTTTTGGTGCACATATGTATGCACATATGTGTATGGTGGTTCAAAGTTAATGTTTTAACCTTCCTCTGTTACTCTCCATTTTATTATTAAGGGAGGCTATCCAGCTAAATCTGGAGCTCATTTTTAAATGGGTTTTAGGTATCTGATCTTTTTGCCTCCTGGTTGCATGGCAACTGCCTTATCCACTGAGTGGGTGCACCTTATCCCCAAAGTCCAGAGTTATTACACAAATAATAGTACTTTTGAAATGATATCAAGAAAATCGTATGTTCCATCAAAGTACAAACTGCTTTTCTGGCATTTTTCCTAGTAAAACAAAATAAGATCTGAAATTGGATGATGTTCAGTCTTTACATAGTCAAAAGTAAGAATGTACAATTGTTGGCCGAAATCAGTGAGTGTGTGACACAATACTCTATGCATACTTAATTAATATTCTGAATGAATATTGCATTTAAACAGTTGTTTCCTTTTCATCATTTATTCCCTTAGAGAACTTAACATTTTCAAGCCAGAAAAAGACATTGTAATTTGTACCTTTCAACATGTTCCTTCTCCTTTGTGACTTGAACATTATCCAGAGTCCTATGATACACAGCTCAAGCACTGCACCGAAAATGTCTTGACTGCTCAATTCTCAAAAACGACTTTTAAGATTTTTGTCATGACAGCCATTATTCATAAAATCTCATCAGGTGAAGTTTTTGTTTTTCAATTATATAAGGAAAATATAAAATTATATTCTTATTCATCTTTCAGATTTTTCTTTGACTGTTATATTTAAGAAATCTCAGTTGTTCACTTTACTTGAGACTTACCCTGAAAATTTTTTAGAGATTGATTAGGTGCCTATTAAACCTCTATAATTATTTATATAATTACACATTTGATGTATGTCATTTGCTTTGAGACAGAGTCTTAATATGTGGCCCAAGCTGGCTTCTCAAAGCTTTATCACCTAATCATTATCATCACTATTGTCATTACTATTATTAACTAAGTTTGTTATTTGTCAATATTATACGTATGCATAATACATAATAATTACTCTCTCATCCTTTCTAAAAGTATGAAATTAATTGTCATAAATTGAAGATTTCTTAGTACATTTGTGAAATATGAATTCAACTGATTTCAGGAGTACCAAGTAGTTGTAATTGCCAGTGAGAAGCACATTTGAGGTATGTAATTTCTCTGCAGTCTGTCCCTGTACATCCAGTACAATTCTGGAAAAATGGACATTCTGAGTAGTGCAATGTCAAGTCTTCAGACATGTCTGAATCTGTTATAATAAGTTATGGCCTGTTTCTTATGACTATTGTAATCAGCTACATCTTTGTTGAAATTCAAGAAGATAAGAAGTCAGTCATTTCAATCATTGACATATATCAGTATTAGAAAATGAGCCAGTTTCAAATGCAGAAAAGCTGTGTACAAATATTTTTCTCCTTGTAAGTAAATATGAAAGTTAAAATATCCTTTAAAGATATAAAGAAGAATTTAAAATTTACAGTTTAATATTTTAAAAATAATGTCTAAATGAGAATTAATTTTAAACTATGTAATAGAATTTTTTCCTAAAGTGTATAAAACATCAGAATATAATAAATGTAAATGATTACATAAAATTACACATAGATCCATTTAGAATATTTAACATATACCTATTTGAAATTATTTTCATAAAATAGAACAGAATTATCTAGTCCCAGAAACACACTGACATATCATTTAGAAAGTTACAACTTTAGAAGCCAAATCATCTGGTTTAATAGATCATCATTGCTAAAGTCTCTTAAAGATATTTGTTGTTAAACATACACAGCTCTTTATCTTCCAAGTAAATTTAACATGTTTCAAGCCAACTTTATTCTGTTTTTTGTCACTTGAATAGACTCATTCATTTCCCTTGATGCTTATTTCAACTGCTACACAATTGCATTATAGTTACTTTGTGTAAAACGGTAGCCCAAACAATTGCAGTCACAACCTCAAAAGAAACTGAATTTATAGAAAATGTAGGACTCTCTTATTTTGACAATAGTACAAACATCATTACGTATAGCTACTGTGAGTTCTACACCAATCATCTTGAGCAAACATAGGTACAGAATGCAGCAGCTATTTGTTTAATAGTGGTGCAAATACGTATACATAGTGTACATTGTCCATGAAAGCGTTCACATTATCAGGAGATGTAGCGGGAAATTAGGAACTGTATATGTGAACGATTGTGTCATAGGACTAGAGACAAGTTGGGCGTGGTTAACTAAAAAAGATTTTGGAAGTAGACTTTTGAGGGAGGGGACTAGGACAAAAAGTCGTCATTTTTTTACGAGAGTTCCCCGACCGAGTGTGCAGTTTGCTCTAGCTGTCTGGGAGTTTGGACGTATGGTGTAGAGATAAAAAATCTTTTTTAGAAAGGCTCTGGCGCGCTGTAACCTCATCTTGTCATCTTTTTTTAAAACCGGCTCTGTTTTGTAAGCTATTTTCTCCAAATAAACCCTGTTTATAAACATATCTCAAGACAAATTTTTACCGCAATAATTGGCGCCCAACGTGGGGCTAATTCGACAAACCCGCCCACGGAGCCGGTCTAAACAACTTTGGTTACCAGCTGCGCACGAGCCTCCTATAAACAACCAGGAACAAATCTGCCCGCAGCCGACCTCCTGAGAGACAGATTGACCCGTTCTAGTGGAGCACGTCTAATAAGATTTGTTAAAAGATCCAAAAAACACCCTCCCAGCCAAATCGCCACTTTGTTTCCCCACACCATTGCTGCTGCTGCTGATCACGACAGCGACATCTGCTGGCCGTAAGTTCTCATTACATCTGAATATATTTTTTTCTTCCTTTTCTTTTCTACATATTTTTTTTCCTTTCTACAATGTCTTACCAAAAAAATGTTCAAAATTTTTCTCACTTTGTCACAATGGTGATAAAAGATTATTTCCAAAATTACACATTTAAAAGTTATATCCACCCAAGAGTCTTTTTGCTTTTTTATATAATAATATACTTCATACTTAGCTATTTTAAAACATCTCAAAATAAAAAACATAAAGCTAAGATGTCTGACATAAATAAACATATTAAGACACTCCAAAAACTCATTGTTTCCATAAAAAAAGTCTACTTTAATTACAAAAAAATTTAAAGCTCACATTAATAAAAATTTTAAAAAATTAAATAAAAAATTTAAAAAAATAAATAAAAATTTTATTAAAAAAATACAAAACTCATATTAATAAAAATTTTAAAAAATTAAATAAAAAATTAAAAAAAAATTGTCTTGAGATATGTTTATAAACAGGGTTTATTTGGAGAAAATAGCTTACAAAACAGAGCCGGTTTTAGGAGAAGATGACAGGATGAGGTTGCAGCCCGCCGGAGCCTTTTTAAAGAAGATTTTTTATCTCTACGCCGTACGTCCGAACTCCCGGGCAGCTGGAGCGAACTGCGCACTCGGTCGGGGAACTCTCGTGAGAGAATGACGACTTTTTGTCCTGGTCCCCTCCCTCGAAGGTCTACTTCCGGAATCTTTTTTAGTTAACCACGCCCAACTTGTCTCTAGTCCTATGACGCGATCGTTCACATATACAGTTCCTGATTTCCCGCTACATCGAGACCTTCCTTCGTATATCAATGGGTATTTTCTCACAAAAAAATATAATTGCTTATATATTTTATATGTAAACAAAGTTTTTATTTATTTATTAATTTCAAATGTTTTAATGATATTTGAATTACATCACTACCCACATTTCTTTTTTTTCTTTCCCTTTTCCTTGTTCCTTCCAGCTACTCTCCATAGAAACCCTGCCAAGGGAGTCTGAACAAGGGGATACATGGATAAATATATGACTTTATTCATGATAATAAAAAGAAAGAAAAAGAAACCCTGCCATGCTTGATCATTCTCAAGTTGATAGCTTATTTTTATTTGATTATATTTGCTACATTTATATATACACATATAGGACTGTATATGTACAAATAATTATAAATAACTTGTTGTGTTTATTTTTGTTGTATGTTATTTTGCTTTAGGGCTGACCACCAATACAGTGTTCTTCTAAGAAGA
The DNA here is from genome assembly GCA_004025045.1 of Sigmodon hispidus. NCBI lineage: Eukaryota > Metazoa > Chordata > Mammalia > Rodentia > Cricetidae > Sigmodon > Sigmodon hispidus. Next base: position 290,279 of record PVIH01000652.1, read on the forward strand.
GGCTAATTCACAATCTCTCCAAAGTCAATAGCTGCCAATGGCTCATTTTCTATGGATTGGACACAGAGAAAATGTCCAACTTCCATGTTAACATCTTTGTTGATATTTATATTTTTCAGGCTTATTTCTGCGACCAATTCTGGCTCATACAACATTTTTGACCCTTCTTCCATGTTGTTCCATGAGCCATAGAAGCAAAAGCTGGGATTGTAGATGTGTCTGTCAGGACTGGGATTCCCCTGATCTATTGATTCCTGCATTATATCTTAGTCTCCATTTTCTGGGATGAGGCATATGAGTTCACTTATTCAAGGAAGGTAGCTAGCATACTTCTTACTTTTTTAATATCGAAATGCACTCATCAACTCTTTCTACATTCTTTGTCTTAAGATAATCTCACACTATTTAATTACAACCTAATTGTTACTGGTATGCTTCCTAATATTACCTCAAAGTATAGGAGGTTCAATTTGGTAGGTATATAATAAAAAATATTATATAGAAAAATAAAATTGCATTCACTAATATTCTACATAAGTAACTCATATAGCCTCTGAACACTTTGGGCATAAAATTACAAATAATAATAATATTCTTGGTGATAGGACTGAGTAATTTATATTGCTCTGTAAAACTTGCACCTGTAAAGCTCTTCCTAGTGTTCATGCTATTGCTTTGCTTTCTTAGTGCTATTATTCACAGTTTCATAATCCAAAGATAATCTCAAAAAAGACATTTTACATTTACACACTGTAAAGACCTCTCCTCTGATCATAAAATATACATATTTCTAAGTAAAAGATGAAACAAAAAATAAAACATTATAAGATGGCTGTTGTTACCTACTTTAATATAAAAACATCTCTTCTTAGCTAGAAGAAGAAATCTTATTTTCTCAACAACTTATTTTCTAAAATAGCAAATACTGGACAATTTATTTTCCTCTTAGCTCTATCAAAATGCCAGAGAGTATAAAGGGAAACTAAAAATGTATGAAAAATAATATGAATATATACAATTTTAGCACAGAGTAAAATATAATTTAGTAAATTTTAGATACTGATACCCTGTGTGGGTGCATACTGATGTTCCTACAACCACAGTAACAAATAGGAGATATATTCCTATGATTTATTGATCAGTAATATCCCAATGACCTTCAAAACAATGCACATTGTAGGCATTACTCTTAAATATTCACCATAAAGTATGATCAAATTCTATTGCTGTAGGTTTCTCATAGTTTGTCTGCAAAGCTTAAAGACATTGACCTTAAATCCAGGAAGATTTTCCCATGCTAGCTGCTTAAAAATAGTGCTACCAGAGGTGAAACATCATCAATGATTTAACTACAAAACAGTTCTGTCAGATAAAATAAGGCTAATGTTGCCAGCATGACATGACATGTATGGCTAGATATATATACTGTCACCATAAATTAGTTAAAGAGTTATATCTCCACAGAATAAACATGAGGTCAAGCAATTTTCTAAATATTTATGTTTATTCTCTTCCAGAAAAATACTGAATTCCTAATGCATAATCTTCTTGCCCATGTCTCCATCTCCTAAATTTTAGGATTTAAAGTATATGTAACTCTCTAGTCTTTGGTCTGGTCAGTGATTATGAATTCTATATCATGTACACTTTTCTGTGAGATTTTCCACATTTGTCAATGATTTGCTCATCTTGGTTTCTTGTCTTCTCTACCAACAGCATAGTATTTAGCTCTACTCTGATTTCCCTACACTCTTGCATTACTAATGTCAGGATGCAGTTGTCAGGCCCAGTTGGAGATCTCTGCTCACCCTCTGACCCATAAAGAGTTTTGGAAAACCCTGACTCAGAACTGCATCATTTCCACAAAGAAAATCTGGCAGTAATTGTTCTTTTCTGCACAGTTGGCAGTGAATAGAATGATGACAGTTCTGCCAATTACTCTGTTGCTCTTCCCTCAACCTTAATCTTTGCCATCAATTGAATCTAGCCCTGGTAGTTTTGAAAGCTTACTGCATTCATGTCGATCATCTTAATAATTTCTCTTTCTTCTAGTTTCTTTCTTTTAATCAGTTGCTTGTCTTTTCTGTAATAGCACTTCACAAATCTTTAGAAAACACCAGATCATATTTTTAGCTCAAAAATCACAATCACTGCAAAACAAAAGCAAAAATCAAACAAAACATCATCATCAACAACAACAACACCCATTTTGAAATAGGGTGGCCAGCTAGCATCTGGCTTGCTTCCATTTGACCTTAGTGTGCCCATTGTCTCAGTAGTTACTTCAGTGAAGATGAGCACCTGGGCCACTCATGTCATTTGACTTCTCCAAAGACTGCAATCTTGACATGGAGTAATCTTGACATGGAGTGACCTTTTTCCAAAGCTAACATTGCAGAGCTTTTTTTTTTGGAGTCACTGGACTGAAGACCTTGGACCTTGCTCTTCTGTTTGTTTGCTTTTAATGTTACTGGTTTTGTTTAATTTTTTTTCTGTTTAAAATGACCTGTGCCACCTCTGTCCGTGGCCTACTGCAGATTATGAGTTTCAAAAATACATGGAAAGCCCACTGATAGCTAAAGCCTATAGTAGAGCTCATATTGTACTACACCTCTAGTTAATGCACTTCTAATGGACAACAAAGAAAAAGTTATCAGTTTTCTATGAACTCTGTCCAATCTAAGATACAGGGATGCTAGTAGAGATCTATTTGTATATTTATCTGCTGTGTCTTTTTTTTTTCAAGTGTTATGCTCACATTTTATTAAAAACATCTGAGCTGATCCTATCTCTCTTTAAAAGCTAAATGGTCATCAGTAATCATAATTCAGGTGATATTTCATCATGTAACTGACATTAAAGAGCAGTATGGCCACTCAGAATTATGTCACAAAATTAAGGTGAATTTTAAGCTAAGATATATAGAAAATTTTTTTTCTAGAAAATCATCTAAATTTCCAGTGAAGAGAAAGATTATTTATGGCACAGACATCACAGATAGAAACTGAATCTATACTGTGATGCACAAATACCAACTGTATCTTATAAATATGTAGCTTCTTCTGAATGTTGCTGATAGTTTCCACATTTCAAAATAGTAAAAGTTCTCTGTTAGGTTGTTATGAAAACATAAATCAATAAGTACTGATTTAATAGTGTGAGTAAAGAAGAATGCTACTTACTAATTCTTTCCATCAATAATTAACTAAATCTAGGTGAAAAAAATTCTTTTAGTTCACTTTTTTACCTTTCCCATGTAGTACTATTAATATTCACTTTTTCCCGACTAGAATTGCACAAGACTTTTTCCATTATTTCCCAAGAAGCATACTACTATTGCTAAGATTCTCACACAAACTAAGAAATAGGAAGATAAAGAAGGCAAAGCATAAAACCTACTTAATTTTCCTACAAAAAAGAATAATTGATAAAAATGTATATAAGCAACTATAATGCATTTTGAAACTTTCTTTTTTATTGTTATTTAAAAATCAATATCAAATATTATATAAAAAAGGAAAACATCCACAATAGATAACAAACATCTATACAGTAATAAAACTTCTATTTTCTCTAAAATACATGAAACATAAAAAATAAAATCTAAAGCTTGTCAAGCCAGGTTAGGCTCAGATACAGATAAAGCATAGGAGGTCACAGTAATGCCCACGAATGTATTATGGACACCAAAAATTTCTGTTAAGCAACCCTTCTACAGAAAAGCCAAAAGTTTTGTTTTGTGTTGTGTGTGTGTGTGTGTGTGTGTGTGTGTGTGTGTGTGTGTGTTTATTTTATTATTATGAACAAAGAAGTCACACTTTCTATCCTTGTGTATCCTGATTCAAGGTCCCTTCCCCCTCCCACTACATCAGGTCATTCTCTCTTCTTCACAACTCCCCATCCCCTGCACCCTCCCTGGCAGGCAGCAGGCAGTCCCAAGGTCCCACTGTCCCATTATTGCTCAGTTCAGCCTCCACTCCTGGCAGATCCAGTTTTCTCCTCCAACCTCAAGACTGAGTCAGGTGTTCCTCTAGGGGGAGTGTGTGTGTGTGTGTGTGTGTGTTTTAAAACACTTTATTCACCCACCATCTTTAAATGAAAAAAACATGTTTTGCTTAAAGTCCACTAATGAGTAAATACATCCCTTGTTTATCTTTCTGGGTTTGTGAGACCTCACTCAAGAGGATATTCTCCAAATCTATCATTTTGCCAACAAATTTTAATATATCATTTTTTTTCTTACTGCTGAGTAGTACTCAATTGTGTTTGAAACTTTCTATATATATATATATTACATATATATTTATCATATGCAATAAAAAATGAGTCAAAACATTTATTGTAGGAGAAAAAGTAAAACAGTTTATGTAAGCTTAAACTTCCTTTGATTTTTTTTTATTATTTAAACTTTAGCTTAAATTTGTAGAATAAGCACCTTAATTATTAAACAGTTTCCAAATGTATAGCTTTGTTATAGATGCTAAATTATTATATCTATCAAATAACATATTATAATATAATATTTCTTTCTTTACACCAGGTGTTTTATACATGTCTCAGCTATCTAAAGAAAGATTACATTACTTTTTACAGTAATAAGATATTTTAAAATAGAAACATAGCTTTTGCAACAAAATGATTGACTGACACACATCAGTCAATATATTAGATTCAAAATTCTTATTAATCTTTTTCAAATTATTGGTATCTTGTAGCAATAAGATACAATTATGAAATTAAATTTTGATTAAAAGAATTTGAAAAATAAGTAAAGAAAAAAATAAAACAAACAAACAAACAAAAGGAATAGAACTATATTTTTAAACCTAATAAGTGGAAAACAGAAGCAAAGAAGGATGTGTGTTTGGATTTACCTATCTGCCAGTCTCTCTAATTTTCTATTATTTATTCTTCTATCTATCACAATGAAGAGAGTAAACTTAGCTCAAGAAATGTCATTTTGTATTCTAATAGCCATAGAGATAAAATAGAGGTCAGTTCCACATTCCTGGCAGGGGCTTGCCCAGTTCTAGGAGAGAATGAGCTGGACACCTGGATGATCCAGGTGGGGTCCAGGACTAAAAGGAGTCTCCCATTTTAGAGAACTATGCAGAACTAAAGCAGACAGAGCCCTGAGAAAGATTCCCTCACCCAGTTCCGAGAGACTATTGCTAGAAACTGCTGTTCACAGAGGGGCAGTATGACCTAAGTTCTGATTACAGAATCCGTACCACTCTGGCCCTTCTATCTGACCACCAAATGCTCTAGTCAAAATATACCACCATCTGAATCCTAAGGAGACATTCCAGGGCACAGAACCAGGACAGCTTGACCATATGGGACCCTGCACAAAACTAGCCCAAACATGCCAGGAAGAAATAATAATAAAAATGAGATATGCACCCACTGTTATTTTCACCTTGGTACTAACCAATCAAAAGCCTGACCTGTTGTTACCAGGCACTTCCACCCTAGTTTCTGGAAAGCCCCTAGCACAAGCCAATTAGCTAATGACTTGTACCATTATCCTCACCTGAACCCAATTCACAGCCTCAGGCTATAAAAGGAGCCCCCCTCTGCATCCCTAATCAACCCTCCTGCATGATTCCCGTGTACCGGACATCTGAGTGGTTCAGGAGCTAACTTGTCTCTACTCAATAAACCTTGCTTTTACAATCTGTTACATCCTTGTCTCTGGTGGTCTCTCTAGGGTCGCGACTTAGGGCATAACAACAATTCATCATCATCCATTCATCTGCTCACTCATATACACAAAATTATTTATTATTTACACTACACACATGATATGTGATAAATTTGTACACATATTAATATTATACACAGTCTCAAAGGCTGCATACGTTAAGGAGTTAAGGAGACTTCACTTTTCAAATTAATTAAGTAAAGTCACTGACTACAGATATGTTGTTTTCCCTACATACATCTCTACAATTAATTTAATTCTGAGTAGAGTCTTCTAATAATAATTGATGGCCTTCTCTGACAACATAGGGAGATTTTCAGGTCCAACTAGGACTTACGTTCACTAGAAATCTCTTCTCTCCTTAGTATATGTTGTCAAGAGCTGCTGTCAGATAATATTGGTGGCTGTAATTAAGTTGTCAATGTATATCTGTAACTCAGGCATAGCCTAACCTTTCAACACTCATGGTGTGCCATATTCAGGGTTTTTTTTTGTTGTTGTTGTTGTTTGTTTTTATTTTTGAATAAAGTCTCATTTTTTTTATCCATGTATCCCCTTGTTCAAACTCCCATCCCCCTCCCGCCACTCTCAGTCACTCTCTCTTCTCCCCATCTCTTCATTTCCTCCCCAGTAAGGGCAGGAGGACCCAAAGTCACAAGGTGGCTTAGTTCAGCATCCACTACAAGCAAGTCTGCATTCCTCATCTGACATTAAGACTGGGTCAGGTGTTCCTCTGGAGAAAATGGGCTCTAAGGTGCAGCTCCAAGATGGTTCAGATCCAAAGCTGATCAGTGGTTGTGGTTTGCAGCTTGGGTGTGCTTTGCTTTTTTGTTTGTTTGTTTAAAGTCCACTAATGAGTGATTACATCCCCTGCTTATCTTTCTGGGTTTGTGATACCTTGCTCAGGAGGATTTTCTCCAAATTCATTCATTTGCCTGCAAATATTAGGATGTCATTTTTTCTTACTACAGTATTCAGTTTTAATGCTCTGTGCTTTGACTTAAAATTAGTTTTGCAGCATTATATATCCCAAAGTTTAACAATCTTTTATAGCTTTGTAGTTTCTTCAATTTATGATGATGACTATCACTAGGAGGATAAAATATTTTCGGTATTATTCTGATGTCAACAGCTCTGAAACTTACTTCTAGTTTTTCAAGGAAATTTCAACATTCAGGAGAAAAGAATTTATACCCATTGACCCATTCTTTCTTCAGATTTTCAATCATGTAAGCCATCCAAGTATACTTAAATTTTATTTGTAAGCTAACTAAATAAGTTTATGTATGAATCAACAACTCCATACTCTGCTAAAAGTAGAATCATGCTCTGTGGACAGTTTGTAAAAGTATTTACTCACATTATAATAAATGACATTCCTCTAAATGCAGTGATTGCATTTGAAATATGTTTCATGAATATTCATTTAACATGTAAGATTAATGTTATGCTATATTCTTGTTACAGAAAATGTTGGAAGCAAGATGTTTTTATGTAGCTTTAAGTAAATCACACATGTCATCACTTGAAAAATATTCCACAATCTCATCAAAAGGCTAAGGACGATTTTATATGTTATTGGAGAACAATTTTCACAACATAATGCTAGAGAGTCATGCAAGATTTGAAACTACATAAGCAATGTGCTGTAAACATCCTTGAAATTGAGTCAAGGAGATAACATGATAAAATATGCCTGCATTTCTAGCACTCCTAAAACCAAGGCAGAAGATTAGGAGTTCAAGTCCATTCTGAGCTACACAGAGATACCCATTACTCAATTTATTTTAACTTGATTTGGTATTTTTTAAATACCAACCACAGTTACTCTTTGCTTTCCTCCTCCCACTCACTCCTCAGCTTCCTCCCATCTCACCCCCATCTAATCTTCAAAGAGGATAAGCCCCCTCTATAGGGAGTCAACAAACTCTGATACATCAAAATGAGGCAGGAACAAGCTCCCCCACCCCACAGTGTTAGCCAAGGCATCATTCTATAGGGACTAAGGAGACATCCCTTCTTATAAACAAGAACACAAGAACATAATGACATATACCCTTAACCCCAATCCTAGCACTGAGAAAGCAGAGCCAGGTAAATCTCTGAATATGAGGTCAGTCTGGGCTACAAAGTGAGATATAGGACAGCCAGAACTACACAGAGAAAGCCTGTCTTGAAAAAAAAATAACATTAACAAAAAATAATAAATAAATAAATAAGAGCAACAACAAAATCAGAATTTAAAGGGTTAGAATGAAAGCATGAGATACGGGTGAAAGGATTAAGGTACATTAATTACTAGATATGTGATAGGTAATAAAAGAGAGAAGACAGATAGATAGATACATAAATAAATAATCCCAATTAATACCTTATACATACCAGAGTTACACTATAAAATTTTTTATAATATTTGACTTTTGGAGTAAACTGGATGTTTAGTAAACAGGAATAAAAAAATTCAACTTGATTTCTCTTTGTTTTTGAACTGCTTAGATCACAAGATTGTAAGAAATAATTTTTACATTTATAAATTACCAAACTTCTACTATTTTGTATGATAATTTAAGTAGTCTAATTACTAATTTTAAAAAACCTATCGTTTACCAGTAATGAAATATGTACCAAAAGTTCTTACTATTTTTTTGTCTTGCTTATTGAAACAAAGCATATCTCAGAAATATTTTAGGGTAAACAAGCTTACACTCCCACCAACAATGGAGGAGTGTTCCCCTTGATCCACAACCTCTCCAACATAGGCTGTCATCTGTGCCTTTTATCTTAGCCAGTCTAACAGGTGTTAGGTGGTATCTCAAAGTTGTTTTGATTTGCATTTCTCTGATGGCTAAAAATGAAGAGCACTTTTTCAGGTGCCTTTCAGCCATTTGTAGTTCCTCTGCTGAGAATTCTCTTTTTAGATCTGTACCCCATTTTTTGATTGGGTTACTCAAGGTTTTGGGCTCTAGATTCTTGAGCTCTTTATATATCTTAGAGATCAGTCCTCTATCACTTGTAGGGTTGGTGAAAATCTTTTCCCATTTTGTAGGCTGGCGTTTTGTCCTATTGACAGTGTCCTTGGCTTTGCAGAAGCTTCCTAGCTTCAGGAGATCCCACTTATTGATTGTTGGTCTTAGTGTCTGTTCCACTGGTATTATATTTAGGAAGTGGTCGCCTGTGCCAATTTGTAGAAGTGTATTTCCCACTTTCTTAAGCTTGTTCAGCCACTTTGGAATGCAATATGGCAGCTTCTCAGAAAATTAAGAATCAATCTCCCCAAGGACCCAGCAATACCACTTCTGGGTGTATACCCTAAAGAGGCACATTCACACTCCAAAGGTATTAGCTCAACTATGTTCTTAGCAGCATTATTTGTAATAGCAAGAACCTGGAAACAACCTAAATGTCCCTCAACTGAAGAATGGATTAACAAACTGTGGTACATCTACACAATGGAATACTACGCAGCAGTAAGAAAAAATGATATCCTAAAATTCACAGGCAAATGGATGGATTTGGAGAATATCCTCCTGAGCGAGGTACCACAATCTCTGAAAGATAAGCAGGGGATGTACTCACTCATTAGTGGTCTCTAAACAAACAAAAAAGAAAAAAAGCCAAGCATGCCCAAGTGGCAAACCACAACCACTGAACAGCTTGGGATCTGAAACACCTTGGACTGACCCTTCGGATCCCACTCCAACTATAGGAACACCTGACTCACTCTTGAGGGAGGGGGGACAAAACTGGATTTGCCAGGAGTGGAGACTGATCCAAGCATTATTGGGTCAGTGGGACCATAGGACTGTCTGCTCCCTGCCCAGGGATGGGATGGGGAGTTGCAGAGAAGAAAAAATGACCAGATGTGGTGGGAGGGGGAAGGGACCTTGAATAAGGATATACAGGGATTGGAAAAAAAATTCAGAGGGAAAGCTGAACACAAAGTAAATATATATGTAGCAATCTTATTTGCATTATCACCCTTGATAAGTCATGCTTATGATTTTTATCTTCTTTATAGTTATTTTTAACTTCTCGGCTTTTTAAATTCATTTTACTGTTTTTCTTGATAAATACAAAATAAGTAAAGAAAAAAAAAGGAAAAAACATTTTAGGGTAAATATGCATTCTGACAGATGAATCAACATGAATCTAAATGATTATCATAATTTCTCACACATAATTAATTTTCATATTAAAGTATCTACAACAGTCCTGAAATATAAATTTGTTATTTGATACTTTTATTCTTTATGTACTCAAGGGTCATTCACTATGAAATTAGTAATTTATTCCATTATTACATGTGAAAGATGTAGACCCAATTAATTTAAAGTACTACTGGAAAAATAAACATTAAAATGTCACTAATAAAATCATCTTGACAAATTATTTAAACTGCTTAGTTCTGATAATCACACAAATGCTTATATTTATTAGAAATTGTTTGGCCTATGGCTCTGGCATATTACTTGCTACCACTTACTTTTAAAGTAAGCCATGATTAGCTAAGTGGCTTAGTACTTTTTCTCAGAGCAGCAGCATTTTCTTTTTTCCTGGAATGTATGTGCCTGGAATGTCTCCTCTGCTCTTCCTCTTCCCAGAGTTTCCTTAGTCTGGTAGCCCTGCTGATAATTCCTGTCTGCCTTTTGGCCAGTCAGCTTTTTATTAAACCAGTAGGAGGTATAAATATTTACAACCCTCAGCAGGATCCCATTTTTAAATTGACAATTTAAATATTCTAAATGTCTTTATTTTAAAAAGACAATAAGAAAATGTCTATTTTAAACATAATTTTTCAGTACAGAAGGTTATTTATTTTTTATGTGACTAATGTATGCTTTGCAGTGTGCCAAAGAACTTGGAATTGCTGTATGTGTTTTGTTACTTACAGGAAAATATGTCATCATAGATTTACATTTATCCAGTAAGCAAACATTTGTTAAAAAAAAAACAAAACTCCTAAGTATATACACCATATATACATAGTATATATGTATGCTCTGGTGTATAGGCATTATTCTACCACCAATAAACCACTGGATGATTAATATACTGTTTTATAAGCTACGAATAATAGTGTGAAAAATTATATCCATGGAAGGACACTTGGTAAGAGTTACCTTGATTATCAGTATCAACATAAGGACTAGGAATAATGTACATGCCAGAAACAATGAGAGTACCATGGAGACAGACACATAGCACATTGAAGAAAGAGAAATTTAGGTAAAAGAAAATGTCAAAATGGAGACCAAATGTCAGCATCACTATACATTTAATAATAATCTTCTGTGTGCTTAAAATGTAATGAACAACCAGTCTTCTTACACAAAATCACTAAGGAAATGAGAGAATAGTGAAAAAATTGGTTTATAGGAGAGTCCACCAAGTCAGATCATTAGTGTGGGAAGATGGATGATTATTAGGTACAAAGCCTTGCAGATGCTATTAAGAATTTTAATGGGAGATATTTCAGGATAAAGGACAATAAAAATATGACTGAGATGAGTTTAAGAGATAGAGTAGGGCAAGGTGGGTATAACAGAATACATCAGGAAAACTTTTTTCAAGGAGTTGATCTAGCAGGCAAGGAGCCGAAAAATAAGTAGAGGCATAAAAGGGACATTTTACAGTTGAATAAACTTTAGCATATGTTATATCAAAAGAGTGATCTTGTAAAGGACAAAGAGTTGATGAGAAATACTCAAGGAAAATCTGTCATAGTAATAGGTCGAATGCAATCACATTATGAATATGCTTGTGTAATACAGTCATCAAGCCTGTATGCCAGAATAGGTTATTTATAGCACCAGGATATAGAAGAAGCACACATCTTGTTAAAGATACTGGTTAGGGAGTTGATATGTGAAACATATTGCGGTTGCCAATAAAATGCTTAAAGTTATCAACTGTAGCTGAGAACTGGAGAGAAGATGGTGATTTATGGCCTGGGAGAATGACAGTGTGTGCTACAGAAAAAATAAAATTCAATATTAAGGGATATTCTCAACCTCTGTTCTAAGCATCTAATGTAAAATTTATTAACAGTTATGAGCATCTGTTGTTCAGTTTATTTGCTGGCTATGAGAGCAGGTTAACTATAGGTAAGCAAATGAATTTAATAGAAGTCATGGATTTTTTACACACTCTTAAAAATGGCAACTGAAGGAAAAAAATAAAGCAAACAAAAGATATTGAGAAAGAATTTAATCCATAGCATTTAACAGTGATATTACATTCAAGTGTGTATCTAAGAAAAGGTAAGGCCAAGAAAAGTGGTAGAATTCAACGAGATGTCACAGTAACTGGAAAGAGTTACTGAAATTGTTAAACATTTCTAATATTTCTCTATTGAGTAGGAAACATTGAGGTACTGATTGTAACTTGTAGATTATAGAGTTAGGAATAGACACAAGCTCAATTTATCCTGTACTGTTTTAGGCATTTCAATTTGCTTCACTGATTGAAAGTCAGTTATACAAAGAACCATATTTCCATTACTGCCATAGTGTAGTGTTTCATTCAGTACTCCTCTGCTGTTTCAATTTCATTCTTGTTTCAAGTAAATGACTTAGAGTTGTCATCATGGAATGTCATTGTAATTTTACCACTTGCTCACTTGCTTTTTTTTTTTTAATAAAAAGTCTTTTTTTTTCTCATGTATCTTCCTGCTCTCTGTCCCTTTCCTCCTCCCAGTTCCTCTCAATGTGCCTTCAGCTTCCTTCCTCTCCATCCTCCCATCTTCTCTCCAAAACAGGTTAGAAGTCTCAAGATAAGTCAGCTCATTGTGGTGCATCTACTCCAGGCAAGTATGATTTCCTCATCCCAGTATCAAGACTGGGTTAGGTACTCCTCTGCAAGGAATGGGATCCAAGGTGCCAGTCCACACATGGGAACACAGACTGATCTCACCCCTCAGGGCTCTACATAAAGCCCATGCCAATCTACAGTTGTCTACTCTTGAAGGGCCTGCTTCTTTTCCACAATGGTTCCACAGTGGCTGTTCTTAATTCAGTGAACTCACAAGAGCTCCAGCCAACCATTGCTGTGGGACTCTTCTCCTCATAATTCTTACACACTTGCTCATATAGACTCTTCTCTCCCACTCTCAGCTGGACCAGGAGCTTGGCCCAATACTCAGACATGGACTTCTACCTTACTTCTATTCATTGTTGGATGTAGGTTCTATGATGACACTTAGGATGGCTATTCATTTGATTATAGGGAAATACCTGTTTAGGCACTGTTCTTTAACTGATTTATATAACCAACGGACAATCACACCTTTACTGAATTCACGCTGGTGTTGTTCTTTCATTTTATAAACATCTCCTAAGTACTCATATAAAACATTGCATAGAGCAATCTCATCAAAAGAATACAAACACTATCAAGACAATCTGATGCTCAAAGCAATAAAAACATTTACTCAATAGAAAGAGAGAGAAGGGATAAAGTGAAAAGTATTAAATAAGTAGCTGATTACTTTCTTAAATAAAAAAGTTGGATTAGAGATTATCTGTACCAGGCTTAGTCAAATATTTTATAATAGTTCTTAAGTATAAAATATTTCTTCATTAACTTGACTTTTTAAAAGACACAAAATAAAACCAAAAGCTATTACTAACTATAGGACTGTATCATATTACTTTTATTTGCTTCAGTTTATATAAGCATAGAAAGTTCCATAAATTCTCAAAATGGAATTAATGACAGGACTATGATTAATCTTAGGACTTGAGAATTCTCATTACCAGCCAGCTCACTTTGTCATCTAAATTTGTCAGTGTCTGAAAAATAAAGTAGGGCAGATCTGTATTCTGTGTTTCTGATTTTCTCTACTTTTCCACTCAAGTTTAAGAGTATACATTCACAAGCTTGTGTATATGTTCACACATTTCTTTTTGCCTGACTCAGAGTTTGAAACAAAAGAACATTAACACAAGAAATGCTTACAAATGTGCTTGAATATGGGTCATACTGAATTGAAACAATGTTAGGCTATATACATGTCTTTGTGAATCTATATATTCTTTTGTTATTACTATGAATAAAGCCATATATTTTATCCAAGATGATCAATTCTAGTTTCTCTGTATGCTTTAGAGAACAAGATGCCATGTCTGCTTCTGAGAATAAAGTAGTAAAACACATTATGTGCTAATAAATTGATTTACAAATTAAATGTTTTCTAATTCTTTATAACAGATTAATGTCAATATTTAAAGATACATGCTAATAAATATAATTATATCAATATATGGAAATGGATTACAGTACAGAGAACATGAAAGTGCTATTGTAAAATGATAATTCATATTTTTGAGGAAAGTTTCTATACCTATCAATGCAGCGCCAGGTAATTCCTAGATATGAGCAAGATAATAGCAAATCTTAAAAATATATGCAAATAAGTGTATTATTTGAATGTAAGGTAAAGATAAAATTGCATGTGTATTATTAACAGCAGTAATTATACTAATGATAATGCAAACCACCCAATTTTACCAGATAATAGGAATTATATGTTTTGTTTTCTGATACTACCAGAAATTATTCATATTTTCTAGATCATCATAGAAAAATAGTTTATAGTTTACTAAAATATTTTTACAAAAACATTCTAAGGTCATCGTGAATGGGCTATCATACAGATGAGTGACTTGATTCTTATACAAGTAAATTAACTTTCATAAACTTAGAGAGCTATAATGGATCATAACAAGTTTTTCAAATAAATGAAGGTGCATTCTAGTATAAATCACTTGCAGGGCCTCCAGTTCCTAATGTGCCAAGAATTAAGAAAATATGTAGACTTAGTAGACCTTTAGAAATAAAAAATAGATTATATAACTAAATTCATAACTATTCAAATATATCAAAATATCCCATTACACTTTTATCCTTTTAACAATAGTCTTTTCATTATTGTTGCTATTACACTTACACAGGAACAGGAATATAGTTTCTCACTCATTAATTTGCTAGTTATCATGCTGCCTCACAGATAAGTTGTCATAAATTGATGTTTCATGTTATTCAAAATAACTATCTAAGCAATTTTTTTCTGAGGGTAAGTACTGGAGCAGATGCATATAAAATATATAAAAATCAATATCATGATTTTTCTTTCTAAAAGCTCTTGAACCTTTGAGTGTGGCATTCACATGTGATATGATCATCAAGATATTGAGGTCACAAGTAAAATTCTTTGCAAGCTGTGCTAGCAAATAGACAAAGGTAGCCATATGTGGATAGCTAAGGGCAGGCCTTAACCACTCTTCTCATTCTTTCCTTTTTATTTATATAAAGGTTATATTTATTTATATAAGGTTAATTATATTTTCAACAAACTGTTTTGTTTTGTTAAGGAAAGTCCCTCTCTACCCTCAAAATGATTTTTCTAGTATCTTTGAACATGTTGGCTCATGTAAGCCATTTGAATTCTCTTGGATCCACTCAAGAACAAATTCAGAAAGAAAATTAATTTGTTGGAAAAGTAAACACCAAAAGAAGCATCACTCAATATATATTTTTCAACCGGTGGGAAATATTTTACTTCTCCTTGAGACCATTCACATTCATTTTGAAATACAATTTCAGTATGTATAACATTGCATGCATCCTGGATGATTTTGCTTGCCTCCAGTTTTTCTAACTCCATTGTATTATTTCTGAGCAAGATAGTTCTTATGATTTTGTGCAGAAGCAAATATTTTTTTTTGATAGGCATATAGTAAGTGTGTTAAAGTTTTTATGCAATAGGTACAGCTACAAAACTCTGGTACTGAAACTGACAAAACAGCCATAAATTAAAATTATTATTGTTTTCCATTGACTCAATGATAAAAAAAGAGAAAAGAAAAAAAGAAATAGCCAACAAGGAATAGGCAGATTTTTGTTTTCCAGAATGTAGTTTCTAACCCATATGAAAGGAGTTTTTCAATTTTTTTATATAAATCTCTTATCAATTTATTCAGAAATAAAAGATTCACTAGAGACTTGAAGGCTCTGAAAGAGTATAGCCAAGGCATTTATAAACTATCACCTCCTGAAATCTTATGTACTTAGAAATGGATCGCATGAACAACATCATCAGTACATGTAAGTGAATGGGGCAATGCCTCATTACAAACCAAGGAAAATCAACTGAGAAACAAAAGCAATGCAGTGTTCACATGTCCAGTCACATGCCACTGTACTATTCCATAACCCTTGTGGTTTTGCCACTTGCCCTAGAGTATTCGAAAATATTTCATTTCTCTGGGTTGGAATTTTCTCTCCTATGAAATGCATAGACTATCATGAATAATATCAAAAATACTTTCCAGTCTCACAAATCTCCTAAACAACATCTGATTTCTTACCCGATTATTTTCTGAAACTAAACTGGAAATTCTAAGTCCCTGTTTCATTTTTATCTCCTGTCTAACACTGTCATTTTACAACAACCACAAGAAAGCTCTTTTTCATTCTTAGAATTTTCTGTTTTTAATTGTCTTTTTCTCTCTATCCCTAATGTAAATCCATAATGAATTTTCTTCCCTTCACAATTAAGGGAACTCTGAAATAAACAGTTAAAAAACTTTTCCATCTGTAATGAAATGCTCAATGAGTAGTAAAAATTGCATATTTTTTCTTTCAGTTTTCTTTTTTGTTAAGGTACTTTCTGGATCTGTGAAAGAACACAGACAAAGGAGGCAGTCCTTGATGCAAAACAATTGACAAATAGTTCCTCTAAGCAGTTAACAAAGGCGCTGTTGTGCTACTCTGCAGCAGTCGGAAAGTTTAATAAAAAAGAGAAGTAAAGAGCCAAATAATTGACTTCTTAAGGAACTAATCCCTTGAAAATTATGAGAAATCTGATTGTCATATGTGCCAAATATAATAGGATAGCATTAGTAGCCTATTAGAGGTTAAATTCAGTCACTTACTAAGCAGTGCTAAAAGGTTCAGGATCTCAGAAATTGATGAAATGCTTGCCAAACATTACAGACTAAATTCAAAATGGGATTAAATTTAAAGAAAATGAGGCAGAATAAAGAAATAAATATGCATTCATAAACCCCGCATTCTTCACTGTTTCCTTATGGTAAAATTTCTAATATAAGAAGCACACATCTCTGGAGTCTACAAATATGTTTTTCCATATACCAATACCACTTTAAGTAATTAAAATGTGATCACATACAGTTCTGTGGTGACAAAAACAAATTGTGTTCATATATTTCAAGTCAAAGTTATTTTCACTAGAATGAACTTAAGATGACTAAAGCCACCGTATTTTTTGTTGTTGTTTTGATTTCAGACTTTAAGATAATAAATTATTCTAAATGGTTGATTGAACAGCATATTAAATAAAACATTGTAGATGGTGTTAACAGAATTCCAGAATGGGAAAAACCTTACTGAGGTTAAAGTTAGCTCTCTCTCATAGCAAACACTTGATTTTTGAACTTCATTTAACCTCATTTTAGTTATAAATTGACACTTAACATGTTCCTTTCTAATTCACAAGAAACTATAAAGTTCACAAAAAGTCATGTGTACAAAAAGTTCATAAGTGGTAAGTGTCATAAAGTTGTTCATAAAACTATTCTGAAAGGCCAAACAGACACACACACACACACACACACACACACACACACACACACACACACTATAATATTCTCTTATATTGAGTATACTCTGAATGGAATGCTATGCATTAATACCTTTAATTATTTTTACATGAAATATTTCCCTTGGTTCATTTAGATTTCTTCTACAAAACAAAATATTTGATTTTTTAAAAAAAATAATTATCCCAATGTCATCCTTAACTATATCTTATCTGAATTTCAAAATTGTAAATGGATTTGCAATTATCTATTGATTATCTAGGGTTATACTGTGAGACATCCACATCCATGACTGATTGTTCTTTTCAAACATTTCATAATGCTTCACTGGAGTCTTCAAAATAATTACTGAACAGTGCAACTTACTATCATCAATGCTAAGTTCAATGCGGATGAAAGTAGAGGATAAACACTACTATGGTCATATCATTTGGTACCTGCTGTACATTACAATTGTTCCTTGGCTTTTGTATTAGGTTCTAAAGGTTACTGTAATGACTGTATTCTCCTAAAAACATCAGAAATAGAAATTAATGATGAAATGAAATCTATTACCATGTACACATTCAGATTTACTCCTGGTTAATGTGTCAGTGGCTTACTTGAAAACTTATACAATTACAAATCACATGGAAAGACTTGTGAGACCAATAGCATATTTCGTAAAATGGTCCCTAAATTTGAAAATGCATTCGTAGTATTAAATATCCTGTGAATAGCCTATATTTAAACAATAAAAATGTGGCAAATGTGCATGCTACAATATTAGTTGGAATGACATTATTTAGAAATCATTCATTGATGTTAACATAGCAAAAGTTATAAGCATAAAACATTTTTATTAATATACTCAGCAGAATGATAATTTTCAAATACACATATTATGAAATACTGGCTTAAAGATTTACTTATAGCTAAAATGTACTATAATAATTATTTTCTAGTAATGTCCTAGACAGAAAAAATATTTGTAGCTATCATATAGGCAACCTTAATTTTTATTACTAAATGTTTCAAAAACAACTGGTCTTAAATTTGAATAATGATTTTATGAGTTAACATGAAGGTGAAAGATATATCAAAGGTACTTACGTAGTAGAGTTTACTTTATTGCTTTTGGATATAAATGTCAATCATCTGGTGGGCAGTGAAGTAGAAAACAACTAAAGTTATGAGTAGACATGTGTGTATTTAAAAGAAACAGCAACTCTAAGAAATCCCTAGAAAATACTAGGTACAGTTAGGCAACCCATAAAATTCCACATGATGGAGTAGAATGTTTTGGTTTTAATACAATTTGGCTTTAGACAAGTCACTTTTCATTTTGTTCCTCTTTTGCTTCATGGAAACCAAAAGGGAGATACTTTGTAGTAGAGACTAGAATATTGATGTGGTTTCCATTTGAAAGAAATGTCCAGCACTGGATAATCATGAGATTTGAAGAAGTCATTTTGTTCTGAGAAACTGAAAGACTAAAGGTATGCTATACCATTTGAGAAAAATACTGCCATGAAATCTGAATCAAGTGCAAGTCTCCAGAGTGATTTTACTAAACATTAGATTCACTAGTAAGAATTGTGTATGGAAATGACTGAGAAAAATCCTCTGGCGCCCATTTTTTCTTTGGAAAAAGAAATAAAGTCATTCTAGGCATTACTAATAAAACAAATGTTGTAGGAGAATTAAACCTTTGGAAACTTAACAATAACAACATATGAAAATTCAACTTAATGGAGAAAAACTCAAAACAATCCCACTAAAATCAGGAACTAGATGAGGATGTCCTCTCTCCCCTTACCTATTCAATATAGTTCTTAAAGTTTTAGCTAAAGCAATAATGGAACGAAAAGAGAATAAGGGGATACAAATTGGAAAAGAAGTGAAGCTATCTCTATTTGCAGATGATATGATTGTATGCATAAGTGACGCACAAAATTCTTCCAAGGAACTGCTACAGCTGATAAACACCTTCAGCAATGTAGCAGGATATAAGATTAACTCAAAGAAATCAGTAGCCCTTCTATACACTAAAGATAGAAGAGCTGAAAAAGAAATAAAGGAAACATTCCCCTTCATATTAGCTGCAAATAGTATTAAATACCTTGGAGTAACTATGACCAAAGAAGTAACAGATCCATTTGTCAAAAATTTTAAATCACTGAAGAAATTAAAGTGGATATCAGAAAATGGAAAGCTCTCTCATGTTCATGGATTGGTAGGATCAACATAGTAAAAATGGCAATTCTAGGGGACCGAGTGCTGTCTGCAGAATCCCAGCACACTCTAGAGCAGGGGCAGGTAAACTCTGCCCCTGACCACATCCACAGCTCCTGCTGAGGGAATTTGCATGGCTCCCCACCACCACATCGAACTGAGTGAACCAACTACAGGGGTCTCTGAAGGGCAGATTAAGATCCCACCCAGAGGTGAGGAGGGGACACCAGGACTCAGTGCCTATATCCCAGCCTGGGAGAGAGAGTTGGGCTCCCATTGCTTCTGGTTCTGCTCCTGGGACCAAGTGCTGTCTGCAAAGTCCCAGCACACTCTGGAGTCTGGGCAGGTAAACTCTGCCCGTCACCACAACCACAGCTCCTGCTGAGGGAATTTGCACAGCTACCTACCACCACATCGAACTGAGCAAACACACAACTACAGGGGTCCCTGAAGGGTAGATTCAGACCCTGCCCAGAGAGGTGACAGGAGGCACACAAACCCGAGTGCCACAACTGAACAGGAGCCAACTAATCATGAACCACTGAAGCCATGGGCAAACGTCAGTGCAAAAAATTACACAATAATACAAAGGACAACATGGTAACTCCAGAAGAGAGTGGCGATCTTACAAATACAAGACCTGAAATGAGCAATGAAGAGGAAACAGAAGGAAGCAACACCAAAAATTCCTTTTTGATGATCATCGAAGTTCTAAAAGAAGATATGAAAAAAAGCCTTAAAGAAATAGAAGAAAATACAAACAAAAAATTAGAAGAGATGAACAAATCTATTAAAGAAACATGCCAGGAACTAAAAGCTGAAATAAAAGCTGAAATAGAAGCAATAAAAAAGGCGCAAAATGAGGCAAAAATGGAAATAGAAAACCTGAAGAAAAAAGCTGGAACTACAGATACAAGCATAACAAACAGAGTTCAAGAGATGGAAGATAGAATCTCTGAAGTGGAAGACTCAGTAGCTCAAATAGATATATCTGTGAAAGAAAATAGTAAAACTAAAACAGCCATAACTCAAAATGTTCAGGAAAACTGGGACACCATGAAAAGACCTAATTTGAGAATAATAGGAATAGAAGAAGGAGAAGAATACCAGCTCAAAGGCACAGATAATGTTTTCAATAAAATCATAGAAGAAAACTATCCTAACCTGAAGACCAAAATGCCTATAAAGATACAAGAAGCTTACAGAACACTAAATAGATATGATCCCCAAAAAAAGTCAGCATGCCACATTATAATCAAGCCACAAAACATACAGAACAAAGAAAAAAATTTAAGAGCTGCAAAAGAAAAGGGCCAACTCACATATAAAGACAGACCCATCAGAATAACGCCTGACTATTCAATGGAAACGATGAAAGCTAGAAGGGCTTGGTCAGAAGTTATACAGATGCTAACACAGCATGGATGCCAAACTAGAATACTATACCCTGCAAAATTATCAATCACCATAGATGGAGTAAACAAGGTATTTCAGGACAAAGTCAGACTGAAAGAATATCTATCTACCAATCCAGCACTACAGAGAGTATTAGAGGGAAAACTACAACCTAAGGACCCCAGATACATCCACAAAATCACAAACAATCAATAAATCCACAGAAGAATACTCTAGAGAAAGGAAATACAAACAAGTTACCACCAAATGGCAGGAAATATGAATCAATGGTCACTGATTAACCTTAATATCAATGGACTCAATTCTCCTATAAAACGTCACACACTAACAAGATGGATACAACAACAGAAGCCATCCTTCTGTTGCCTACAAGAAACACACCTCAACTGCAAAGACAGACACAGGCTTAGAATAAAGGGTTGAGAAAAGACTTTCCAGTCAAATGGTCCTAAGAAACAAGCAGGGGTTGCAATCCTAATATCTAACAAAGTAGACTATAAGCTAAAAGCAATAAAAAGGGACCAAGAGGGTCACTACTTATTCATCACAGGAAAAATTGGTCAAGAGGAGATTTCAATCTTAAATATTTATGCCTCTAATATAGGGACACCTACATATGTACAAGAAGCACTGCTAAAGTTTGAATCCCACATCAATTCTTACACCCTAATAGTGGGAGACTTCAATACCCCACTTTCAACCCTGGATAGATCAACCAGACAGAGCCTCAACAGAGAAATAAGGAGTCTAAATGAGGTTATGATGCAAATGGATTTCATAGATATCTACAGAACCTTCCACCCAAAGGCAAAGGAATATACATATTTCTCAGCTCCTCA